>JAIGNY010002398.1:0-207500 GCA_020152595.1 Chiridota heheva | reverse complement strand
ATAATTTGAGAAGGCTTTTTTTTCTAAAACTCCTCATTTGAGGAACAATATTTTTTGAAACACTCATTTGAGAAACAATTTTTTCTAAAACACTGTCATTTGAGAAACAATTTTTCTGAAACACTGTCATTTGAGGCAGTTTTTCGCTCAACTGTTTTTCATTTGAGAGGACAAAGCTGGCGTCTAACGGGGAATGACAGGACAGAACTGCACTTTAACGCGACATACGGGGTTCTACGGGGGCTTCATCGTGGGAATAATTGACAAAACTACGTTTTTAACGGGCAAAAATGGCGTCAACGGGGGAAATGACAGGACAGAACTGCACTTTAATGCGAAATACGGGGGTCTACGGGGGATTCATTCTGGGAATAATTGGACAAAACTACGTTTTTATCGAGAAAATGGCGTCAACGGGGGGCTTCATCGTTGGACTATTCGGACAGAACTGCACTTTAATGCGAAATACGGAGGTCTACGGGGATTCATCGTGGGAATAATTGGACAAAACTACGTTTTTAACTGGCAAAAATGGCGTCAACGGGGAATGACAGGACAAAACTGCGCTTTATTGCGAAATACGGGGTCTACGGGGATTCATTTTGGGAATAATCGGACAAAACTACATTTTCAACGAGAAAATGGCGTCAACGGGGGTTTCATCGTGGGACTATTTGGACAGAACTGCACTTTAATGCGAAATACGGAGGTCTACGGGGATTCATCGTGGGAATAATCGGACAAAACTACGTTTTAACTAGCAAAAAGGCGTCAACGGGGATGACAGGACAGAACTGCACTTTAATGCGAAATACAGAGGTCTACGGGGATTCATCGTGGAATAATCGGACAAAACTACGTTTTTAACTGGCTAAAAATGGCGTCAACGGGGGGGAATGACAGGACAAAACTGCGCTTTATTGCGAAATACGGGGTCTACGGGGATTCGATTTGGGAATAATCGGACAAAACTACATTTTCAACGAGAAAATGGCGTCAACGGGGGGCTTCGTCGTGGGACTATTCTGACAGAACTGCACTTTAATGCGAAATACGGGGGTCTACGAGGGGATTCATCATGGGAATAATCGGACAAAACTACGTTTTTAACGGGCAAAATGGCGTCAACGGGGTAATGACAGGACAGAACTTCGCTTTCAAAAGGGGTGGGACTTGATGCCAAACTACGCCCCTTGAACTTTTTTCCTCAACCATTACATTTGAGCATGCACTTTTTGAAAATCCGGTGAAGAAGAAGAAGAAGAAGGAGCAAGAGGAGGAGGAGGAGGAGGAGAAAGAGAAGGAGCAAGAGGAGGAGGAGAAGAAGCAGGGCGTCGAATTTGAGAAAGCATTTTGATGTGTACTTCAGTTTTTGAAATTCCTTAAGCGCTCTTTTTTCAACCATCCACTTTTGAGAGGATAATTAAGAGAAAAAAAAGTGGTAAAAAACGAGGGAAATGGGTTAAAAAGCGAGGGACTTTATTGCGTACACGCGATAATGACGTCATTGCCTTGATAATGGGACAAAAGTATCTATGACGTTATGAAATGTAGATGTGTATTATGTTGTATGTAAACATTGACCAGTCTAGGACTGTCTGGAGAGAACCGCCATGACGACGGAACGTCGACGAACCTTGCGCCATGCCAAAGCACTACTAAAACCCAATTTTGCCCGGGTTATATTGCTCTATGCGAGGTTGTCGAAAATACAGTCGATACCTCCGTCTAACATCAGGCAACTCTAGCGTATCAAGGGTAAGCAAGGTGTGTGTTCTTCCTTGTGACTGTTGGCGTGTACAACCACCCTGGAATAATTTCAAGCAATTCATAAACCAATCTATCAATTCACATTTTATTGCCAGCCATCATTCAAATCCCAAAGTAATTACAGTGGCAGAATTATTTGAGCAAGACACTAATGAATGACGCAACCCTGAGGATCGGGCTCGTAGTCCACCACCCCTGCTGTTCTCCTAAACGACGACGTTTCGCCTCTCTCTGAGTCATGGTAATCAAACACGCAGTATGCACACAATACACCACAGTAAGTATAACACTAAATGTCAGCACGTTTAACTCAATAACACGTTGTAGTTGTTAGTGTAGCGGACGATTGCTATGAATGATAACACAAAAAACTTCACCCCGCTTTTAAATGTTCAGTCTTGAATGACATTCGATACTATTGCCATATATGGTTATCACACCACTATTAAGTGACCAATCGGATGGATTCAAAATAATGTATTATTCAATATTCGTCTTTCATGTCTCATCACATGGTAACAGACATCAAGGACATTTAAACAAAGGATCTATATTGATCCAATAAACACACATGGATTATGAATGTGTTTTCTTATCATTTCGCCATGCATAATCATCAATTGGTCTATTCTTGACCGCCCAAACAAGTTTCATCTTAACAGACAATTTTACTCAATTGTTAAACATAAAATAGTCAAAGCACCAGTACTGTTACCACCTAATTGTTGAACACGCATTATGTACAGAAATGATGTATTGATCGGTTTTCTTTGTCAAACACAAGGACATTTAAACAAAGGATCTATATTGATCCAATAAAGACACATGGATTATGAATATTTTGTTCTTCTCATACTATTAATATCGATTTGTCACGCAAACACATCTGCACAGATAAAGAAAGGATCTATATTGATCCAATAAACAAACATGGATTATGTATGGGGTTTTTTCTCATACTATTGATATCTATTTGCCACGCAAACATCTTCACAGATAATTTCCCCAATATCATCTTTGACTACTCCTATTAAACACGCATTATGTACAGAAATGATGTATCGATCGGCTCTACTAACGCCCATAATTAAACAGCAATAACAAAAAATACGCATGATGTGCACAAAATGGATCTATTGTATATCCTAAACAAGGCCCGTGACGATAACTCAGTCAAATTGCGCTCGGTTTCTTCTACAATTAGAAGTTCATGTCCTCAAATGACCCCAGAAGCAGCATCGATTAACGGCAGTTGGTACAAAGATCTCAAGTGAAATTTAACAAAGGAAACGGACCACAGAAAGCAAAATTGACACAACGGTAAATTGGGATAAAAGGATGCGGTATAAATCTTTTTTTTCTTTAACTTCGCAGGAGAAATAAAAATTCGACACTTTTATCCAGGATAAATGTGCAGGATGACCCTAGCAATTATGTTTGTTTTGACGTCATACTCAAACATCTGTTAGCCCTATGTAATCAAATCAATCAATACAGAACAGAGGATTTTCTTTTTGTGAGATGCTTTTGTGTAATATCGATGTGTGTGTGTGTGTGTGTGGGTGTGTGTGTGTGTGTGTGGGTGTGTGTGAGGGTGTGTGTGTGTAAGCATACCTTGATGACGTATTCACCTCAGATCATGACTTTTAAAAATTTAAAGGAAAAAAGAAAACCACGGTCTCTCAATATATCGGTTAAAAGGGACGTCTTTTCTTTAGTAATGTTTGAACGGCCAGTGGTAAATCCTTTGCTCGATTGGACAGCCCAGTGGATCTCAGTTATTTTCCTAACCAAAAGTTCTTAACAACTCCCTGCATCAACCTATGCATACATAAAAGCTTGGTAGTAGCAAAAAAACATTATCGATCTTATGTTTAAACGTATCTCACACAGATATGTACATTACGAAGTGGACTTAAGGTGAACGGATCTTCTTGATTGTATTTCAATAATCTCGTTACATTTTTAGTGATGGAGAGTTAAAATGTTATACTTTCTTCGTTTTTACCATTGTTTCCGTCGGATTTGTAAGTTACGGATATTTCCATTTTTATGATTTTCTTTTAAAAAATCATAAAAATGGTGTAAGAGACGATTTTATCATAATTTGACAAGATATATATATATATATATATATATATATATATATATATATATATATATATATATATATATATATATATATATATATATATATATATATATACATTTTTACATATGGAAGCGTGGTTTGGATTCAAATCCACCCCTTTTGAAAGAGAAGTTCTGTCCTGTCATTCCCCGTTGACGCCATTTTTTCCCGTTAAAACGTAGTTTTGTCCGATTATTCCCATGATGTAAACCCCGTATTTCGCATTTAAGTGCAGTTCTGCCCAAATAGTCGCACGATGACGCCATTTTCTCGTTAAAAACGCAGTTTTGTCCGATTATTCCCAGAATGAATCCCCGTAGACCCCGTATTTCGCATTAAAGCGCAGTTCTGTCCTGTCATTCCCCCCGTTGACGCCATTTTTTCCCGTTAAATGTAGTTTGTGTGATTATTCCCACGATAAATCCCCTCTAGAACCCCCGTATTTCGCGTTAAAGTGCAGCTCTGTCCTGTCATTCCCCGTTAGACGCCAGCTTTATCCTCTCAAATGAAAAACAGTTGAGCGAAAAACTGCCTCAAATGACAGTGTTTTATAAAAATTGTTTCTCAAGTCACAATGTTTCAGAAAAAATTGTTTCTCAAATGAGTGTTTCAAAAAAATTGTTTTTCAAATGAGGAATTTAAAAAAAAAGCCTTCTCAAATTATTCACGTTTTCAAAATATCTTCGCTCAAATTTTGCTCCCTTGTGCAAAGTCAATGGGATTTCAAAATATGATTTTGTTCTCAATTCGTACACGTTTAATAAATATCGCCGCTCAAATCACACCGTTTAAAAGATATCGTCGCTCAAATACCTATTTTCAAAAGCATCATGGTTTTAAACATGACAAGTTTCCTCTTTCTCGAATGACGTGACTCGGTAAATTGTGACGATATTATGCCAATATTATTGATAATCGTGATATGGCGATTTATCTATATTATTTGTACAGTTTAAACTCTTAGACAAAGCTAATCAACAGACTACCAGGGTGTATTGCTGTAAAATGGGCGACAATGAGTACCATGATACCCCCCACCTGACACACCTAGTCAGGAAAAGCTATACACCTCGTTAAAAGGACTCTGCAAAACAATCGAGACTATCCTGTGATGGCAATCTGATGACCCAGAGGAAAAAATCTCAGGGCCACTATACAGACCCCGACCAATCAGAAACTCCGTCGTCGAGAATATCCTGTGACGGCATTCCGATGACCCAGATGAAAAATTTCAGGGGCCACTATACAGGTAGTGGCCAATCAAAAGCTGCTATACAGACCCCGACCAATCAGAAGTTAGCATTAAGTATATGCAAATGAACTATACACTTCGTTAAAAGGACTCTGCGGAACAATCGATAATATCTTGTGATGCAATCCGATGACCAAGAGGGAAAATCTCAGAGGTCGCTATACAGGTAGTGGCCAATCAGAAGCCAGCATTGGTATCTACGAATATTTATGAGAAATTAGTCACATGACTGGAATGTTGGCTTCTGATTGGCCGCTATCTGTATAGTGACCTCTTACTACTAAGACGTTCAAAGAATAGGTTATGATTGATAGTATCGAATGCCGCAAAGTAGTCAAGCAATATTCAAACGACTTCCTCACCCTTATCCACAGCAAAAAGCAAATCATTATAAACACGAAGCAGGGCTGTTTCAGTGCTGTGGTAAGTTCTGTAAGCATTTTGCATCTTTTCATATAATTCATTGTTTTAAAGATAGTTATGTATCTGTGCTGCACATGCACGTTTAACAGTTTTTGCCAGGAACTTAAGATTAGCCACCGGACGATAGTTTTTCAAAACATTGCGATTTAATATTAGTATTGTTTTCGATGATCAATCAAGCTGACGATTGGTCGATGATTTGAATGTCACGATGACGGTCTTCCAATGACTCGTATACAAACTTACAAAGGGGCTATACAGTTGCTGATCAATCAGGAACAGACTACGGCCAAGCTATGACATCATAGCAAAACCGGCTCCTGAATGGTCAGCAATTGTATAGTCCCCTCTTATTGCTGGAACTATTAAAGTTTCAAGTCTTACCTGTGTATATGACTAACGTATTAAATCTACTATGCACATCCTCACATTCTTAACAGTTGCTAATGTATTTTGAAGAAAATTAAATTTACTTTTTTACTATTTGAATTTGTTTCCTCGAACTTTCTTCAGGTGTAAGATTATAATTAACCCTTACCTTTCTTTTGTATTACTTTCCTGATATATCCAATGGTTGTTAGGCCACAAAACCACAGGACAAAACATAAAATACATAAAGACTTTGAGGAATCTGAAGATAAGACATCACAACTTGTCTGATATTACAGTCGTTTCTATAGAAATAATACCAAGCTTCAAGTTTGAAGATCTCCTTAACGGAATAAGATTTTTGAATGCTTTTTTCACCATTTGTTTATTTTAAAGTCCTCTTTTATCAATTTGTATGAGATGGAATTGCCTGCAGTAATCCTCTAAGTGGGCGACCAAACTGTTCCACTGGGCAAGGGTCGCCCAGTTTTAATATTTTAAAAATGCACCTTTGCCACATCCAATACGGAAAAGGTAGAGGAAGTAGCAGTAACAGATAAGATAATTGAAGGCAGAGGATAGACACATCGAGATAAAAAGAAGGGTAAATAATTGTATTAACTCCAACGTTTTCAAGTTTATAAATTTAAAGCTGCCGGTTTCATTAACATTCTGTTAAATTTGTGGTGAAGTTTAGTTTTCATGTTTTTGCTCTGAAGAAATTATTATGTCAAAACATATTTCCTATGGATAAAAATCTTTGGAGGAAAATTGAAAAATGTCAAATAAATTAATATACAAAGCATCTATTAAATTGTTTTGTGCAATATTGTATTTAATACAGGAACTAAGAAGAAGAGAGGGGGAGGGACAGTTGCGTAACGCCGTGAGGCTCTCCGACCACAATTGGGCGTGGCACAGCAAAAAGAGGTAATAGAAGAGGGAAGGGCCCTTCTTGTTTGGTTGGGGCCTTAGAATATTACAAGGCCCTATTATATTAATAATTATCACCACAACACTCATGGCAGCCCAATTTGTGTTCTCTTGGTGGATATTGAGAAATCGTAATCGCACCAGCCGCCTGGAATTTCTTATTGTCCGTTCCGGGTAATATAAGAACTAATTAAAAGATGCAAACGAAAGTGTCTCTGGCTATGGGTATCCTTATGAGTGATCGCATGTCCTGGTATTATCCAGTAACAAGTATGGGTATCGTGGCCACCACATCACTCATTGAAACCCAATTAGTCTTCTATGACAGGGCAGAAAACGGAATCACACCAGCTGCCTGGCTTTGTTTTTCCCCACGGTTCTCGATGTTGCTTCATTCTAAGGTTTTATTACACAACGAACACTCCATTCTGAGAATCGGTAACAACTAACTGAAAATAATGCTGTAGGCCCTCTATACTTACGTCTTGGTGATGTCGATCGAAACCTCCTTAATAATGAAAGAGATGTACAAAATGTTATAAGTTTAGTTATTTTTACACGGTGTCTTAAACATTCCAGAAATAGCACAAAACGTCATAACGTAACTTCAGTCTGTTCGAAGGTGAATATAGTATTTCCCTCTGCAGTGTGTTTGGTGAGCTTCACTGACACCCTGACTTAACACTGGGTTGGAGCAGGGAGTTGGAAGAAGGTATACACTAGAGGAAGTTACTGTATTGATATTTTCTTTAGGCCCTACTCATGTTGTAAGACTGGTGAATATCACTTGTGTTGTTATAAAAAAATATATAAAAAAACACATCACATCAAAAGTTACAAGGGGTCACTTTTAGCCGATTCTCTTTGGCATTTTTACACTCTCAGTCTTTAGCTCAACATCTCTTTAGAGGATTTGAGCTTAAGCGATGACTAACTTAAGAGCCAGGTTCTCGCCCGGATACGTTCGGATTTTTGCAGCGTTTATCATATTGTAATCGTCTTTTGAATATTTTGCAGTGTTGCTATGTTTGCCGTAAATAGATTGATATGTTGACGCAATAACAGTGCCTATTGTTGCGTAGTTTTAATGAATTTGGCATTACAAAATTCGCTAAAAATGTTTCATATACTCGATTTAGTTCGGCGCAGTCACAATGAATTTAACATATATAATAATAATAGCTCCCTTCGATGGAAAGAAAATCTGCTTTTATTAGTTCGAGCCTTAAACTACAGTTTCATACATATGCCACAATTGAGGCTATAAAATCACCAAACTTTAGTGTAAACAACCAAAATCCACATAAAGTCCGCTGCCACATTACACGCATTCAATCCTGGGGCGGGTAGACACGCCAGTGCACCACAACTGGTTATCAAAGGCCGTGGACATTGACTTGGTTGTCGATGTTATGTCTGTCCGTACGTCGTACCTGTGTTCTCGTCCGGGTCGTATTAAGCGTTTCGTGATAGCATTTGTACTATCATAACCGAATACGCAGGCGACGACCCCGTCATTGTAATTGTGTGTTCAATTCTCTCTCTCTCACACGCATGAGCTGGCCTGCAGTAATATAATCTACAACAACTTGTTTATTCACGAGGGTTATTTGTTTGCGTATAGTTGATGCATAAAATCGTGAGTTTGTTTTTGATTTGTATTTGTTCATGGGTAAACTAAGTGGTCCATCTTTGACAAAGGACTAGAAAGAATTTTTTAAAGGATTAGTTCAGTGGTCAAGCATGTTCATCTTATATGAAAGAGGACTTCAAAAGAAACAAAATGGTGAAGAAAGCGCTTATTTTTTTTTTTCGCTTAGGAGATATTCAAGTTTAAAGCTCTGTCTTATCTGTGTAGAAATAACTGGTGTAGTAAGATGCATCACATCACCATACAAACATATCCATTTGGACAAAACGTGAGGGAGCTGAAGTACCCCCTTGCTCCCCCAAAATCCCACCTATGCTCAAACCATATGTGTAGGAACCATGGGGCAGGGGCACGTTTCCTCCACATTTTCGAAAACAGACAAGAGAGCCCCATTTAAAAAATGAAAAATGCCCCCAAATTCTGTCAGAAAAGCGCCCTTGAACTTAATTTTGTGTTCCCTCCCCCTTGCCCCAAGTTCCTTCCAACACTCCTGGCACTTTGGTACCATAACAAATATAGTTCAGTGTCATTGTTCAGGGCTAGGCTCAAATCGATTTTTCCCAGGGCCTGTAAGGTTTACCCACCCTTCCGGGCATTCCCGGCGTTTTGTGGCGCAACTGCTAGCCAAACTTGTATTCCTTTCCTTACAACCCCAGCCTACCTGGTAATTCTCCACCAACAAAACAGTCTTATACCCACCCCAAAAACTAAGCTATTGAGCTATTGATATTCTAGCATCTTAAGAATACTAAAGCTCCGCTTGCATTCCCTCCCCAAAAAAAACCCCATCAAACATGTATTTCTTTCATAACAACCCCAGCCTACTCGAATTAACTGCCCACCTAATAAAAACAGACTTGTAATTGCTTCAAAATATATGTTGAGCTACTACATCATTGATGTTTTAGTTTAGATTGACGTATTGACTTGCCAACAGACGAAGATAGAAAGCGAATTTTTTGAAGCGCATTTGGTTCAGTCGTTAAAGGATGTGTTCAGTGGTCAATCAAGCTTATCTTAAATGAAAGAAGACTTTAATAAATCCAACATGGTGAATATATTATGCCGTTAAGGAAATACGCAAGTTTGAAGTCTTGTATGTGTAGAAATGACTGGTGTAGTTGGCTAAGTCTAGTATAGAAGACATTCTTGACAATTGTTAATGTACTTTAAAGAAAATTTATTTAGTTTCTTAATATTTGAATTATTTTTCCTCAAACTTTTTTTTGGTGATGAATTATAATTACCCCTACCAGTTTCTGGTTTACTAGTTTCTTGACATATTGAATGGTTTTTAAGTCACAAAATCGCAGAACAAATTTGATATCATACATAAAGACTTTGTAGAATCTGAGTATGTGAAATTACAACTAATCCGATTTCATACGTTTCTACCTACTTTAAACTCATATTTCTCCTTAACCTGTTAACGGAATAAGACTTTTAAAAGCTATCTTCACCTTTCTTTATTTTGCTTCTTCTGATAAACCGGCTTGACCACTTAACTAATCCTTTAAATCCAATCAATCTGGGATCGTAACAGGGCCTCATTTAACGTACTGATTGGTATCAAGAATTGGAGACCCACTCGGCGAAATATGGAGACCAGTCAGCCAGTGATGATAAGATCCGATGACTGGTCTCCAAATAAATTGATGCTCAACTTGAGTTTCATAAGGACCTGAGATAAAAATGATCATACATTGGTTGGTAGCTAAGCTCACACATAGTTTTTTTTTAGGGGGGGAGGGGATGGGGAACGGGGCCATGCCCCCTCAAATCCACAGTAAAGGTATGCCAAGCAAGGTTTACAAAACGTCCTAAGGTATATAGGCTATAGATTTGTATGTATATTGTACATGTTTGAGTACAAAACAACAATATTTTCTCCAATTTTCTTATGTTATTTGAATAGTCAATGAATTTATTATTATTATTCATCAGCATTACTTACCGGTAGTGATTTGATCCCCTTCCAGTTACATACGTGACACCGACAGACCTATGCTGGTTTTGCGTAATACGAATAAACCAAACGTAGCTACTCAGTGTTACTCGTCGCTATACATTCGTAAATCGTGTGTGCGTGTCTTTCCCCCTTATTTTGGCACATGCACATATCAGATGATTTAATGATGATTATTTGGAAATTTGTTTCAACTTTTAGGAAATTACTTTCATTTTCAGGTTATTTTTTTGAAATTTTCTTTAATTTCCTTCAATTTCAGAACATTTTCTTCAGCTTCCTTCATTTTCGGAAATTGTTCTTTAATTTTCTTCATTTTCGGGCATTTTTCGTCAATTTCCTTCATTTTCAAAAAATATCTTCAATTTCCTTTAAATTCGGGAAACTTTCCTCAATTTCTGGGCAATATTTCTAAATTGTCTTTAATTTTACCCAATATTTCTATAATTTGACCAAAATGTTCTTTAATTTTACCTAATTTTTCTAGTTTTACCTAAATTTTCAATTTCATGTTAATAATTTCCCATTTTTGCAGTTCAAGTTTCCTATATAGGTAAATTATCTTTCATATCAGCCCCCAGAGCAAGTATTCTCTTCTTATTTTTCTCCAGTGGTTGGCAGAGTGGATGGCGTGGGAAATAGTATGGTGAAAATAGAGAATATGTTATCAAAATGGAACATTTTGGACCTACAAAATGCCCCAAATCGCAGAGCTTCCGAGGACTTCGCCCCCTAGACCCCTATCAGAGCTTTCAGAACCCCACCAAGGAGTGTGATTTTAATACAATTCTGGTGTAATCGATCCCCCCCCCCCCGTCCTTCTCCTTCTCCTCTCCCTCCTGCAAAAAATAATAATAATCACTCCTGGATTGTGAATTGAGAATCGGTTTGAATAAGTGACGAATTTTCCAATTATCTGAAGACCTGTGAAAATTCCATGTGACGAGGCTCTGGGTCATAACAAAGTTTTATCATGCGAAATTATTGCAGTCAGGAACAAAATAAAACACTGACGAACATTTCAGTTTTCTTCTTTTCTTGATGTTTGTCTTTACAATATTTGATATTAAGAACTAAGACGAATGAGATATCATTAGGCCAACTCAATAATTTACCATTTTTTCATATTGATTGTTTGAATGAGAATGCATTAACATGGACCAATAATTAAATCCAAATGTTTGAGGCAAGGAACTTCCACATTTCATAATTGAAGGAAATGTCCCCAACTTCATTTTCGTTCAAAAGGTTTAAATAGTCTGTAGCAGCTGATGTCAATTCATTCTCTAATACGTCTTATATTCTCTGATGTAGTCATTGTAAAGCTGAACCAGCAACTTATTTTGCAAAGTAATTTTGAAGAAAAGGTTTTCTTTTTTTTAGAGTTTGAATTTTGAAGCAGGCACGTAATCAATTGGATACAGAAAAGCACGTGACTCACAATTTGTTGACAAAAATGAAGGTAAATCAGAATTAGGAAAACAATTTTTTAACCACAATATACTTTCACTAATAAGTATCTCAAAATGTCCAGTTCTGTCTACTTGTTTATTATAATACAATGGTAATACCTTGAATGGGTGAGTGAGCGATTTAAGTACTTGCTATCTACCTGCATTGACCAAAATCCTTACTTTCCAATGTTAGTACTTCAAATAAATATCAATAAACCCCATCCAGCTTCCAATCACTATTAAAAAAGTATTTAGCCAGGAACGGGTATAAAGTCACGTTTTCTTATGGGGGTTCTTCAGAAACCAATCACAAAAGATCGCTGTCGTGGGGGCAGCCAGTGGGGTCGACTGGATCGTAAAAAGGTCCAGAAATGTTGCTAAAAGGTCCAGATTTTGACGCAATTAACCTTTTATTTTTGCTCTTCAGTAAAATTGACCTACAATGGCTATAAGCAGATAAGGCTCCTAGTTTGACACAATTTCGGATTTTTTTTACCATCAACAATATATTTTCTTTCTACCACCCCAATGCACAAGACTGGCTACATCCCTAGCTGTCCTTAGTGGTTTATCCATGACCCATTTCTGCAAATTCCAGATAAGAATACAAGAATTTTGAGCTTAACAACACTTTTCGTTCTGAAGATGACATATTGGATACTTAAAAGCTGCCAGTTTAATATTTCCTATTTACTTTTTTTCTGCTTACCATAAACGAGTAGCGTTTGATAAGACTCAATAGATAAAAAAGAGTAAATAATAATGTTAAAAATACATCATATTTCAAATGCGTCAAAAATAAAAACAATAAGAAGCACAGAAAGATTACATGAAGAAAAAATAAATAAACAGTTTAACAAATTTTCCAAAGATAAATATATTGATATACCTCCAAGGTACACCAAGATATGGGGCCCAGTGGGTGAATTGCTATGACTATACGGAATAGATAAATGTTACAAAGAGACATAAAATTATTATTTAGTATTGCAAAGTAATTGAGGCCAAGGTCGCGCCCCAGCCCACGGCTCCTACGGCATCTTAAGGTGCATTCACAAAGAGCATGGGTGGGGATTGTTTGCAACACTCGGTATCCATCCTCAACATCCACTAGTGTTTTTAATTAATATTTTATTCCGTGTAATACTAATTAGTAAAATTGTCTTACTTCAAAGATGAATAATTCAAGAATGGCAAGGCTTCTCAAAAGCATCTGCAATCTCGTCCTTGGTCAAAACTGTGTTGTAAATTTTAACCTCGTCGATGTATCCATAGAAATACTCGCTCGTCTTTCCAAATCCAGCTTGTCCTATTACAAGAGGGGTGTCTTGGACGAGTATATCACCCGTGCAACACCTTTCATTTCCCCTCTGTTTGACACCATTTAAATAGTAAAGAAGTTCACCCTCTGCCCCGTCATATGTCATAACAACATTATGCCACTGACGCGTGTTGGCGATAACGCGTGAGTAGTCTTTCGTTCTGGGGCTATCCAAGGTGCGCACTCCAGCGTCCATCGTCGCACCGAACATACCTGACATTCGTATCTCCCAACTGCCTGTGGTATAGTAACCATTGTTGATGATTCCCTGGTTATTCTGAAACTGGCCAGTACGTTTAAACCACACACTTACAGTGAAGTTTGACCTCCATTCATAATTCCTAAATGCATTTACCGTTAGTTTGGTCATACCGTTGAAAAACAATGATTGTCCACATATTCTTTCGGTTGCAGAAAATGAAGAACGCCCAGAAATTCTTCCGTTGTACATGTTCTTGGAATCACTTGCGTCCTTATTCAGAGGGTAGTAAGCTGGGATTAAGACAAAAAGAAAATATAAACTTGCTTTATTCGAAAAGAACTTTTCCTATATCCAGGGTGAATGATTTAGTTTAAAAATCTTTTATTTGACAAATGACCTTTAAAGTGACATGTCCCATCATGTGCCGGGGTAAGAGGAGATTTTGTTCCCCGGACTAAATATTCTAGGAAAATACGTCCGCTGGACATAATCTCCAAGGAAATTCTGTCCTCCCAGGAGGTTTGTCTCCCCTACACAGGGCTAGCTGTCCGCCAGAGAATTTGTCCCCCAAGTTTTATAATGATAATATGAGAAGCTGAATATGTTCAGCAGTTTATTATTACCGTCCGTAGTGAGTGCCAAACTGCCAAAGGGATGAATGCAAAACGTTTTAGTTTTTGGAAACACATTTGACTCATGGAAAAAAAATTGCTGTAAAATATAGTTTTGCGAAATTTTCATTTCAAATTTAGTCATTAAGTTCTATTATAGTGGGTTAGTACCACAGAAGAAGTTTGGACTATTTCGTCGCCGGGGCAAAGCTTGGTATTGGGCAAAAGGGCACAAATAATATGGTTATACCTTTATGTTTTGGTTTCTTCGCAAGACAGCGATGGTCAAATTGTAGCCTTCCCGAGAGACTTATGTCAAAGGAAAAAAACAGTTGAAGGAGTCGAACAGAGTGTATGCAGATATAGGGTGGAGAGGATTTGGGTAAGACAACTTATGTATAGTTGTATCAGCAGGTATATATATATATAGCTGTATAGCTTTGGAAAGAGATTATTTTTTTCTGGAGAGTTCTTGCGAAAGAGTTTGGCAATAGAATTGAAAGGATTGGGGAAGCTCTGGGATGGGCAAAGATTGGACAGTCAATGAAGATGTGTTTCACAGTTGTGGGCCTGATAATCAATTGCAGAGGGATGGGATGAGTTTTTACGGAGGTGGGAATAAGAGAGGCGGGTGGCGTACTCTGGAGCATGGGTAACATGGTCTTTATGGGAGAGCTTGTAGGGATGACAGAAATGGAAAGAATGGCTGGATGTTGCAGAGTTTGCTATCCATGTGAGTGTCCCAATTTGATTGTCAGCTGTGACGAAAATGTGAAAACAATAAGCGGTTTTATATCGGCACAGTGTTTAGGGAAAGGGGGTGGAGGGAGGTTGAGAGCTAATTTAAGTAGCAGAGTTTGATTTGTCATATTAGTTTTGTGCTACCTGTAATAAGGCTTTTGTTTCGGCTGAAGGTGGCACGGCGCTATTTATTGCACTATCAAAACTTATCAAGTCAGATGTCCTTGTACGGTACCAAAAAGCCATACAAAATTCAAGACATATTTATTCTCTACAATTACTGAATTTTCAGCTTCTTCTTAGAAATAGTTTGACACGGTGAAAAATGAATTATTTACTCTGTCCTCCGTCTGGTATCAATAACTTGAAGGTTGCAAGGGTATTGACAAATGAAAATCATTTGTAATCCTGTCATCAAGGAATTTCCTGGTATTTTGCTTTTAGATCAATGATACATGCAAAAACATTTTCAGAGACCTAAGAAGAAGACACAACACAAACTACTTCACATATATTATCAATCTTTTCTAATCATATCAATCCCCACATTAATACATTATTACTTTAAAACAATAAAATGACCATCAATACAACATTTTGTCTTTGATACGTAATGAGTTCAGAAAAGCAGTAGTAGTGCAGGCGACTCAACGCCATTTCCCCCAACCCCCTTCAAAAACCTGGATTAATCATATAACAAACTTTTCGCACTATTAAGTACAAAGGTCATTAGTTGATGCATGTATTATAAGTGATCAAGAACAAAGTATGAAGTTATAATTTGAAACTGAAATTTGCATGTTGGTGGCTTTCATATGGAACTAGCTTTGTCCATTGATACAATCTATGTCCCCTTCCATGTGAAACCCATCCCTGCACACCGAATCCCACTGACCCCCCCCCACCCCCACCACCACCACCTTTATATATATATATATATATATATATATATATATATATATATATATATATATATATATATATATATATATATATATATATATATATATATATATATATATATATATATATATATATATATATATATATATATATATATATATATATATATATATATATATATATATATATATATATATATATATATATATATATATATATATATATATATATATATATATATATATATATATATATATATATATATATATATATATATATATATATATATATATATATATATATATATATATATATATATATATATATATATATATATATATATATATATATATATATATATTATTGATAAACAACGATTGTTATGGAACTTTGTGCTCTTTTTACAAATAATGGGATACGAACCTTTGCACATAAACATCTTTAAGATTTTATTTCGGAAAACTTTTCTCTTCTTCAGATTGCTGAAAACTCATAACAATTTCATATTTCATTAAAGACATCAAGAATATATTTACGAACAAGTATTTCTAAAGAAAAATATCAATGACAACATGTATCAACATAATCATTATTATACATGCTTACAATCTTTTCATCTATAAAACTCATAAGTCAATACATAATTTACCAACTGCTAGTTGCAGTGGCATGGATCCGGGGTGGGGTGAGGTATTTACCATATCACCTACTTATCACAATATTGGTCACTGTGTTCTATTGTTAATGATGTGTTATATAATTAAATCATTAAAAGAATCCTTTAAGCTACTTTTGAAACGTTGACAATCAAATTATCAAGAGGGACAATTGAGCCAAAGTAAAGGATAATTTCCTTTTTGTTTGTTGTTTGTTTGTTTGGAGGGGTGGATGTTTTTTTCCACCCCAGAATCCCCTTCCATTTTCTGATTCTCATATCACCACATATTGTTTCATGGTTAGTTGCTTTGAACCCTCACTCGTACCCTTCTCCACATTTAAACTGTGCTTGAAAGGCATTGGGATGTAAGTATTTTCTTATCAAACAAACTTTTTTTAACTTAAACGGTTTATTGGTGGCGCAAGTTGATTTAATAGAAAAGAAGACTTCAAACAGTCAAAAGAAACAAAATGGTGAATAAAGCATCCAAATATCTTATTCGATTAAGAAGTTAATTAAGTTTTAACAGTTCAAGTTTGGTATCATTTGCATAAAAACGACTGAAATCAGACAGGTTGTGATGTCAAATTCCTCAAATTCTCTATGTATTTCTATCACATTTTTCTTGTGACTTAAAAACCATGGGATATGTCAGGAAATGAGAAAAACAGAATCTAGGAAAGATTTTTATAATTTACCACCTGTAAAACCAATTCAAACAGTACAAAAGTTAAATCAATTTTCTTTAAAATACATTAACAATTGTTAAGAAAGTGACGAAGAGGAAGCCAACTTTCCAAAGTAGAATTACTTTACAAATCATTTCGATACAGAGAAGAAGAACTTTAAACTTTAATATCTCCTTAATGAAATAAGCTGTAAGTAATTTCTTCACCATTTTGTTTCTATTAAAGTCCTCTTTCATGTAAGAGTAACTTTCTTGATTACTGAACTAATCCTTTACCCACTTTTTATTGATTACAAATTGCTCATTATGTAAAAAAGAGACATACTGTATAAGTTAAAAAAATTAATCTGTTTAAGAACTTAAGCAATAAACTTAATAAATCTGATAAAGAGCTTAAGCAATAAACTTAATAAGCGCATAAGGTTAAATTCTGCATTTGTGAATGCAATTTTTCTTAATATTAACACAACACATAAACATTTCATGTGGCTGAGTTTGCGTTCAGAAGTCAAAAATGAAATAGGTGAGTATGCAGTGGTTAAGCCTGTATCTGTCTGACTTGAAACTTATCCTTCACAAAATATAATTATAAGAACCCTGTACACAATGTATTATTCAACTAACAAATATTTAACAATTATAAACCCAATTTTCAAGTCTTTGACCATATATTAACATCACACTAAAAATGTATGTCATCCAAGCTAAATCTTGCAGGCATGTCGCAAATAAAAGAAAGAATGTAATGATCTTATGCTATCTTCTGGAGCCAAAATAAAACAATATGAGACAACTTTTCTTGATTGCAACATAGACTGTACGCGCATATTTAATTAACTTGAAAGGTACATGGACAGCTACAAAAAAATTCTCTTTTATCTCTTATTAAGTTATAGTTGTTGATTCTAGGTTTGACTAAGTTTCTAAAACAGATCATAAAACTAATTATCAAAATAAACTACTCTCTTTCAAACATGAGGTACATGGTTAAAAAACAAAGCATTTACAAAATAAATGAAAGAGGTATGCCCAATGTTACCTCTACACTGTCCACATACCTTAAAGTAGATCAGGTTTTAAAGTGGAAATTATCAAGCTGTGTTTCAGTTTGGTCCTTTCAATTATCTCCCCCACTTTGCAAAATGATGAAAACGAAGTACCAACATCTTGTGTTCTGTTTTGTGTTCATATGCTTACATAATCTTTCATATCACATATTGCTGTGGATACTCTTTTCTTTACAAAATGGGTTTAAAACTTTTAACTGTTTTAACTTAAATTTATCTAAAATATATCAATGTAACTGACAAAACTTAATTTAAAGTCTTGGAGGTGTATGCATTTTTATAGTTACAATATTGATCATTTTTCAGATTGACAATAATATTCTTATGTGATGGTATTTATAAACAGAATAAACAAAACCACAATATTAAATCGATTCAATGGCTTGTTGAGTTTCAGCTGATAAGACTAAACAAAAACACAATATTAAATCGATTTAATGGCTTGTTGAGTTTCAGCTGATAAGACTAAACAAAAACCCAATATTGAATCGATTCAATGGCTTGTTGAGTTTCAGCTAATAATACCTAGCAAAAACCCAATAATGAATCGATTCAATGGCTTGTAGATGATTGTATAAGACTAAAATTTGATCAGAAATTTAACAAAATTAATGTCCAACGAGTCAAGTTGGAAACTAGGTTTGATTTTAAACAAGAAACATCAATAACAGACCACAAAGCAAGGGTTCACAAAAGATATAGAAATCTTATAAAGTACAATTTTTTTTAAAGGATTCTGAGAAAGAAAATATGATCCATCTCCTAACAATGCAATCATCCAACAGTGTAACAAATTAGAAACTGCATTCAACAATAGAGCATATCGTCTTCTGCTATATTTCTGTTTCCGAGTAAATACACAGACACTTTTCAAAATGCTTTGTACCATGTACATTGTGTCATCTACATTGTGCCAGTGATGAAGTGTACTGGTTCTGTTGGCTCCTGATGCTATGATGACAAAGCAGTTTCCGCTTCTTTCTTCCTCATTAGAAGTCATTTCTTCCTAATCTATTTTTTAAGAAACAAATAAGGAGTTTAACAAAATCAATACCTGGTTTGTGGAATAAAACATTGTGCTATTATTGAGTTTTTTCAGTGAGTGCAGTAGTCCAGTAAAAATGGCGTCTTTCTCAGACTCAAAAGGATTGCATCTCAGCCAGGGTGTTGCACTGTGTCATTGATCATTACACTTTATCCGACTTGATCCAGTTCACTCAGCTGTGAGATGAGTACCAGTTTCGACTGAGGAATTACACCTGCGATAGACTGGTGCCCCATCCATGGGAGTCAAGAACTCTCATCCGTTTAGCACCATGAAAACCTGGTATAAGCACCGGCTCTATAAGCCCTTTAAGCTTGATGGGATCTAACTTTTTAATCAAGCTTTTTCCCATTTGATGTTAGCTTGGAAATATTCTTTTCTTTTAAAATACAATTAAATTTGTTTAAAATGTTTGTCATTATTCAACTGTAACATAACTTTCAATAAAATAAAATAAAAAAAGATTATTCACGTAAAGCTATTCTTTGGCACTGTCATGAAAGGATAGCACAAATGGATTCAAAACCTGATAAACAAGCTTTAATCCAATAAATAGATGGATACTAACCTTAATTATTTCTTAATTAACAAGTCTTTTTCTTGTGTCTTCTTCGGTACAGCCTACAGCTCTGGTTGAAAACACCATTGTTTCTTTTATTAACTCTCTTCAACCTGCGAACGAAGAAGACAAAAATTCAAAGGTTAAAACAACGTTAAGGAAATGTAATCATTTTCTAACCAGGACACCATGCTCAACTATTTGAAGCCAGCATAAAGAATGGACTTTAATAATATGGCTAGTAAGACTAAATAGCTAAGTTACTACCTCACGAAAACACTTACTGGAATAAAATCAACTGAAGTATTTCTGGTATGAATGAAAATGAAAAACAATTTTCGGATGAAACTTGGTGGGCTTAGGTTGTATTGGGTATGGGAATGAACTCAAAAATATATTAGGCATGTTGGAATTGCCAGTGGTCAGGAAGTATGTACTCTATCGAGTGCTGAAACTCTAGTTTTATCTTAAATGATAGCGCTTTAGTGTATACAAATTTAGGTATTAAAAGATTAAATTTGGCCAACAAATTGTTTTCCCTACCTACCTACCTACCTACCTACCTACCTACACCCTGCCTACCTGCCTGCCTACCCACCTGCCTACCTACCCACCTGCCCTACCTGCCTACCTGCACTGCCCACCCACCCACTCCCCTACTTACCTACCTGCCCAATTGTTTTCCCTACCTACCTACCTACCTACCCAATTGTTTTTCCCACTTACCTACTTACCCAATTGTTTTCCCTAGTTACCTAACTACCCAATTGTTTTTTTCTACCTACCTACTTACCCAATTGTTTTCCCCACTTACCTACCTACACAGTTGTTTCCCTACTTACCTACCTACACAGTTGTTTTCCCTACTTACCTACCCACCCAATTGTTTTCCTTACTTACGTACCGACCCAATTGTTTTCCCTACCTACCTACCTACCTATCTACCCAGTTGTTTTCCTTACTTACCTACCAACCCAATTGTTTTCACCAAGTGTGTTACATCAAACCAACAATTTTCTAAAGATGGCCTTAGTTGGGGTATGTAAAAGGTCAAATTCTTTTCATTAAAATGTCTTTCCTTTTCAAAGAGAAATAACAGAGGGTTAAAGACAATGGATTTACATAAGAAAATACAGCCTTTGTCTTGTTCATAATCACAAGGTGTAACACAAATTGCATACTTGTAATAAATCTTTAAAAAAAACTGTAAAATGGCCAATTCTTAACTGACTTTAAAGATTTTGTTGGATGTCTTCATGCTTTTAGTGGATTTGAAATTAATATAGCTAATGTTGCCTCTATCTGTCCATGTATTTTTAAGAATTAAAAATAACCTTGAATTCAGAATTTCAGATTCAAAATATTCAGAAAAGATGGATATACCTTGAATTTAATGGTCGTACTATGGGAGTTGTGTGGAGTGCCCCTTCCTGTATCTAAAGAATTCATGAAGCTGTTGAAAAAGCTATTAAGAAAAAAAAGGAATTTCAACTGACATAGTTCAAGGGAATGCTTAGTGGACGATTATGATGATAAAGGTACAAAGAAGTTTAGCGCCGGGGGGGGAGCGGGGGGAGCTGGAACTTCAATATGTGAGGTAAATACACATGTGCCGCCCAAGCAATTGCCTTTTTTCAAAATTTCGTAGTGCAGATATCAAAAATTACTTATTTTCTTACTGCAGATATCAAAAATCACTTATTTTTATACTGCAGGTATCAAACTCATAAACTGTCATACTGCAGTTACCAAAAAAAAATATAAAAAAATCTCATACTGCAGTGCAATTTTGATTCTGGGCGGCACATACCTACCACTTTAGTATGAAAGTGCCGCCCGGGAGGGAGGGGCGGCTTTAGCGCTTTTGATGCTTTTTTGCAGAAATCGATATATATATATATATATATATATATATATATATATATATATATATATATATATATATATATATATATATATATATATATATATATATATATATATATATATATATATATATATATATATATATATATATATATATATATATATATGTATATATATATATATATATATATATATACATATATATATATATATATATATATATATATATATATATATATATGTATATATATATATATATATATATATATATATATATATATATACATATATATATATATATATATATATATACACATATATATATATATATATATATATATATATATATATATATATATATATATATATATATATATATATACATCTATGTATATATATATATATATATATATATATATATATATATATATATATATATATATATATATATATATATATATATATATATATATATATATATATATATATATATATATATATATATATATATATATATATATATATATATATATATATATATATATATATATATATATATATATATATATATATATATATATATATATATATATATATATATATATATATATATATATATATATATATATATATATATATATATATATATATATATATATATATATATGCTCACATAGCCTCTTTTTGAGTTAAGACTTTCGTGGAATTTCTTCTGTGAAAATTTACCAATTTTTGGAATTTTTTCTCTCGAAGTGTTTGGCTTCTTAAAGTTGAAGAACTTTTCTTTATGTAGTCGTAGTAGTTAATATTTTGAGAAATGGGAATATCTTTAGATGCATGGAGAGCAAAAATCAGATCATTTGATGTGGTGCAGTTACAATCTGCAGAAACTTACTATTAATACTAATTCCGTGAGTTAACATACTATGCACTCGTGCAATACCTATGAGACTTATTTTCACATGCATAGCAATACTATTAATATGTTCAGAGGACGTTGAGACAAATCCCAGGCCAAAAACAAGAAGAACAACCTCCACAAATGTAAGTGTTGATCATGCTGACTTAAAAGACATTATATTAGGTCTTAAACATGAAATGAAATATATGAATGAAAAGATGGACATCATACTGCAAGACTTCTCAGTGTTGAAAAAAATATAAACCACTTTGATGAACGGTGTAACAATTTAACTTCTGAAAACACAAAACTTCGAAAGAAAATAGACAATATGGAAGCACAGAGTCGAAGAAAAACCTGATTTTCATGGTATCAGTGAAAGTGGAAATGAATCGTGGGACGATTGCGAACAAAAATTACGACATCGTTTGAGAAATAAATTAAGTATCAATGAGGAAAACATCAGCTTTAAAAGGGTGCATCGTTTACATGCATCATCATCCCGTCGGCCCATTATAGCGAAATTTGTCCGTTACAAGGACAGGATGAAAGTGTGGAAGCGGTAAAATTGAGAGGGCAAGGGGATAGAGTCAGTGAGGATTTCACAAAAGATTTCGTGATATACGCTTCAAACTTTTCCCCTTTTTTGTCACAAGCTAGAAATGAAGGAAAACGTGCCAGTTTGCGGTATGATAAACTCTTAATTGAAAGTAAAACATATTTCTATGACACTGAGAAAGAAGAATTACGTAAAGCCAGATAGGGAGTTGGCCGAAACCCAGGCCGGATAGTATTGATCATGATCACCATACATGCCAAAGCAATTGTTCAAATTTAAGTTGGAATATACAAGGATTAAATAGTAAGTGGAAAGATACAAATTTTGTGAATTTCGTTTCAATCGTATGACATTGTTTGTTTTTCAAAACTTGGTTTAAACTTAAATAGCAACATACAGCTCCAGGGATATACACACTTTAAAGTAACAAGAGATATACTGGTTCCTCTACCAGGAATTTTAACGGTGTCTCCCATTTAAATGCACATCTATGTCGACATTCTTGTTCCCATATTTGGCTGAAAATTTAAATGTTATTCCTGATACGATTTTGTATTTATGTGCTTTGTACATGCCACCAGAAAACTCAAATTATTCAGATATAACAATTTTGGATGAAATAGAGGATGATATAATAACAATGAAAAACATCTCATCAAAAAGCAAAGTTCATTGTCACTGGAAATTTTAATGCCCGCCCATGCAGGTATTTAGTAAGATTCAATTCCTATGGAGGTCGCTGACCTAGTCAATGGAATCCCAGTTCCTTACGTAAAAGAAGATTATGTAATTCAAAAATCGTCAAAAGACTTAACTGTTAACAATTATGGGAGAAAGCTGCTTCAATTTTGCAAAACTACTTTAGGAATTTTGAATGGAGTGGTTGGTAAAGAAAGTGGTATAGGGAGCTTCACATGTATAAAATACAATGGAAGCAGTGTAGTTGATTATATAATCTCATTGACAATCTTATTTCAAATACAGGATCATTGGATTTACAAGTACTTTATAGATGTGAATCCGATCACATGCCTCTTGCTTTGTCATTTAATAGTTTAGCACAAGTAGAGAGCTCACATTCACATGGCTTACACAACTACTCTAAAATCAAATTTACCAATGGTGTTCAATTAAACTTTAAGATGTTTTTAATGACGTATCAAGTAAACATAGTTTTTGTCTGATTGTGAATACGCAAAGATTTTGATGGAATTTTAAGATTGATCAAATCTGTGGCGTTTAAGCTGTGCTCTAGTATGATCAAAGATGGTAATCAAAAAGATCGAATTTCTAATGTCTGTAATGAATGGTTTGACAAAGAATGTGGTCAAATAAAGGCTACGGTTCATAAAGCTCTTCGAAGGTATAGAAACTATCCATCGACCGAAAGCAAAACTAATTACATACGTTTAAGAAATCAGTATAATGCAGTAATGATATTATTCGTAACAAAAAGAATGGTTATAAAAACAAAATTAGGAGGGATTTGGTTACGGCTGCATGTACAAATACTGTGAAATTCTGGAATTTCTTAAAATCAGAAGTAATTTCAATAGAAATGTAATTACTGCCCATGTATGGCTGCAGTATTTCAGAGCTATATTTGATCGTAATTCTAGCAGCGATCCCGTTGATTTTCATCAAGCGACAGACACGACAGATAGTGATATTGATATAGATCTATTGAATGATGTTATTAATATAGATGAAATAAAACATTGTATACATGACTTGAAGAACTTCAAAGCACCTGGTATAGGTGGGATACCCAATGAGTTCTTCAAAGCTCTGCCAGGGTGGATCATTGAAATAATCGGTAAACTCTTTAATGGCATTTTTGAAAATGGCATTTACCTAGATTTCCGGGATAAGTCTTTGATATGAATCTAAATCGGTTAAGTCGGCAAAAATTCTTCAAGAGGACATGAACGCTACGTGAGCGTAAAAAGTATGAGTAAAAAATATATAAAGAAACTAGTTAGCAATACAAGTGTTAGTAAGTTTAGCTTTGAAACAGTTGAGACTTGGTGCATTATTGTACAATGTCTGACGGTAAAGAATTTCAATCCTTTAGTGTGTGAGGGAAGAAAGAGTATTTATATACATTCTTTTTAGCATAGGGAACCTGGAAATTAAGGTCATGATTATTTCTTGTATTAGTTCTGACGGTGGGGATAAGTTCATCTTTATTGATGGCAACAAGATTGTTATTGATTTTATATAGCATATGTAGCCGGGTGTTGTATCTTCTTGTTTTAAGCAGGGGCCAATCTAATTTATGAAGCATGTTTTTTACACTAGATTTATAAGAGTAGTCTGCCATACAGAACCTGGCTACTCTCCTTTGAATAGATTCAAGTTTATCCACATCGCACTGGTGATGGGGGTCCCAGACTGCAGATGCGTATTCAAGTACTGGCCTGACTAGAGCTTTATAAGCAGTGGATTTAACGTCCCATGTCCCATTTTAAAGAAGGGTAGTATCAAAGATCTCGCAAATTACTGGCCGGTTACCCTGTTGTCTTCTTAAAGCAAAGTATTTGCTTCAGTTCTCTGTAATCGACTAATAGAATGGTGTGATAACAGTAATATAATCTCAAGAGCACAAGCAAGTTTTCGTAAAAGTTACTCGGCTATTGATAATGCTTTTGTATTACATTCTTTAATTACAAACTCCTTAAGTAAACCGAGAGGTAAATTGTATGCTATTTTTGTAGATTTTAAAGGAGCATTCGATAGTTAACCAAGAGTTACTTTTGTATAAGTCGAAGAATAGATGCAAGTTTTTTAGGCAAGTTTCTTAACATATTACGTAACATGTCAGCAATGTAAAAGCCTGCATAAAATTGGGCAACTTATTTACAGATTCTTTCGCTTGTAATAAAGGTGTTCGACAGGGCTGTGTTTTATCTCCCACACTTTTTTCCCTTTTTGTTAATGATATTGAAGACCATCTACGAGGTGAAAATTACAAAGGGGTGAAAGTTGTAAATGAAGAATTGTTTTGCTTACTGTATGCCGATGACCTAGTAATTTTGTCTGAGAATTGCTACGTGCTGCAAAAACGTATTGATAGCCTTTGTTCTTATGATAAGAAAAATCAATTAGTGATTAATAATAAGAAGACTAAAGCGATGATGGTCTTCAGAAAAGGAGGTAGACTTGCCAAAGCTGGTAGATTCTCTTTAAATGGCGCAAAGCTTGAAGTAATAAATAATTATAAATTCTTGGGAGTTTACTTTTCTTGCCTGGGTGGATAACTGCTGCTCAAAAGGATGTTGCTGATGAGGCCCGTAAGGCTACTTTTTCGGTTAAAACCAATATCACAAAATCTGGTCACCTTTCATGCTATCAATGTGTAATACTTTTTAATAATTTTTTTTACCGATCTGATATATGGCTGTGAGTTATGGGGACCACAAACCTGCTCTGAGATTGAAAGTGTTCATGACCATTTTTGTAAATTCACCCTAAGATTACCAAGTAATTCCGTAAATGTTGTAGCAAGAGGGGCATTAGGACGAGTAAGTCGGTATTGTTACGCAGTAAGAAATGCCGTTAATTATTGGTTAAAAGTTTTGAAACATAATAAGAGTTGCTACACTTATATCTCATACAACCATCTCTATCACAGAGTGGATATTTGCGTAAATTCTTGGGTTGCGATCATAAGACATCGCTTAATGAGTTTAGGATTCGGAGAGGTATGGTTTCAGCCAGGTGTAGGAGATGAATCTGTGTTCCTGCAAGATGTATCATTAAGATTGTCTGACATCAATGAGCAAGAATGGCACTCAAATAAATTCAATGGACCGTCTATACAATTATAGAGTTTTCAAACATTATCTTACATATGAAGCGTATTTAGCATTATTTGATAATCCGCATTTATGTTCTTATATCACACGCCTTTACTGTGGCGTACTCCCTTTGAATGTCCATACTGGCAGACGGCGAAATATTCCAAGAAATCTAAGATTAGGCACTATGTGTAACCTACATCGTCTAGAGGATGAATATTACTTTGTGCTAGAATGTCCCTTCTATGAGGACATTCGTTAAGTTTTCTTTCCGCAGCGCTTTTATCACCACCACTCATATGCTTCGTTTGAAATAATTCTAAGAATTACAAGCGAATCTTTAAAGAGGGAGGCTCGTCTCAGTAAGATACGGTAAAAATGGGGGATACTATATTTTGACGTCACTTCTGGTTGTGGAGGCAAGATCCGATCCTCTGTCTGTTTGTACCACACAGTACAGCCAGACACTAGCATGTACGTTGTGTGTGCAGAATTACATACACAGCGCATTACGTTATTGTGACGAGAAACTTATTTGTTTTTTTCAATGCTTTTTTGTCAGAGAGCGAAAATGAAATTCTATTATTATGATACTACAATGATAGTCACCAAATGAAAATCACTGAGAAAAAAAAGAAAGAAGATAAACGATTCTACCGGGGCTCGAGCTTACGACATGATTTGAAAAAAACGTTATTTGCGATCACTGCAACCATCTGGGCTATCTCGTGTGGTGACTTTCAAGGCGTTTTAAATAGCTATATACCTTGCAATACGAGACAACGAATCGCGCAGCAAATTTCATAATCCAAAAATTTAAAAGGAATTCTAAATATTGTGCACATCTGACGATATTGCCTCTTTAAGTTGCCAGGTTCATATACAAAGTTCTTCAAAAGCGCAAAGAATCTTTAGGATAATTATTATGTTGTATAAATCAATAATTACTTTATTGTTCAGCAATTTCATTATCCTTTTGTTTTTGAATATTATTATTATTAATTTTTTTGGTATGTATTTTGTGTCTACGTTCGTGTTTTTTGGGGTTTAAAACATTATTGATTCTTTTTTGATCAAAAATTGTCAAATCAATGTACTTATTTTTGTATGTAATAGGCTGAAGGCCTGAACATTTAATGATTTTTTTTTTATGTATGTATCTCTCTCTCTCTATATATATATATATCTATATATATATATATATATATATATATATATATATATATATATATATATATATATATATATATATATATATATATATATATATATATATATATATATATATATCTCTCTCTCTCTCTCTCTCTCTCTCTCTCTCTCTCTCTATATATATATATATATATATATATATGTGTGTGTATATATATATATATATATATATATATATATATATATTTATATATATACATATATATATATATATATATATATATATATATATATATATATATATATATATATATATATATATACATATATATATATATATATATATATATATATATATATATATATATATATATATATATGTATATATATATATATATATATATATATATATATATAATATATATATATATATATATATATATATATATATATATATATATATATATAATCCTTCACGATAGTGATTAGGAGTCATAAACGTTTCATTTAGCTTTAGAACTATTATGTATATATATATATATATATATATATATATATATATATATATATATATATATATATATATATATATATATATATATATATATATATATATATTCATATATATATATATATATATATATATATATATATATATATATATATATATATATATACATATACATATATATATATATATATATATATATATATATATATGTGTGTGTGTGTGTGTATATATGTATATATATATATATATATATATATATATATATATATATATATATATATATATATATATTTATATATATATATATATATATATATATATATATATATATATATATATATATATATATATATATATATATATATATATATATATATATATATATATATATATATATATATATATATATATATATATATATATATATATATATATATATATATATATATATATATATATATATATATATATATATATATATAATCAATGTATGTATTATTAATATTAAGAAATAGAAAACGAAACATTAAATAGAGCACTTTGTGGATTCTCTACAAATGAAATGTTCTTCCTATATTCTGTTCACTATTTCGAAGTTAACATTGAAAAGTTTTTACTAACTATGGGCATCTTTTGTTTTTCTTCTGTATTTTTTAGTTGTGGTGGTGGTGGTTAGAATCCCTTCTTAGCCCATCTTGTTATTGCTATCTTAAGAAGAAAGTTGTTAATATGGTGCCAAAAAGATTAAGTGAAAATACCAGAACAAAATTGTAAAACAGATTATTCAAAATCAGAGAGATGTGAGTGAAGAAATTACTGAATTCAAGACTTATAATTTACAATAAATAAAGCCAACGTTCTTGAATTATTCACATATTTTCAAAAAAACATTTCTCTATTTGGTGCTTTCAAACTGGCTGACTGGAATACACAACTTACACTACACATTGAGGATATCATGAATGAGATACAGTACTGTAATAATTTCATGAATTTTCAAATACTTGTGTACTGTACTGTTGTTAACAATTTTTACAGTACGCGTATGTGAGTAGAAATATATGGAAACTAAATGTTAAACAGGTAAAGCCTAACGTTACGATATGCATGAAGTATACACCACCACCTTGTGGAAATTGTGCAGGAGCGTTTTTGAGAGGCTTAAGCCCCGAGATATTGAGGGCCGGTTACAGATTAGGGAGGGCACAGATATAGGAAGTTAGGGACCCCCGGAAAAGGTATCGATTTCTTGGTTGCATGCATGATTTATTTTGATGACAACTTGTGAAATTATTAACATAAAATTGAAGGAAAATGCGTAGAAATGTTGGAAATTTTGTTCTATTTTGACAACAGTTCCTGAAAATTTCTCACAATTGACAGTACTCTCCTGGAAAGTTAAGAATTTTCCAGGAAATTTAAGAAAATTTTCCGGAAATTGAAGAATATTTCATTAAAATTAGGAATTTCCCCAAAATGAAGGAGATTTCCCAAAAATTGAGAAAGATTTCCTTAAAAGTCATGAAAATTTTGCAGAAGTTAATAAAAAAAATCTGATGATAAAAAAAATTCTGAAAATGAAGACAATTTCCTAAATTCACGGAGAATTCCCGAAAATGTCATTATTAGCGCGTGTGAAAATGTAAAGCTTTAAAAAAAATGTATTGCTTTGAAATTTTTGTGGGGTGGAGACCATACGTGTTTGGCCCTGATATTGTAAGCACCTCACCTCACTATCTAAGTCTTTTTTTTATACAGTATGTTGTAGATTGTGGTCCAACTTGAAAGTTTTGGTCCAAAATTGAATATCTTTGTTAAAAGCCTGAAGATTGTTATTCAAAAAGTTTGGGTCCAAAATAAATGACAACTTGAACTCAGTAGATCCACAAATACAAAAAATGGCATCTTATGTTTTCTACACATGATTCATTTGATATTTCAGTTAATCATTATATTTGTGACTTGATATACCCCCCTCCCCCATTTATTTGACACGCCACTAAAGTTGTGGGTCCAAACAATTTTCACCTAATTACAGTACAGGCAGGTTTCATAGTAACCAAATACTGATCTAGGCCTCTACTAACCTCAGGCCTGTTAGTATACTTTTTTGACTGGTGGAGGGGGGGGGGGGAGGGGGTAGTCTAAAATACCGACGGCCTCAAATTAGCATCGATTTGAATAATAACTGACTCACAATCAAAATCAGTTATTTTTACCGACCACATAAATACATTAGATTTACTGAAAAGTCTCAAAATTTGGGGCGTGTGACACTAGAAAGAGTGAGGTCACACACTTTTTACACGAGATTATTGGAATTTTGGATCGTGTCAGGACCATACAGGTTTTTGCCGATGACATAATATTAGCGATAAGTTAAATAACATACATGAGAACAGAAAAAATTCGAAGCGACATATTTGAAATAAAGTGACTTTCATAATTCCTTACCATTGGAGCCAATCAGGAAAATCGCCGCGGCGATGTTGATTAATTGGCCAGCAATTTGTCGCCTTCTCTGCTAACACCGTGTCAATTGGCTGACATATGCACTGTAGATAGTACTACACTATGCTCGCATAAGTGTACGAAAAATGAAGACTACCACGGAAATAGCTTTCTTTGAGTGCATAATGTCTGGGAATATTTGCCTTCTGGAAGGCGATTTCTCCGGGGGACAAAATCTCCGGCAAAGCGGCAGCGTCTATCAGCTATGATGAGCATGTACCCAAAGTTATATGTGAGGCTGAGTTTAAATATTAAAAAGAATATTGGTATTCCAATTCATAGCAAACTCACAGAACCGACACAATTCTCCTCAATCAGCCTATATTAGTAAAGGAATTTCCTCTGTAAATGTTTGTCTACATGTAATACAGTGAATAAAATATATGTATATGTACAAATATTGACATTATTAGTTATTTCATATTCTATTCGATATGTAAAATATACACAAAACTTATACCTCATATTTTGGTACACTTAAGGTACACTTTGGTCGGGACTTTGGTATACCTAAGTTTCAGATAGTTTGTATGATGTTCTCGGGAAACTATAATATTGTTGTTCTCAGAGGTGAGAACAAAAAAACTGACTGCCTAAAGGTTGAGTATTCATCCAAAATGATCCAGGCTCTTACCTACAAGTCTATTTTTTGCTGCTTTCCATTGATCTATTGCTTCGGGGAGAAACGGGCAGGTTCCATCAGACTTCATTGGCGACGAAAACACATAGGAACAGTCCACGTCATGTGTTAAGTCGATGTCAATTTCTTCGTGTTTCAGAATAGCTCCTCTCACTGAAAAGAGCAAAATCGCCCGGAAAAGAAGGACACCAAGTACCCTCTCTTTTAATCTGTGGCTGAAAACAATAATTTATAGAGATACATTTTTCCATATTATAAATGGACAAAGGAAACATTTCTGAAATAACACCAAGGTCGTAAATCTCGTCCACGAAAGTTGGGAAGGACTGGGCACGAAGGTCGTATACCAGTCTGGGACAAGAAACCGCAGCTCAACAAGTTTATATTCAAAATGCATATCCTAAATTCAAACATTTCAAGGCCAGTGACGTAGCTGGAGGGGTAGCTCAAGAAATGCATCTGACAGGAACCAATGAGTTTAGAATTAATAGGTAACAGTCACTTTTGCTAAAAGGGGGTTAGCCCTTCATCGGGGAGGATATCCTCTAACCTGTCAGAGAAATCTTCGTGTCACCACTCGCTGAGAGTAGACCTGCACAATATGCATTGATTTCTCTAGATATCCAAACATGTCTTGTTTTTATTTAAAGTACTGTTAAAAACAATATAATTTGGATTCTCTTTAGGTCATCGAGAACCCTATAAAAACAATGGAGATTCTTTGGGACATGAAGCTGCGTCAATGTTCTTCGTGAGAAAGTGACGCCTGATCATGGCTGCGTCACTGCTATCAAAACGTCGCTCCGGGAAATATCAATATTGTGGTTAAGGGCCCTAAAGTTGCCTATAGATGTCCAAATACGGTAAAAAATTGGGTGTTTGGCAAAAGCTTTCTAAATTGCAAAGCTGCCTCATGATTTTTCAGTTTCATGCTGTATCATATTACGTTTTGACTTTGACAACGTACGAGAAATTCTCATTTCTATAATTATGGAAACATGTGGTTATGGGTTAAAAAGACACCTATATGTGCCAATCGATTTTCCAGTTTTGAGTTCTTGCCTGAAATGGATGTCAAAGTTGTACAGATTGATTAATGAACAAATATTTCCTTACGATATGTTGCCATAGCAAAATAGTGTGACGTTATGCTTGGCACTTTCTTGACACTGAAATTGTATGTATATTTTGAAAATTGATTACTCCTTACTAAATGATAGAAAACATTGCTTTTATTAATCATTGAGATAGGGCATAGCATCAACATGTCTCCAAATTGTTTGAGTAAAAAAAAGAAAAAAATTTTAATAGAGTTTACTATTATTGGGGGTGGGGGAGGCGGGTGATGTCACATTAGGGAGTTTAAATAACAGCTCCCTGATCACCTTTATCCTGCTACCATACATTGGTGCCCAATCATGCACAATGTTATGATCTCCCTGTTTTGACTTCAATAACTCCTTGATCACTTGGTCGGAAATGTGACCTGAGGTCATCAGACCGAGCAGCAACCGCGCGCATTCACCCCGCATTGGAGTGAAAACAAAGCGATCAGCTGTGTTTGTTTACGTGCCATACGTAAACGCATACGGACTTGCCCACGTGTAACGCGCAAAGGGTTGTTTTCACTCCAGAAAACGACGTCATCTCCCAGATGTGACGTGGCACCGACCAAGTGAATAAGGAGATGCTAGCTTATACAATATGAGTAAGAAAAGCCTATCGACATACTTTTAGATGTGCTTTAATTACACAAATTTCGGAACGGGATCGAAAATATTGTTTGATTTAATATTCTAACAAACAGTTGCAAGCGTGATGTTAAGGTTTGCCTGTTAGATGCAGGGTTCACAGCTGCTTACATTGATTTTGTTTATTCAACAGAAGTATAAGACATACTGACCCACATTGCAACGTTCATATTATAGTACTTCTTTATCTTATACTCTGTATTCAACAGAAGTATAAGACATACTGACCCACATTGCAACGTTCATATTATAGTACTTCTTTATCTTATACTCTGTATTCAACAGAAGTATAAGCCATACTAACCTACATTGCAACGTTCATATTATACTAGTTCTTTATCTTATATACTGTATTTTTCACATATTCGTGTGAATTGTTGATCTCAAGGAACATTTATTAAAATATATTCTTTTGTGAAGATTCTTTTTATCTGCGTCTTCAGTATCAGCAAAAAGGCATTGAACAATGAAGCTCTAAACTGCTCAACTTTTCTGCACACAGATACATCACAGGATTTTGCTTCATAATAATGTATAGATCAAAACTTCATCAGCTGATCAGAGGAAGCGGGGAGGGCGCTTTGGGGAAAGCTGATCATGAGAGGATTCCGTCCGGCTGGTTGCATGATTTCTTCCCGGTTAGGAGGACAATTGGGAGATTATTAAAATAAACATGGTAAAATTCATGAAACTCTTGGTAGACTTTGACAACATTTCTTATTAAATATTGATTGAGATCAGAGGCGGCGGAAAATGTTTGAATCTGAAATAGGGGGAGGGGGCACAGGATCGAGGGTCATTTTCCAACTCGTATTTCAAAGCCTGCGGTACAGCTTTATAGGGTGCCCTCCCCCCACCCCCACCCCCCTCCCCGAAAATGTTCAAACTATTGTCGGTCCAAGAATAAGGCTCTTGACCCTGTTTCTATTCTTTTGAAACGGTAAAGTACATCATTTACTGCTAAATATCACTGTTAAATATTTGCTCGGCAGGAATTGTCCTAAATTAGTGATTCTTTAGATTTAAGGCAAACGACCTTTAAGAGTTCATCATCTCCACCTGTTTTCCTCAGGGACCTAATTAGGTTACCACATTTGATGAATGTACATCTCATTCCAGGGATCTCATTATGACAAAGGAAGTTATAAACATTTTCCACTTGCGACGACGAGTGAACACACAATTACAATGACGGGGTCGTCGCCTGCGTATTCGGTTATGATAGTACAAATGCTATCACGAAACGCTTAATACGACCCGGACGAGAACACAGGTACGACGTATGGACAGACATAACATCGACAACCAAGTCAATGTCCACGGCCTTTGATAACCAGTTGTAGTACACTGGCGTGTCTACCCAACCCAGGCTTGAACCCAGGGCCTCGTGGTCTGTAGACAGGTATGATAAGCGCTACACCACAGTAGGTAGATATTTTCCACTTGCAAAAGCTTGGTGGTTTTTATCTGTCGTGGCCCTCAGGACGTGATAGGTCTAGTATTGTAAACCCCAAGCTCAAAATCCGCCATCTTTTAATTTATAATTAATTTTTGAATTTCATTTAATGAAGAGATATGGATTTTAAATTAAGTGCTATTTATTGAAGATTGTATTTTAATGGTTACGACGCTACAATCAATTTCAGCAATCCAAAAAAAAAATATGGTGTTGTTTTTAATCGCAAAAGTCATGTAAAGTGGCAACGTTGAGGAATGCAAACGACAAGTTCCGGTGCCAATCCGATATTTTAATAGCCACCTCTAAAATGTGATATGAAGAATGGTATCGTTTAGATATTTTTACTGATTCAGAAATATAATAGAAAATATTTATTACACCAAAATATTTGTTGAAGAGTCACAAAGAGAAAATGAAGGAGAATTATAATATTTGCAATTTGAAATGAACGAGGCTATTCTAAACGGAAACTTTAACAGCTAAGTTAAGAAATTGTTAGCGTGGGTACGTATGCCACTTTTCATCTCCGGAAGTAATCTTGCAACCTGAATCTGAATCTGAATAGGTTAAGGTAGAGGTAATGGAAAATTCTAGTATAGCACACCTTACCGTATGAACATTCGATGGTGCTTTGCAAACTTATAGGTTAAGTCGGCGAAAACCCTTTTGGACATGAACGACAACCGATCCGTAACAAGTATGAAGAACAAAGAGTTAACACGTTAAGTAGGTTTAGTTTACCTTTGAAACAATTTAGACTTCGTGAATGTATATCGATGTTTGGTGGTCTGGCGGTAAAGCATATCAATCTTTTAGTGTTTGAGCAGTTAATAAGGAGTATTTACATTCGTTTTAGTATAGGGAACGTGTAAATTCAGATATCATGATTACTTCTTGTATTAATTATTTGGGATTAGGTAATCATTACCAATGGTGATGATTGTTATTGATTTAATATAGTATATGGAAGCAGGTGTTCTTTGTTCTTGTTTTTAGCAGGGGCCAATCTAATTTGTGACGTCTTTATTTATTGTATCTATTTTATTTTAAGATAAATTAATTATTACCTACATCACCTTCTTATCTTTCCTTGCTTTTCATTTTTGAGGAAACTGACTGAGAGCCAGTTTCAGATTAGGGAACCTGGATAGACAGACAGAGGCGCGTAGGAAGTTAGAGGCCACCTCCGAATGCCCGAAAAGGGTTTCCCGGCTGCATGCATGCTTTTGTTTTGATGACAAATTGTGAAATTATGAACATAAAATTGAAAGTTTGTTTAATTTTAGCAAAAGTTCTTGAAGATTTCTTGAAATTGACAGTGATTTCCTGGAAAGTAAGGAATTTTTCTGGAAATTGAAGATTTCATGAAGATGCAAGAAATTTCTCGGAAAATGAAGAAAATTTCCCAATTTTTTGACGGAGATTTCTTTAAAATTAATAAAAAAATTGCAGAAATTGAAGAAAATCATCTGAAAATAAAAAAAATGTCCTGAAAATGAAGAAAAATACTTGTAAACTCAAGGAAAATTTCCGAATTTTTTCATGATTTGTCCCAAGTAGCGTGGGCAAAAAGATAAAGGGCAATTTCAAATTTGTATTGCTTTGAAAATTCATTAGTGGTTTCCATCCGCGCCCTGATGATAAGAACTTCACCTTCGTCTCCAAAGGTTTTTGGTCCTGTTGTAGATTGTGGCCTTTGAAAATTTTGGTCCAGAATTGAAATTTCTGATAAAAGCCTGGAAGACTTTTATCTAATATTACAGATTTTTGGGTAAATATTGAAGATTTTGGAGTCAAAATGTTTGGTCGAAAATGGGAGAATTTTTGGTGCAAACTGTAAAAGGTTTGGTCCCAAATCAACAATAACTCAGTCGCTATGGTTGCAAAAAATACCACACATGGTTCATTTGATATTCCACCTAAATATATTGATGGCTTCGACATAATTTTTGATGGTGAGGGGAGGCTAAGCCCCCAAGATCTCCCTTAGACACGTTACTGCTTTCTTTACTACTATCCATACAGCCATACAGCCATACAGCCATACAGCCATACAGCCATACAAAGCATTGAATGCCACAACAGCCCTTTCTGAATAGTGTCCTTGTAAGGGACATGTTGAGGTTCTTCAAAGGTGGTATATTTGGTCTCTGGGATGTGGTCAGTCAGATTATCTAGTTCAGTAAATGACTGTTTATAAAGTGTTTGAATTTTGAGGTTCCCTATATGTCAGTTGTTGAAGTAATTTATTTTAGACTTCAAACATTACTAAAGATATTTGTGGAAAAGCGCCATAATTACTAGAAAAGGGTATAAATATAAATGATTTTGAGAGCAAAGATATCAGTTGGAGTTAAGCCAAGATATACAATATACCCGTAGTAGTAATATAGCAGAATACAGTTCAGAATCCTACAGAATATGGACTCTTGTATAATTAAATACTGGTGTGAGCTGAGTGTCAGAGAACATTGTCTGAAGATAACGAGACTCGAATGATAGCCCGTCAAATAACGTTTCAGTGGCGGCAGCTGTGTAGATTTAATATCAGCTATTACAATGGACCCATCAACAACATTTGAAAGGTCAATGGCGTACACTAGACGAATATTTCAGCAGACAGGACTTTGAAAGACATGCTCCAGAGCTCTAGATCAAACAGACTGGGACACCTGGCTCCCTTTGTGATGATGGGCGTACCGCTTAGCAGTGCATGAAACAACATGATTCTCCCCAATGAACTCATGCTGGGATGACAGATTAATCTGTCAATTTCGTTAATCATGCATGGGCAAGCCAGCTGAAGAAAACATATAACACGGACTTTAAACATAAAATGGACATGGCACACAACATCGCACGACAGCACCTGAACCTTACAGCAAGTTGACGAGTCAAAACTTACAACAGGAAAAACAAAGGACTTTCCCTGAAAGAAGGAGACCCCATCTGGTTTTCCGGGAATCAAGGGGAAAGAAAGGCATCTTGGCATGGACCAGGACGAATCATCTCTAAATTGAGCGACGTTACGTACCGAATACAAATTGGCCCAAACTTAAGCCCAAAATTGTCTCACAACAACAAGCTTCTCCCATAAAATGGAAATAACCCACAAAAATGGAATATTAAACAATCAAAACCAGCTCCTACCAAAAGAGAGTAAACTCACCGATTTTGATGGAAGAACCTCATGTGAGGAAGGGCAAGGAACAAAATGTAGTTACTCAAACGGATGAAAGCAGTCTTAACCCTGCATGAAGTAACAAGTGGAATTACAAATAATGTACCAGAGTCACAGCCCAGACGAACCCAATGAAAGAAACAGCCACCCCTCAGATATAGAGTACCACTTCATGGACATAAAACAAAAATGGCAATTGGCAGAACCGGCTTTTGACCGCAGCCTGTACTGGAAGTGTGAAGTGTGAGACGCCTTCCATTAGCTGATTAGTCTTGGGGTAGCATTTTGGGTTAGTATGATTAACCCCTTACCCATATGAAAGACATTATGGATTACCAGATGTTGCAGAAAAACTACTTGATTTAAATAAATGGCTGAAATTGCTGAGCTCTTTTCGACATTTGTCACTTTGTAGGAAAACCGTTATACCCCCACAGTGATAATAATCCCCACCCCCACACTTACCATTGATGTCAACGACCAAAATCGTGACATAGCGACTGACGACGTCGGTAGGCAGATAGTTTGGCAACTTATATCTTCTCTGTTCTTTCCTGTGGATTTTTTCATCTTTGGACATATTTATTATTACCTGATGAAGCCTAATGGACGCAATGCAGTTAAACAATTTTTAAGTGTTGTGCTAGATATGGTTACGCTTGCAAAAGTTTTCGTTTGTTGTTAGTTTTATCTAACGTAGGAGAGCATACTCATAGCAAGATGTGTTTATATATCACCACCGGTAGCAGTATTAAGCAAGGAGTATTACTAAACAAAGTTTTCTTGTCATCCTTGTGATGATATGATCTTTAATACAAGGGCTGAAATGTTTGTGAGGACAATTTCTTAAACCACTTGGATATACTGGAAGCTGCATCTGTCATTGCATTGATATCACCTGGAGGAAATTTATGTTGTTATCCATATTTTATTGGGCATTAAGATGTATCACACCGAACGCGACGCGGCGAGCGATTTTTTAACAAAATTGAAGAAAATAAAGGAAAAAAAACATTTTGACGTCTTGTTTTCGAGAAGGATCGTCATCGCATGGCTATTCAGATGATAACTGAAAATTGATTGAAAGGGCCTTTCTACGCCCATTAAAGCATAATTCACGTCGCGACAGAAAATCGCGCCCCATTTAAGCAAATTTCTCCACAGTTTGAACAAAAAAGCATTTCTAACAATTTTTTTAGTATCATCAGAAAGCTTTAGTTTGTAAACTTCATCGTGTGTAAGCAAAAAGTCAAAGCATCTTATAATATTTTTTTCCTGTATGATTATCTAAAAGAATTACTCGCCGCGTCCCGTTTAGTGTGTAACGGGTTTAGAGTATTTTATATGGACCCTAAGTGTTTGTTATGATTTGTAATTTTTGTATGGAATATATATACATATTCTTGGTATCCAAGTGCCCTGGAACTCGAGACAAGTTCTATTTTACCGAATTTTGGATCAAAATATCTTAAATTTTTGAAGCTGTAAATTAAAAAAAGAAGGAAAAATGGGTCACCATTAATTTTCGGACCTAAATTTTTTTAAAAACATTTTCCGGTGAGGGAGAGGGAGGGATTGGTTGACCAAATAAAGCTATACTGCTGTGCTACATGCTTTGAAAATACGATAGTTGGAAAGTGCCCCTCAGATTCTGTCCCTACCCCTCCAGATTTAAACATCTCACGCCGCCTCTACCTCTAGAGGCCCTCCTTACGGGAAATTTCGAAATCGGACACTGCTTGAAACCCATTTTGCGCCCAATGATCAAAATAAAGAAAAATCGCTTAGAAAATGCTGGTTAACATTTTTCCTTTCTAAAATTGGTAGCTACGAAAATCTTAGAACAAATTCAATAAAATTAGACAATTTAGCATGCATGATAGATTCGAAATTGCAAAGTTTTAGCTAGAGATCATGATAACTTCAAATGGATAAATCGTGATTCGGAAAATTAAATGTCTTTGCACGTAACCTGAAAAATTACACTATGCCACCGAGCAGCTGAATGCATGGTGTGGTAGGAAGTCTCGAAATCAATAGCAGCGTCACAGGGAGGACTGGAGGACTTGTCCCGACGATCCCGTCCACCGTTTCTTTTCAAGAACGAATTTCCAGTTCGTCCAAATCCAAGGAGAAAATGTATAGGGAAAGGGGCGGGGGAGAGGGGGGGGGAAGGGGGTCCTTGTATTGTATAGGTCTATATCTTTTTGAAAAGTTTTGAATGTTGGCTACGTGATTATCCAGCACGCGTTTTTCAGCGTTTTGAAAAACTGGCGTGGCTTTTACTTTTTCCATTATTTTGTTCCCCCAGTTTGTGGTGCCTGTCACCGCCACTGTCCAAAATTCCCATTTGGGGCCCACCCTGTAAAAGTATAGCAAAGGCGTCCTAAAAATATGAAAAACAGAAAGGGAGGAAGATATTAATGAATTTCTTGGAAGTGGGTAATAAACAGATTTATCAGGCAATTTAATAAAGGTATTTTTCCTCTCTGAAAAAGGCCACTTTTTAAACTTTGTAAAAAGTGCAGCACGTGCCCCTGCACCCCCACCCTTTCGCTGATTATGTTAATGACGACGATATAGATAACTCTAATAACTACATAGCTCTAAAAAATTAATAGGTCCAATAAGTCACAACTCATAAATACTCCCACACGCAATCAATAAAGGGTGTTGGATTTGTTTTGCGTAGGATTTCGTAAAGATATGATTGAGTGTTACCTTGTCTGCCAATTAAAAGTTTAAATTGAAATACTTTCTCACCGTGTCATAGCTTTCGTTCACTCTTCGTTACCATGTTCAACTCGGAAAACTTGAAAGAGTACAGGTATGGAGGTGGTGTATAGTATTAAGCTCTGTCTTCAACAGATCCTCACTAGTCTTACGTTAGCACATATAAGACGGCAAATATAGAATGCTTTGATTTGATACTAAGATTTTCATTGCACGTTGTGTATACTTTTGTCACCCACACTTTTTGGGATAAAAATCAATTTGACGGTAAACATTACATTTGTTTTGTTTGTTAGTTCTATATTGATTTGATGTTTGACAGGTGTGTTTTAGTCAAAAGGACACAAGTTCGTGTTTGAATTTTTATATGAACCTACAATAAGAAGGTATTCACTAGGTTCAGTCGATCATAGATCAAATTGCAGCTCATTCTGTCATTAACTGGTTAGTAAACATGTGCAAATGCGTGCGTTGCCATTCTTTGGGTTCCAAGGGTACAAAAATGGAGCTATAGGTACAACAAGGTCCGATATTTTCACAATGCATGAGTGTTATTAAACCCAGCTAAAATAGGTACACATACAGATATATAAGAAATACAAATATTCACGTGATCAAGCGGCCTTATCTTGCTTTCCGAGGAACAGGGGGAGATACTTTGTTTTTATGTTAAAATTTGAGAAGAAGAATGCTAATGGTATATTCTGCCGCTGCCACCAATTGTGACATGAGTAAGACGAAAAGTCTCCCGATGACCAACAGCACAATGAGCAGCTTGTCCCGAGTATTTATGCAAATTAAGACATATAATAATTGTTAAACCCTGAACAGTCGATTGCAATTGCAGGTATACCAAATCAAGTTGAACTTCATTTTCAAAATAAGCATTATCAAATTATGCAGCCAATTCATTCTGAGTTGCAAGCATAAAGTATTTAGAACAAAATCAATTGATTTTAACGCTTGAATAAATTGTTGGCAAACTTCTTCAGGTTGTCAGGGTTGAGTGATATGAAAGATTTTTTTCTTTAATATTCATTTGCTGCATTTCAAGTAACATAGTGCCTATACACTGTTAAAACACTGGGTAAAATTTTTGTTGGCTGAAGAAATTTTTCAAAGCTGTTTGTCAAATATTGCTCATTATATGTGCAGAAAGGCGATTGAAATTATTTTACCAGAAAAAAAGGTAAATCTCATTGTTATGTTTACTCAACTGTTGGTTTAAATGTTGTTTATACATATGGTTGGGCAAATTGAACATGTTTGCGCTACATATCGCAATGCAATGCAAGCAGACAAGCATGGAAGTTCAGGTTTAAAGTTCACTGGGAGCTGGGGATTAGATATTTCTGAAATGAATAAATCTGTGGAAGATTATAATTTTATGTTCAAAGTACCTCATTTAAAAAGTTTGTTTGATTAGATTTGACTAAATGAGGTATTTTAAACACAAAATTATTACCTTCCATGGAATTAATTATTTTAGAATTATCTAATGCTCAGCTTGCCAGTTTATATGCCAGTTCCACGTAATTGACTAAAAAGTATTTGCCGATCTTTTTACCCAAGTTGGGCATCTATTCAGCAACCTAGACAGTTGGACAAATATTAACGCTTTAAGGACCGGTCGCCAGTGTCATGGTCGATTTGGGTGCCCCATCTTTGACTACGCCTCTCAAGCCTGTTTTCAAGAAAACGCCGGGTTCTTTGAGGGTTAACGCACCCACGGAAAGTGTGGCAACTCAAAAATATATGCAGTATCATTCCGGTGGGTGGCCCACCGGCCCGGAATGACCCTGACTGTGCTGGCTCGGAAAGCAAGAGGACCCGTCAGTAATCAGCCTGTGCTAAACCCTTTAAGGACCGGTCTCCTGTGTGTTTGGTCGACTTGGGTGCCTTATCTTTGACTACGCCTCCCAAGCTTGTTTTCAAGAAAACGCCCTTTTTTTAGGGTTAACGCACTCGCAAAAAGTGTAGCAACTCAAAAATATATGCAACATCGGCCCACCGGCCTACTGAAGTGGAACGAGCCCGACTGTGCTGGCTCGGAAAGCAAGAGGACCCTTCAGTAATCAGCCTGTGCTTAGCCTTTTATAGACCGGTTGCCGACTTCACGGTCTATTTGGCTGCCCATTCTTGGAATGCGCCTCCCAAGCCTGTTTTCAAGAAAGCGCCAGTCTTTTGAGAGTTAACAGGTTAACGCACCCGCGGAAAGTGTGGCAATCCAAAAATATATGCAGCATCATCCTGGTGCGCGGCCCACTGGCCCACAGAAGCAGAACGAGCCCGACTGTGGTGGCCCGGAAAGCAAGAGTACCCTTGAGCAATCACCTGTGCTTAACCCTTTACGCAGCACCAAAATAGCAGTTTCTGGTACCTGAAACATTGACTGATGTATGTTAACTTGAAGTTTTTGGTGAACGGTTACATCTTAAAAACCACGTTTACGAAAGTTTCGTGTTCATGGTGCGTATCCGTAACCGGAAAGATTGTAAACATGGTAAGTAGTTTCACGATGCGTTTATGATATGGTACGAAATTTCCGTTACATTTACGCTGGCAGAAACATCATAAACATTTTCTCTTAAATTTACACCGTGTTTACAGGATAGCTTAAATTTGTTAAACATGGACAGTATATTTAAGCGGAATTTCAGCGAGCATATATTCTAGAAGCATGTAAAAGAAATTCAAACTGCGTTTCCATTGTAACTTATTTTTCATAAACATGGTATGAATATCCCCGTGAAGTATCCGATAACGGAAATTTTGTAAAATCCATTTGTAGATTTCTATACGTTTACGAACTAACTTATATTTCATAAACATGGTGTGAATATTTCCGTGAAGTATCCGATAACGGAAAGTCTATTTGTAAATTTACTTTACGTTTACGAACTAACTTAAACTACCTAAACATGTATTGAGCGTTTCCGTTAATATCCGGCAACGGATAATTTGTAAACTCGATTTGTATATTTCTTACGTGTTTATGATAAAACTTAATTTTCATAAACATTGTTTCAGTGTTTCCGTGAAGCATACGATAATGGATAACTTCTAAACTCTGTTTATATATTTCCTACGCGTTTAAGAATGACATAAATTTCATAAACATTGTTTCAGTGTTTCCGTGGAGCATACAATAATGGATAACTTCTAAACTCTGTTTATATATTTCCTACGCGTTTAAGAAATGACCTAAATTTCATAAACATGGTGTTAGTGTTTCCATGCATAAAAAGATAATGTGCACAAAAATACTTGCAAATCGGACTCGAATGAATGAAACGAAATTGAAGGCACATGAACCACATTTTTTAAAAAGTAAGAGCCATGCAAAAGTGACTTGTGGGCCAAATGGAGAAATACTGGCCCGTGGGCCAAATGTATGCTGCTGGGATTGGCGAATTTGACAAATCCAATTGTGTTTTGAATCACCACTGCTGACCAGCTCAGTGAGGTAATCGCTGTCATTGGGCGATAAATTATAACCCACGCACGTATAAGCCCTCTTCGATCATGATTACTAGGATTTTTGTCTTCATTTATGCATTAGTAATAATTTGTCAACATATACGTGTCAAAACCCTACAATTAAAAATGTCATCAATGGCCCAAAAGACATCACTAACTTGAATTATGATAAATATTTAATAGAACTATGCCGTAACTGTTAGATGAAAATATTTGTTCAAACAGGTCAGACCAAAGGTATGGGCGCTTGTTTTGCGAATTTCACAGATTTATTGTCCACAACAGAAAACAACGATAAATTTCATGCCTCCATAGCACACAAACGACGTGAGGGCAAACGTTACTTGAATATTCCTATTAACCAGAAAATTGCTATATACTGTTGCGTGCTAGATAAGCAGTCGATATTTTGGGGACCCCCCCTAAAAATACGCCCTCACATTTCGGTCTAGTGCCCCTTTAAGTTTTCAAAATTATCCCTGCCTCTTATTAGTTATCTTTCTGCGGTTTTAGTTCCCGTGATTTTGATAACAGAAAATTGTTATGTGTAACTTGTATGAAACCCATGCAGGGCGTCGGAAACTATGCGCTTTTGGAAATTTTGATAGCAAAACATTGTTTAAATTGTGAAGAGACCGGAAGCCCTACGTTTCTCGTGATTTTCATCTGTTGATAGCTGGTTTACCCGTGGTGGAAGGGGAGGAGGGGGAGGGGGGGTCACAATAATTTTCAAAGCAATTATTTTCAAAAGGCCTTTTGACTATTCACCCAATGGGCAATTGTCAAGACTGGTCCTGACTCCAGATTCTCAAACCTATAGGTGGGATATACCTATAGTCGAGAGAAAGTCAAAAGTGGAAAGGGGAGTGAGAGAAAATCATGCTACGATACAAAAAAAATCACCAAACAATAGTATACATTTGGAAAAAAGTGGGGGTGGGGCAAGTGCTTCCCCAAATCCTGCCTATGCTCAAATCATCGTGTAGGAACCAGGCGAGGAAACAAGTGTCCTCCACTTTTTCGAAAACTGACAAAAGTGCCCCTTTTGAAAATGAAAAGTGCCCCAATTACTGTTAAAAAGTGCCCTCCCTTGATTTTCTGCCCCCTTTCTCCGATTTCCTTCCGACACCCCTGGGCGAAGCCACCGGATGCTCAGGGTTTTTTGTTTGGTATAATTTTAGTATCAGCAAATCGTGTCAATTCCACACTACAGTACAATTTAGTTAAAAATAAATTCACATTTTGGAACGAAGGTTGAAATGTAGGAACCAATTGATTATAAAAATTGTGTCTTTAGTTGGGGTCCAGGGATGATTTCCATCTTTTTGATGTAAGAATATAGCTTTGAGAGAAACATTTACAACAATTGGTTTTGTAATGATACAAAATGCAGATTAAGTTGTAATTAGAAGGAATAAAAAATGAATTATCAAGAATATTTTGACGACCACTCAGAAAGTTCCACTGGGGCAGGCCACCACGTCATTTTTAGATGCTATCTCAAAAATTCGTGATTGAACACACAAAATAAGGATAAAAACACGTAACGAATTTGTTTCCGTCTGTATCTATTGACCACCGTCTTAAGTGCTCCGAGGGCGGCATTCACTTATACAACAAGCTAAGTAGTTGCTTGGATTAAAGCTACATTACGGCCGAGAACATAACATCCCACCCCTTTTGGAATGAGAACACGAGGTTAAAATGAAAACTACATTAAAACCAACATATTTTTTTTCTCTCCCATTTTACTTCAACACTGAAAATCTTTTAAGTATTTGAGTGGCCTACGGATTCTCTGGGGTTTGGGCGAATGAACAGGTATTTCCCTGGGGTTTCCCTCATCTAGGCACTCTTGGGAATTGGGTGGAGTTTTTAGTTCCCCGGCCCCATTTGACATTGCCTGTGTCAATTCCCCTGTCCCGGGATAAAGTTTCTTTATGTGCTACATTGCGTTTATACAGGACTCCTTCTGGGGACTGCACTGTAGCCTGGCCCCCAAACTTGTCAACCACCTCGAAAGGCATTTCATGCATTTCATGGAAGGGTGGCGTTAATTTGTTTTGTTTGGGCTAGCGCACCAAGACTTTACCCCCTTTTATGTCACTGACCCTTGCCTTTCTTGCCTGATCGGCGTAATCCTTCCATCTTTGCTTCATTTCCTTATCACGTATATTTTCAACTTCCCTCTGAGGGGTTCTCCACTGAGGAAGTTTGGTTTTCACTTCAACAGGAGTTCAGCCGCACTACTACGAGCCGTGCTGTGTGGACCGGTATGCAAGAAGGAATGTTCCGAGTTCCTTTTCCCAGTCTCCTTTGTGAAGCTGGGCTATTTTCAACGTTTTTAATAACGTCCGATTTTGTCTCTCCACCTCCCCATTGGCTTGTGTGCCTTGTAACTACACCACAATTGTGTAAGTTTTCCTGAAACTCCCTTGAGACAAAATTATCTGTTTTCAGGGAATCGGGGTACCCATGAGTAGCAAACATGTTTTCTAAACTATTGATGGGTTCAAGGAGACATTTGATCTGAGAATATCGACCTCAAAATATATACTATAATAGTCACCTACAACCAATATGTATCTCCCATCAGGGAGCGGCCCTATCAGGTCGGCCGCCAAATCTACCCATGGTTCACTTGGCAGTGGTGTTGATGAAACGGGTTCAGGGTGTGGCATCTGCCCGACCACCTGACACTCGTGACAGGATTTACATTTGTTTTCCATGTGCCGGTCTATCCCTGGCCACCACACCTTGGAACGGAGCCTTTCTTTGCACTTCACGATGCCCTGGTGACCCTCATGGGCGAATTCAACCACTTGCTCCCTCAAATTCTGGGGGATTACAGTTCTGGTCCCTCTTAAGACAACTTTACCAACTACTGCTAATTCATATCTAACTGCTTTGAATTTTGCTGGTAATTCATCCCAGTTTTCTGACAAGATGCACCTCCTCAAAGTACTGGTCTACACATCATTATTGGATTCGTATTCGATATCCCTAATTGAAACTGCCTTTGGTGCAGCATTCTTTGCTATGAACCTAACATACTCTTCAGTATTGTCATATGGTTTTGGCTCTTGCTTCGTCAAACGTGACAATGAATCAGCAATATTTGTCTCACCCGGAATATGTTTCACCACGAAATCATACGGCTGGAGGCGTAATACCCACTGCTCTACACGAGCTTAAACTTTCGACTTCTTTGAGTATATAAACTCAAGGGGCTTGTGGTCTGTAAGCAGCTCGAATCTGATACCATACAAGTATGTATGGAACCTTTCGCATGCCCAGACCAGAGCTAGCGCCTCCTTTTCGGTTTGAGAGTATCTTCTTTCTACGTCTGTGAGACTCCCACCGGCATAGGATATTACCCGGTTTTGACCACTTTGGGTTTGGACCAGTACGGCGCCTAAGCCTACTGGTCCTGCGTCAGCTATAATCTGGGTCTTTGCTTTTTTATCAAAGTACCCCAAGGTTTCTGAACTACTAAGGGCCTGCTTCAGAGCTTCGAATGCATCTTGTTGTTCGGGTCTCCACCTGAAAGGTTCATTTTTTTAAGTCAACCTTCGTAATGGTTCTGAAACAGTGGCTACTTCTGGGATAAATCTAGCACACAACTGGGCCAGACCCACGAAGCTACGGACCTCGGAACTAGTTTTGGGCTCACAAGCTTCTTTGACAGCTCTTACCTTCTCTTCGGTTACACCTATCCCCATTTTGGACACATTGTGACCCATGAATATCAGCTCTGGCATTCTAAATTCACATTTCTCTTTGTTTAATGTCAAATTTGCTTGCTTAATCTTTTCCAGCACTTTGAATAGCTTTCATCATGCTCTTTTGCATTTGTACCATGGACAATAATATCATCAGAGATGTTGTGGGCCCCCTCACACCCCGCAAATGTTTGCTGAATGATGTGCTGATAAATTTCCGGTGCTGAACTAATGCCAAACATTAGTCTTTTTTATCGGAAAAGCCCTTTGTGAGTGGCAAATGTATTGACATCTCTCGAATTTTCCGCCAGTTCAATTTAGTGGATTCCCCATTTTGGATCTAGTTTGCTAAACACACAACTGCCATTAATATCATAAAGCACCTCCTCCACTGTTGGAATGGGGTACCTTTCACGGATGATGGTTTTATTGGCCTAGCGCATAATCACGCACAGCCGAATGTCATCGCCTGACGGTTTGGGGGCGCAGACTATAGGGCTAACCCAGGAAGTGGGCCCTTTAACTTCCTCGATTATGTCCATATCTTTCAATTCATTCAACTTCTTTTCTACTTTGTTTCGAATGCCAAAAGGAATTCTACGGGCTTTTTGTGCCACCGGTTTTACATTTGGATCCACAAATATCTCTGCTTGATACCCTTTTAATTTCCCAAACCCTGTAAAACATTCTGGAAAACATTTGTGAATATCGCCCGAATCATCAGGCTCTACCATGTAAACTTGGGGCCCAAAAGAAAGGACTTTCAACTCTTGCGCAGTATTCCTGCCAAGCAGCGGGTATCCTTCCCCCTCTAATACATGAAATTCAACATTTTCTGAAACTTTGTTTTCAATATTCAGGGTGGCGGTAAACTTGCCAAGTATATCTAAAGACTTAGAGTCACCATAGGGATATAATGTTTTCTGAACTTGTTTAGACTTGCACTTGATCTTCCCAGCTTTTAAGGTCTCCCATGTGCTTTTGCCCATGACGTTGCAAGAAGCGCCTGAATCCACGAGCATCTCCATTTCGACACCTCCAATCGTAGCCTTCACTTTTCCTGTCCTTGGCGTATCATAAATATTCACAGGGAAGGCGTACTTGTTGTCAGTGTCCCCTTTTACAGTTTTACGCAATTAACCGTCCGACGCCCTGCTGCATGTCCATTCCTGCTTGATTTTGTTTTACACATGATAGCAAAATGGCCCAGCAAGCTGCACTTTGAGCAGGTTGCCCCTTTTGCAGGTCATGCAGGGTCTCTGGCATAATGTCCCTTTCTACCACAACGAAAGCATGCATCCCCACTTTCATTACTTTTGGTGGCGTTTTCTCCTTTCAAGTAGTTTCTATTACTGTTTCTGTACCCTTTAACAAAACTTGACCTACCTCTTTTGCTGGATAGGCCTACACTCTTAATTTCGCTTTTCGCGTAACTGCTACTTGCGCTGTTCATGTAGTGTGATTGACTGTTCACTTCCATGCTCCGCATTTGGCTCTCCACGGCCTGAGTGACCTTGCCATACCTTGAAGTCCATTTAAGTAATCTGTCCCTTTAGATTACAGTTTACGTCGTAATTTATTTGATCTGCATTTGTCAATAACTTGGTCCCTTGTGTTATTCTGTAATTCACCGCCAAAATCGCAGTTCAGGGCTTGTTTATGTAGTTTTGTCACAAATTGGTCTACGGTTTTGTTGTCATCTTGCTTGATCTGTCGGGATAGATGACGCTCGTAAGGAAAGTTAATTTTCGGGCTAAAATATTCTTCCAGCATGACCATTGCTTTTTGATATTCGTCCAGCGTTAGAGATCCCTCGCTAGTTTCCGGCGGTACTAAAGTTTCGAATAAATTTTGTTGGTCTGGACCGCCCGTGTGTAGGAGAAACGCCTTTTTCTGTATTGCGCCCTTCAGTCCTTTACTTTTAACATAATACTCAAATCCTCTTTTCCATCTTTTCCATTTGGGAGCCATCGCCGTCATTTCTCCTGATAAATCCAGCGGCATAATTTTGTCAACATCCAATGCCACGGCCATTTTTTCCAAAAATTATGTTCCAGCTATTAGAAATAATGTTTATCCCGTCGCCAGTTTTAGATGCTACTCAAGAATTCGTGATTGAACACACAAAATGAAAATAAAAACATGTAACGAATTTGTTCCCGTCTTTATCTATTGACTACCGTGTTAGGCGCTTCCGAGGGCGGCATTCACTTATACAACAAGCTAAGTAGATGCTTGGATTAAAGCTACATTACGGCTGAATACATAACAGTTATTATTTATCAGAACATTTCCCGATGGTAAGAAACGTTTGGTAGAAACATATTGTACTTCAGTGACGTAGGAACCGGGCCAAGGGGGCCTTTGCCCTCAATAATTCTATTGGGAGCCTAGTACCATTTCCCCCCTCCAATAATAAAGGTCTAACAAATTGATATTGAAGAGCTCCATGCCATCTTTTCTTCCAAAAATCTTCAAATTTTGAGAAGTCCCCTCCAATTTCAGAATTTTCGTGAAATTTTCTTTATTTTTAAGACATTTGTGTCAATTTTCAGAAAATATTCTTCAACTTTCAAAAAACCTCTTTCAATTTTTTTACAAACTTTCTTCATTTTCGTGAAATTTGCTTAAATTTTCATAAAAATAGTCAAAAAGTTTTTTTCAGTTTTCGGAATTTTTCTTCATTTTCGGGAATTTTTCTTCAAATATACGGCAATGTTGCCAAATTGTACGAAAATTTGACCAATTCTATGTTAATAATTACACAATTTTACTTCTGTCAGCCTACGGTATGCAACCGGGAAGGTCGAATTATCCGCAGGTCTTTCCCCCTCCCCCACCTCCTATGCCTCTGAGTAATGCGAGTACATAATTCTAATTCCTATGACAGTATACGACGTTAACGATTAGGACAAATTTTGGCATCCTTCTTTTAGTCATATTTATCTTTTTCATTGGACTAGGAGACTTTGAAGCATCGGGCCACAAATATACTTATTTTTGTCCCCTTTTCTCACACCCTTTTATTTTTAAACATCAAAATTTTAAAAATATGGGCCAGAGTCGGACTGGTCATTGCGACATTAGCGCCAAACCTCCGAGGGCCACTTCCGTGGACGTAACTTGGCTTCAGGCGCCGGGGGTTTGGGTTTAACACAAATAGGCCTGGAGAATATTGCACTTGCCCGACCTGTCTGTAAACGGTATACATGCGTCTATAACAAAACAATATAGAACAATGGGGAACAGATACCACTCCGAGTCCTCCAGACATTTTGGTTTGGGGACACAATAACCAAGTACCAAATACGGCACGGCGTGACATCCCGCTTGGGCCAACTTAAGGGACCCTGGCGAGATTCAGGGACAAATTCTTGGTATTAGGGTCAGAGGGTCTTCGTAAAGTTCTAAAGAATTCTTCAAATTGGCTCGAAAAGGCAAAATCAACAGAAAGTTCGAAAGTTTATTTGATGAAGACAATTTTAGACTTAAATCTACTCAGATAAGCGTTTGGGCTACCATTTCTAGACACAGAAGAAATTCAAATTCTCCTGAATTTTGAGAAAATTTGGATAAAAGTGTGGGATTCCTTGACGAAACCCTAGCAGTGGTCCAGGGCCCAAGCCCGAAAGCTCATAAGATTTCTTGTTTTTCATGTCCGAAAATGGCTAAAAATCAACACAAAGCTCGAAAATTGAATTGCTGAAAAGAGAAAACAATTTTTGATTTTCATGTTGCAATCTACACCGATAAGCATTTGGGTTACCATTTCTAAACCATAAACAAGCAGAGGAGAAATTTCTCCAGACAATAGAGAAAAATCAGATAACATTAGTCCCTCTTTCAGTCTTTCCACATAGTGACGAATGTAAAAATGCATAGTGACGATTGTCATTTTCAAATCTTATTCCTCATAGTGACGAATGTGTGGAAATGTTTGAAGCGCAAAACAATTTATTTTAAAACAAACGTATCGTGTAAATTAATATCTCATCGAGAAGAAGAAATAATACATTGATTCTTTTTAAATATGAATTTAATATTATTGTTTTTGTCAAATTTAATATAATTAAGCTTCAAAAACATTCGTCACTAAGCGGAATTGAATTTCATCCAATTCTCGAAACATTACATTCGTCACTATATGCGCAAAGAGGGACGAATTGTGGGATTTATCAGCGAAGCGCGCCCTGGTAGGAGTCCAGAGAGAGGAGCCACCGCAAGCTTGAAAAAGGTCTTGTTTTTGATGCCCCAAAATCAGAAAATATTCCATGTCATCAGGATCAGGATTTTAAACATGTCAGCATGTGTGGGCATGGCGGTGTATATTCATAATGTCCCAGTTACCAGCGGCGTAAAAAGCGGGGAGCAGGGAAAAAACTGCCCAATGACGGGGTTTTGCATTCTCGGTCGAGCTATCTCTTCCCGGTCAACCGGTCTGGCCAAACTGGCCCAAATTTAGGAAAACTGACCAAAATTTCCTAAAAAAACTGGCCAAAATGACCTCCAAACTAGACAAATGTTTCCGAAAACTGGCCAAAATTTTCCGAGAAATTCCCAAAATTTGCCAAAAATTGAAAATAAATTCTCGAAAATGAAGGAAATTTTTGCTCTGTAATTGGACAGTTGAAGAGAATTTCCGGATTAACAGCAACTTTTCATGGAACTTAATTTACGACTTGAATTTTGGCATTTGTCACAGATTTTTTTTTGGATTTTGGGTGACATTTTTTCCAAAACCTATAAAATATCGCATTCTGTGAAGAAAAATCCAGTTAAGTTTGAGCAGTGGCATCACCAGGCTTTTTTTGGCTGGACTGCTGGGGGGAGGGGGGAAGGGGGAGGAGCAGTGGCCAAAGTCGGTATTGCTCACGTTAGCGTACGCGTAACGGCGTGGGGTCCCTTGGCCCGTTTAAGGGCACAGTGTGATCCAGCGCCGAAGCCCTGAGCCCTGGTAAGGGTAAAGGGGGCAAAGCCCCATGAAGTTTTCTTTTCTTTCTCTTTTCACTGTTTAAAGCCCCAAAATTATTTAAAATGAAACACTACGACCAAAAATTTAAATAATGAAAAGGAGAAAGTGTATCAAGTTTTTCGCTCGGGCATGGATAGAAAAGGGATGGGGGGAGCGCAGTGGAGAGAGGTGGTTGTATTCGTGTACTAATGTAGCGTACGTGTAACGGTGTAGGATCCCGTGGCCCATTTTAGGGATCCAGCGTGATCCAGGGGCGAAGCCCTGGTTGTGCTAAAAGGGAGAAGCCAATGAAGCTTTTGTTCACGTTTGATGCCCCAAAATTGTTTAAAATGAAACACAACGTACGCTCAGACATTCGTTTGATGAAAAGAAGAAAACTCTAAAGATAATCTAACAGAATAAGGTCAGCTTTAGGTTAACCTGGCCCATTAACATTTTTAGGCAAAAAGAAAGTTCCCCTGAAATTGAGATAATGCCGGCGCAATAGTGAGGTCTGGTGGCGAAGCATAGGTAAGGTACAAAGGGGAGGTATGCGCTGTATATTCTTTATTTTTGTTGCCCCGAAATGCAAAATGGCTGAAAATCAAGACACATCAGTGGCAACAGTTTCTAAACAGGTTCAAGCAAAATATTACTGGACAAGTATTATAATGATTATATATTATAATAACTGTTAAAACTGAGACGTCCATAAAGCGTGAAGAGACAAGAAAAATATTTACCTGCACATTGTGCTGGTAGTTTTCAGCTATTAATCTGTTAATGCGAACCCCAAATTAACTTGGTAAAAGTTTTGCAAAAGAAAGGAATCTGCATTGGGTTAAAACAATATTTCCCTTCTTGAAAATGGTGAACCATTAAATGCAAAAAACGTATCAATAGAAGCATGGGCGGGATTTAAAAGTGTGGGATAAAACACACACCAAAAAAAATTGCCTACAGAGAGTGTGAGGGAAAGGGAAAAATCATGAAATCCCACCAAAATACAAAAAAACACACCATACAACTGTACAAAAGAAATGGATCTAAATTTGGAGGAAATTTTCCCCCTATACACCGAACACACGGCCCGGGCCCTAATTCCGCCTATCAACAAAACCAATTTAGCTCATTAGGATCCTTGTGAACAACTTCAAACCAGTCTCAGTCCGCCCCTGTCATTCGAGATCAGGATTTTTAATGTATGGGAGGGGTTTCTTTCATATACGAACGTTCCTGTTGGCCAACCCGAGAATCAGCATCATGTCAGGTTGTGTAGACCTGATTCTGATATCTAGCTGGATAGCCAATTTGCTGGGTAAGAATCCCCATATATGCCATAAAGCCCATAGATCTCTGGTATTTTCGACATACTGCAGCTTATGGCAAAGTCAAGTGATATGGAGAGGTCCTGACTCCTTCTCCCCATTTTCAGAAATAAGGTTACCAAGGTCTCTCGGATCCCCCACTTTTGACATAAAAAGTTAAGATTCCTTTTGTGGAAGCTGGCTACGCCACTGCATATAATATATTTTACATCCCTATCCGATTAAGATTCGTGAGCAGAGAATCATGTCAATTTGTCAGCATCATGCCGAGTTGGGAGGACATAACTGTTATAGCCAAATCGAACCTAATTAAGAAATTTTCTCTCTAATTGAAACAGTGCATCCAAACGTCTCTGTCCGACAAAGATCGGTGCCCAAGAAACAAGTTGTCAACATGCCGAGAGAAAAGGACATGACCCCTATTTTTAGCCGAGTCGGACATGATTCCCTGCCCGACTTAGATCGATGTCCGACAGGAGGCGTCCGCCCCCAGCCCCGTCTCTTTGGCCATGACGGTATGACATTTTGCATCTGTGCCCGACTAAGGTCAGTGCCGAAGTATGGTGTTTTCAGCATCATGCCGAGTCAGGAGGGCATGATTAGTATAAAGCCGAGATGAGTACATGATTAAGATACATTTCTGATTTGAACAGTACATTCCGACATTGTACACAATTACCTGACCAACTAAGATCGTGCTCACTGCCCGAGAGTGATGTTGTCAGCATAAGGACACAATTCTTATTTCTAACTGAGAAGGCAATTCTTAAGAAATATGAATAATTTAAATAGTACAGCCGACATACCCCAGCTCTGCCAGACAATTATCAAAATTATTGGTGCCCCCGCCTTTTATGGCCATGGAAATAACATAAATAATAATGATATTTTACAAAACATTATCACAAATATGTTGTCTTTTTGCGAAAAAACAAAACAAAAATATTACAATATCAATTTTCCTACCGTTTTGCCTTCATAACCATGTTTTTTGCCCGACGATAAATATAATAGTTCAAGCTAAATCCATCCGAGACATATTAGGTTTATAAGGGCCGGTGCTTATTCCCGGTTTCCATGGCGCGATCGGATTAGAAAACATGACACCCCCTGGACGGGACGCCAGTTTATCGCAGATTAACTCCCGAGCAGAACTGATACTCATTTGTCACAGCCGGGTGGACTGAAGCAAATATAATAAAGTGTCTTGCTCAATGCAGTGTCACGACGGGAATCGAACCAGGTACCTTTGGAATACGAACAAGCATGGGTCCTTAACCACTGAGCCACTGCACCTCTTAAAATCCCACGCCCATAGGCTATGCCCATGGCCACTCCCCTCACACTCACAGGGAACAGTCAAATAAACACATTTTAACTACACCTATGTCTGTATGTTCAGATAGTTTGTGACGTCGAACTTACATGTAACAATCAACTTATTATTTTAATTATAACACTTTATCATTCCTATTTCCTGATCCCTCATCAGTCATTTGAGAACGCGGCTCTGAAGCATTTCAGTCGCCCCTGAGACCCCCTACACCCAGGGGCTTAACCAGACTTCGAACGCAAGGAGGCTGTAAAGACAAAATTTTCCGACGAAAATTTGCGATATAAAAACGATATACATGTGTGTACAATCACACAATATAGAACAATTGGGAACATACCTCCCCCCCCCCCCCTCACATCTCCTTACAAGCAGCGGCATTGCCGGGTATTTGGGCTTGAAGGCACAGAAAATCCCGATTTATCTATAAGCGATATACAATATCTATAATCACACAGTATACTGGTATAGAACAATTTGGAACAGACCCCGCACCAGCGGAATCGCCAGACACTTTGGCTTGGAAGCACAATCAAGTACCAAACACGGAACAACGAAACAGCATGTACCCGATTAAAGTCCCCTGGCGATGTCCAGGGGCGAAACCTTAATAAGGACCCAAGGGCGAAGCCCCCGGAAGCTCTAAATTTTCTTATTTGCATTGCCACAAAATGGTTGAAAATATTAAAAAAAGTTCGAAAATTAAATTGATGAAAAGAAGACAATTTTAATTTATGTTGTTAAAATCTAGGTAAGCATTTCTTAACAGGCAGAAGAGAAGTTTCCCCTGAAAACTGAAAGGAAACGAGCAAAATTGGGGTTCATGTGCGAAGCGGGAAAATTCAGTTGTTATAAAAAGACAAATATAAATTCTAATCTTAAAATCCACTTAGATAATCCGTATAAGGGTTACCAGACTTGTAGTCGAGTACATTTTAATGAGTACGAGTACGAGGACCTGAGTACTGCATATTTTCATTTCCGAGTACGAGTACGCGCGAGTACCAGAACACGAGTACGGGAACGAATACGAGTACAACTATAATATGGATGAAGAAAAAAAAAACACATTGGATAAATGAGAGGAACCCTTCTTTAGCTACCTTTGCATGGGTGTGTGGCAACTTTCCTTAAAAGCGATAGAATAATACATGAAATAGTTTCTAAATGTCAGGCCTAAAGACTGAAAGGTAGCACCATTGTTCCTGAGTTATGCCCGCTTATAGTTCCCGACTTATGCCCGATTAAACTTTCACACTTTTCCATAATATGGAGAAACTGATATACATGCAGACATGAAAATGACCTTCGCAAAATATGTACATAATTCTTTGAAATTAGTTCCTGAATTCTGTCATTGAATAAGACAGATATTGACGGGGTGCTGAAAACGTAAGAGCCATCTGCTTTCTTAACTGTGACATTTCTCCTTGGATTTATATACTACATAATGGGTTTACGGCTTTTTTTTAAACCACAATACATTATGTTTTCTTTACATTTAGAAACAGCCCTCTCTTTTTACTTTCCTCTACAACTTTATCCAGAAGAGACTGCAGTTTTCTTGCTCTGCTATAAGTACCGTGTCATCTGCATAGCGTAGGTTATTCATATTATAGCCTCCAACTTTCAGCCCCTCAAGCCTGTCGATGTTACGAAGTATTGTTTCACTGTAAATGTTGAAAATCTGGTGACAAAACACACCCCTGCCTGACTCCTCTTCGGATTACCTTAAATTTACTGTAATCTCCTTCAAGTCTTATTGCTGCTTCCTGGTCCCAGTATAGGTTTCTTATAACTCTTAGGTCTTTTCCGCCAATGTTTAAATTACTGAGTATTTCAAAGAGATCTTCATGTTTGACTTTGTCAAAGGCTTTGGAGTAATCAATGGAACATAAATATAAATCTTTCTGTACTTCTATGCACCTTTCCATGATCATTGATCAGTGTAAATATTGCATTCCTAGTGCCTTTGTCTACAACAAAACCAAATTGTGTTTCTGAAATTTCGGGGCGAATGCTATTTCTCATCCTGAACATTAGAACACGAAGCAAGACCTTGGTGATATGGCTCATCAAGCTAATGGTCCTGCGTAGTTCGCATTCTGTTGCACCTGGTTTCTTGGGTAAGGTTATGAAGAAAGATTTGCTCATATTCTGAGGGTATCTCTCCTGTATCATATATCATATTTAAAAGCCTAGTTATAGTTTTAATGCCTTGCAACTATACACGCCCATATTCAACTTCTAAAGGCCATCTATTGTGATTAAAATGTGGCGGCGTACATTTTATTCCAAAACGATTATGATTGGCTTATCAATTAAATGCACATTTAAGCATTGTGTTTCGACCAATCAAAACACAGAAATTGAAATATATTTACCCTCCGCGTTATAAAGACGACGCACCTGCGGTAGTGTCCAAGGGGCGAACTTGCCGGAAGATTTTTGACGATTTATGTTTTATGCTGCCTAAAAATGGGCCATGATTATTGGGTTCTGGATTTTAAATGTGGGTTGGCGGGCGTCTTTCATATATACGTCCCAACTGCCCAACCCGAGCCCAATCAGCATCATAGAGTCGAGTGGAGATGTTTCTGATATCTAGACGACTCGGGCATGAATGATTGAGAGTGTATCTGATTTAAACATGTACATCCGATAATTTAAATCTCTGCCCGAGTAATTGCCCAATTATGATGTTGTTAGCATCATAATGCGGAGTCAGCAGGATATGCTTCTGATATCTAGACGATTTGGACACCTGGTTCGGACATGATTGAGGTGAATTTCTGAGTGGGATAGGAAGGGGGTGTAGGGTTCAAACTTAGGGAGTCATATTTACAAACCTTTTAGTTGCCTGACAATCACGGCAGATGCGTTTAAACAATTAAAGAGAAGAGTTAACATTACCATGTACTGTTCACATGGCTTTACTTTACATGGCAAACTTAGAGCAATAATATAAACTAAATCACAAAATAAGAATTTGAAGGACATTTAAAAAAAAAAAAAAGTGGGGTAATTCCGCCGTTGCATCAACAACATTTTACATCTCGTCCCGACAAAGTGCGCAAATAGGATGATGTTGTCAGCATCATGCCGAGTCGGCAGTCAGGAGGACATGATTAGGACAGTAGCTTATTTGGGCATGGCCTAATCTGCTAATGGCTGAGATATACACTGAAAGTCTAATACAAGTTTAACCGATGATTCTAAATCTCTCCCTGACTATAAGATCGGTGTCCAGCCGATTTCATAATATGAATACGGTTCTTTTATGTCCGTACGGGAACATTTTACTCAAGTTTTTTTTGGGAAACGCGAAAACCTAAGTTTACGACGAAAAATCGCAATGATTCTGTGAATAAAGAATTCATTTAGAGTAATGGTTTCACCACAGTTTTTGGTTTAGGAGGGGGGGTATAACCTTCGGGAAAATGGGGGAATTTTGCAAAATTTCCTTCATTTTCGGACAGGGTTTTTTTTTAGCGAATTTTTGGCCAATTTCGTAAACTCATCGTGAAACTACATATGTTTACAATCTTTCTGGTGACGGATACACATCATAAACATGAAACTTTTGTAAACTTGGTATTTAAGATGTAGCCGTTCATCAGAAACTTCAATATATATCAGTCAATGTTTCAGGTAACAGAAATAACTATTTTGGTGCTGTCTTAAAGGTCCCTGGCGCCGTCCCAGCAAGTCCCGGAAGCTCTGGAAATTTCTTGTATTCATTCCACCAGAATGACTGAAAATCAACACAAACTGACAAAATTAGGAAAAATGTTGATTTTGAGCTACAGTTTCATTCAAACTTTACAAGTTTAACGAACTACACATGTTTATGTTGTTATTTGCCAGGAATATTTGTTCTTGATTTTTAATTTTGTTCTTTAAATTTCAATCAAATTTCTACTGGTTCCAGTTGATGAGGAGGGGGAGTTGTGGGTGGCATGCGCTTGTAAATTTATGTGAATGAGAAAATCAACACAAACTGACAAAAATGGGGAAATTAAAGGGAAATGATAACGTTCTCCTGAAATTGAGAAACTTCGGGAAAATTGTGCAGGCGTTCATGGGTGAAGCATTGAAGCCTTGTTCCAAAGATTTCATGTTTTTTGCCCAAAAAGGCTTAAAATCAACACAAAAATCCAAAATGTAATTGATGAAAAGAAGAACATTCTACAACGTTAAAATCTACTCAGATAAGCATTTTGGGTTACCATTTCAAAACTGGCCGAGGAGAAATTGAGAAAATTGTAAGGTCCATGGACACAGCTCTGGTATGGGCCAGCCTCTATGCAGCTATGGGCGAAGCCCCGGAATATTTCTGAAGATTTCTAGTTTTTGATGCCCCAAAATTGCCCATGACCATCAGGGCTATGGATTTTTAACGTGTCGACGACGACGAGTGAACACACAATTACAATGACGGGGTCGTCGCCTGCGTATTCGGTTATGATAGTAACAATGCTATCACGAAACGCTTAATACGACCCGGACGAGAACACAGGTACGACGTACGGACAGACATAACATTGACAACCAAGTCAATGTCCACGGCCTTTGATAACCCAGTTGTGGTGCACTGGCGTGTCGACCCAACCCAGGCTTGAATCCAGGGCCTCGTGGTCTGTAGACATGTATGATAACCGCTACACCACAGTTGGCAGACATTTTTAAACGTGTGTGGGTGGGCATCTGTTATATACATCCCAGTTTCCCAATCCGAACCCAATCAGTATCATACCGAGTCGAGTGGACATGTGGAAATAATTCTGATAGCCTCTCTAGACGATTCGGGCATGATTGAGATGTATCTCTGATTTTCAGTTCATCCGACATTTTACATCTCTGCCCGACTAGTGCCCAAGTAGAATTTTGTCATCATTATGATGCCGATTCGAGTGGATATGATTCTGATATCTAGACGATTCGGGCTTGGTTGAGATGTATCTTTGATTTCAGCAGTAGGCCTACATCCATTTTAAATCTCTGCCTGACTAGGGACTAGGTGCCCAAGTATGATATTGTCAGCATCACGATGACGCGTCTAGCTGAATTATCGTTAATTTTTGACAAACCTTTTCACCCAAAATCTTTAATTTTGGACTAATCATCTTTAATTTTGGCCCAAACATCTTTACCTTTGAACCAAAATCTACAAAATACAATCAAAACCTTTGGTGAAAGTCTTAATAATGTCAGGGCCATGCATCCCTTCCTCCTCCCCCACCCCTCACCTGCTTACAATAATTTTCAAATAGGCCTTTTGCAGTTTTTCTTTTCCCCCATGGGCAATTGCCAACACTTGTCGTGGCAAGGGGTGTACGTGTCTTATAAATATAAGATGGGCAGAAGCGGAGCCAGAGGGGGGATGTAAGGGGGGGGGGTGGCCCCTGAGATTTTTCCGATGTCACGGTTTATGTAAATTTTCTTCAATTTTTGGGATATTTCAATCAATTTTTGAGAAATTTCTTTCAATCTTTGTAAAAAAAATTCATTTTGGTGTTATTGTCCTTCGATGTTTGTCAAAAGTGGTGGATCTGAGAGACCTTGGTAACGTTATTTCTGAAAATGGAGAAGGGAGTCAGGACCTCTCCATACTGCCATATCACTTGACTTTGCCATAGCTGCAGTATGTCGAAAATACCAGAGATCTATGGGCTTTATGGCATGTATGGGGATTCTTACCCGGCGAATTGGCTATTCATCTAGATATCAGAATCAAGTCTAAACAACCTGACATGATGCTGATTCTCGGGTTGGCCAACAGGAACGTTTGTATATGAAAAAAAAAAGCCTCCTACACATTTAAAATCCTGATCTGAGGGGGTGGACTGAAACTTGTTTGAAATTGTTCACAAGGATCTTCATGAGTTAAATCAGTTTTGGTGATAGACGGAATTAGGGCCCGGGCCGTGTGTTTGGTGTATAGGGGAAGAATTTCCTCCCAGTTTAGATCCATTCTTTTGTTCTTTTGTACAGTTGTATGGTGTTTTTTTTTTTGTATCTTGGTGTGATTTCATAATTTTGCCCTTTCCCCCGCACTCTCTGTAGGCAATTTTTTTGTGTGCTTTATCCCACACTTTCATATCCAACCCATGCTTCTACTGATGCATATTTCGCCTCAAGTTTACTGGTTCACCATTTCGAGAACTGAAAAAGAAAAAGATTGTTTTGACCCAATGGAAATTCCTTTCTTTTGCAAAACTTTTACCAAGTTAATTTAGGGTTCGCAATAATTGCTGAAAACTACCACCACAATGTGCAGGCAAATATTTTCCTTGTCTTTTCACGCTAAATGGACGTCTCCGTTTTAACAGTTATTATAATATATTGTTATTATAATACTTGTCCAGTAATATTTTGCTTGAACCTGTTTAGAAATTGTTACCACTGATGTGTTTTGATTTTCAGCCATTTTGTATTTGGGGCAACAAAAATAAGAAATCTACAGCGCATACCTCCCCTTTGTATCTTACCTGTGCTTCACCACCAGACCCAACTATTGCGTGGCATTATCTCAATTTCAGGGGAAATTTCTCTTTGCCTAAAAATGTTAATGGGCCAGGTTAACCTAAAGCTTACCTTAGTCTGCTAGATTTTATAGTTACAGTTTTCTTCTTTTCATCAAATGAATTTCTGTTTGTGCGTTGTGTTTCATTTTAAACAATTTTGGGGCATCAAAAGTGAACAAAAGCTTCATTGATTTCTTCCCTTTAGCACAACCAGGGCTTTGCCCCTGGATCAAGCTGGATCCCTTAAACGAGCCACAGGACCCTACACATACGCTACATTAGTACATGAGCACGACCGCATCTCTCCACTTCTCCCCCTCCTTTCTTCCCATCCATGCCTGAGCTCAAAACTCGTTACAGTTTTCTTCTTTTCATTATTTGAATTTTGGGTCGTAGTGTTTCATTTTAAATAATTTTGGGGCTTTAAACAGTGAAAAGAGAGAGAGAAAAAAGAAAAAAAAATCTTCATGGGGCTCTGCCCCCTTTACCCTTACCAGGGCTTCGGCGCTGGATCACACTGGGCCCTTAAACGGGCCACGGACCCCACGCCGTTACGCGTACGTTACGTGAGCAATACTGACTCTGGCCACTGCCCCCCCCCAGCAGCCTAGCCAAAAGCCCTGGTGACCTCACTGCTCAAACCCCCTCACCCACCCACTCACCCACCACCTCACTGAGTAATATGGTCCCGCACGGCCATACTGTACTGTTTAAACTGTTAAATCACAGATATATCTTAATCATGTCCCATGACCTGATGACTGAGCTGGATATAAAAAAAATCATGTCCTCCCAGCTCTGCACATACTGTCATGCATGATTGTCGGGTCACCATTCTTAATCTGACAAGAATGAGAAGTGTCGGAGACTAGGGGATATGGTGTAGCCAAACTCCAAAAAGTCGGGGCTTGGGGAACCGTGAATATTGAAAGTTTGATGACAATGTTCATAAAAGTGGGTAACGGCGATAGAAATTGATAACATTATTTCTAATAAAGAGAGTCAGGGATGTACTATTCAGGGCCGTAATTCTGGATCTCTTAAACAGGCCACGGGACCCTACACCGTTACACGTACGCTACATTAGTACATAAGCACAACCGCCTCTTTCCACTTCGTCCCCCCTTCCCTTCCGGAAAGTGTGTGTGTGGGATGGGGAGGATGAGGGGGGGAGGAGGGGGTCATAAAAGTTGGGTGACAATAGGAGCATTTTTCCCAAAATGTACTAAAATTGTAAAATTCTGCTGAAAAGTGAGGGGGCATGTCCCTCATGTACCTGGGGAATTACGGCCCTGGTACTATTTATATTAAAGCTTTAATGGAAATCCTATCGACTAGATATTATAATCATCTCCACTCTTGGCATGATACTGATTCTTGATGTGGACAACTGGTATTAGTGGCATAATCACCTCTCTGGGAACAAAATCCTCAAATTTTCCTGCGACAAGTTCAAAAATTTCACTGGTAAATTAAGCTCCATAAAAAGTTGCTGCAATCCGGAAATTCTCTTCAACTGTTCAATTTCAGAGAAATTACCTATATTTTTTCTTCAATTTGGGCAAATTTTGGAAATTTCTTGGGAAATTTTGGCCAGTTTTCGGGAACATTTGTTTAGTTTGGGGGTCATTTTGGCCAGTTTTTAAGGAAATTTTGGCCATTTTTCCTGAATTTGTAGCCAATTTGGCCAGACCGCTTGACCGGGAAGAGATGGCTTGATCGAGAATGCAAAACCCCGTCATGGGGCAGTTTTCCCCTTGCTCCCCGCTTTTTACGCCGCTGGCAACTGGGACATTATGAATATACCCCGCCATGTCCACACAAATCCTGAGCCCGATGACATGGAATACCTTCTGAATTCGGTGATCAAAAACAAGACCAAGACAAGGCTCCTCCCTCTGGAATCCTACCAGAGCGCGCTTCGCTGATGAATCCCACAATTCGTCCCTCTTTGCGCATATAGTGACGAATGTAACGTTTCGAGAATTGGATGAAATTCAATTCCGCTTAGTGACGAATGTTTTTGAAGCTCAATTATATTAAATTTGGCAAAAACATTAATATTAAATTCATATTTGAAAAGATTTAATGTATTATGTTTTCTTCTCAATAATATAATAATTTACACGATACGTTTGTTTAAAAAAAAATTGTTTGGCGCTTCAAACATTTCCACACATTCGTCACTATAAGGAATAAGATTTGAAAATGACAATCGTCACTATGCATTTTTACATTCGTCACTATGTGGAAAGACTGAAAGAGGGACAAATGTTACCTGATTTTTCTCTATTGTCTGGAGAAATTTCTCCTCTACTTGTTTATGGTTTAGAAATGGTAACCCAAATGCTTATCGGTGTAGATTGCAACATGATAATTAAAATTCAATTTTCGAGCTTTGTTTTGGTTTTTAGCTATTTTTGGACATGAAAAACAAGAAATCTTATGAGCTTTCGGACTTGGGCTCAGACTACTGCTAGGGATTTGTCAAGGAACCCCATACTTTTATCCGAATTTTCTCAATATTCAGGAGAACATAAATTTGTTCTGTGTCTAGAAATGGTAGCCCAAACGCTTATCTGAATAGATTTTAACATGAGAATCTAAAATTGTCTTCATCAAATAAACTTTCAATTTTTTTTGATTTTGCCTTTTTTAGCCAATTTGGAAAAATCTTGTCATTTTCTTGAAAAATTTGTCAAGAAACCCCACACTTTTATCCAAATTTTCTCAATATTCAGGAGAACATAAATTTTCACTGTGTCTAGAAATGGTAGTCCAAACGCATATCTGAATAGATTTTAACATGAGAATCTAAAATTGTCTTCATAAAATAAACTTTCAAATTTTCTGTTCATTTCGACTTTTTTAGCTAATTTAGAGAAATCTTTCGAAATTGACAAAGACCCCTTGACCCTAATACCAAGGATTCGCCCCTGTACCTCGTCATGGTCCCTTAAGTGGACACAACCGGGCTGTGACGCAGTGCCGTATTTGGTACTTGGTTATTGTATCCCCAAGCCAAAATGTCTGGGGGACTCGGGGTGGGATCTGTTCCCAATTGTTCTGTATTGTGTTGTCGTAATATCGTTTACAGACACGTCGAGCACATGCAATTTTCTCCAGGAATATTTGTATTACACCCCCACCCACAGCGCTCGATTTCAAGTTACGCCCACGGAAGTGGCAGTCGAAGGTTTGGGATCAATGGCGCAATGACCAGTCCGACTCTGGGCCCCTATTTCTAAAATTGGGATATTTGAAAATAAAAGGGTGGGAGGGAAGGGGACAAAAACTGGTTTATTTGCGGCCCGATGCTTCAAAGTCTCCTAGTGCAATGAAAAAAAATATGGCTACAAAGAAGGACGTCAAAATTTGCTCGAATCTTTAACGTCGTAAACTGTCATAGGAATTAGAATTATGTACTCGCATTACTCAGAGGCATAGGAGGTGGGGGAGGGGGAGAGACCTGCATATAATTTGACCAATCCGATTGCATGCCGTAGACTGACAGAAGTAAAATTGAGTAATTATTAACATATGATTGGTCAAATTTCGTACAATTTGGCAACATTTCCGTATATTTGAAGAAAAATTCCCGAAAGTGGAGAAAATTTTCTCGGAAACTGAAGAAAACGTTTTGACAATCTTTATGAAAATTTAAGCAAATTTTACGAAAATGAAAGAAGTTTGTAGAAAAATGAAAGAGATTTCTCGAAACTTGAAGAATATTCCCGAAAATTGAATCAAATGTCCTAAAAATGAAGCAAATTTCACGAAAATTCTGAAATTGAACAGTTGAAGGAGACTTCTCGAAATTTGAAGATTTTCGGAAGAAAAGTTGCCATGGAACTCTTCAATATCAATTCGTTAGACCTTCATTATTGTAGGGGGAAAATTGAGGGCAAAGGCCCCCTTGGCCCGGTTCCTACGTCACTGAAGTAAAATATGTTTCCACCAAACGTTTCTTACCATCGGGAAATGTTCTGATAAATATTGACGTGGTGGCCCCAGTGGAAAGGCCCCACTGGAACTTTCTGAGTGGTCGCCAAAATATTCTTGATGATATATTTTTATTCCTTCTTATCACAATTTAATCTGCATTTTGTATCATTACAAAACCAAATTGTTGTAAATGCTGCTCTCAAAGCTATATTCTTACATCAAAAAGATGGAAATCATCCCTGGACCCCAACTAAAGACACATTTTTATTATCAATGGGTTCCTACATTTGTACCTTCGTTCCGAAATGTATATTTCTTTTAAACCAATTTGTACTGTAGTGTGGAATTGACACGATTTGCTGATACTAAAATCATACCAAACAAAAAACCCTAAGCTTCCGGGAGCTTCGGCCAGGGGTGTCGGAAGTAATACGGAGAAAGGGGGCAGAAAATCAAGTTAGGGCAGTAATAGTAATTAGGGCACTTTTCATTTTCAAAAGGGGCAGTTTTGTTAGTTTTCGAAAAAGTGGAGGGCACGTGTTTCCTTGCCCGGTTCCTTCACATATGATTTGAGCATAGGCAGGATTTGGGGCAGCACTTGCCCCATCCCCCACTATTTTTCCAAATGTATGGTAATTTTTTGTATCGTAGCATAATTTTCTCTCATTCCCCCTTCCACTTTTCGGTCTCTTCACAATTCAAACAATGTTTTGCTATCAAAATTTCCAAAAGCGCATAGTTTCCGACACCCTGCATGGGTTTTATACGAGTTTAAACATTTTTCTGTTATCAAAATCACGGGATCTAAAACCGCAGGACTTCTGGGAAGTCTGGACGTCGAAGATAACTAAGAGGTAGGGGGTAACTTTTGTCAACTTAAAGGGGCACTAGACCGAAATGTGAGGTCGTATTTTTAGGGGGACCCCAAAAAATCGACTGCTTATCTAGCACGCAACAGTATATAACAATTTTCTGGTTAATATGAATATTCAAGTAACGTTTGCCCTCACGTCGTCTTTGTGCTATGTAGGCATTAAATTCATCCTTGTTTTCTGTTGTGGATAATATATCTGTGAAATTCGCAAAACGAGCGCCCTAACTTTTCGGTCTGACCTGTTTGAACAAATATTTTCATCTAGCAATTACAGCATAATTCTATTAATTATTTAACATAATTCAAGTTGGTGATGTCTTTCAGGCCATCGATGACATTTTTAATTGTAGGGTTTTGACACATTTATTTTGACAAATTATAACTAATGCATAAATAAAGACGAAAATCTTGGTAATCATGATCGAAGAGAGGTTATGCGTGCGTGGGTTATAATGTATCGCCCAATGCCAGCGATTACCTCACTGAGCTGGTCAGCTGGTTATTCAAAACACAATTGTATTTGTGAGATTCGCCAATCCCGGCAGCAGACTAGCATTCCTTCATTTGGCCCACGAGCCAGTATTCCTCCACTTGGCCCACAAGTCACTTTTTGCATGGCCCTCACTAAAAAAAAAAAAAAGTGTGATTCTTGTGCCTTCAATTTCGTTTCATTCATCCGAGTCCGATTTGCAAGTATTTTTGTGCACATTATCTGTTTATGCATGGAAACACTTAAACCATGTTTATGAAATTTTTGTCATTCTTCAAACGCGTAGGAAATATAAAGACAAAGTTTACAAGTTATCCTTTGTCGTATGCTCCACGGAAACACTGAAACAATGCTAATAAAATTTAAGTTTTATTATAAATACGTAAGAAATATACAAATCGTGTTAACAAATTATCCGTTGCCAAATATTAACGGAAACGCTTAATACATGTTTAGGTAGTTTAAACTAGTTGGTAAACGTAAAGTAAATTTACAAATGGAGTTTATGGACTTTCCGTTATCGGATATTTTACGAAAATATTCACACCATGTTTATGAAATATAAGTTAATTTGTAAACGTATAGTAAATCTACAAATGGAGTTTATGAAATTTCCGTTATCGGATACTTCACGAAAGTATTCATACCATGTTTATCAAATAAATATAAGTTAGTTTGTAAACGTATAGTAAATCTACAAATAGAGTTTATGAACTTTCCGTTATCAGATACTTCATGGAAATGTTCATATCATGTTTATAAAATATAAGTTAGTTCGTAAACGTATAGTAAATTTACAAATGGAGTTATAAACTTTCCGTTATCGGATACTTCACGGAAATAATCATACCATGTTAATGAAAAACAAGTTTCAATGGAAACGCAGCTTAAATTTCTTTTGCATGTTTCCAGAATATACGCTCGCTAAAATTCCTCCCAAATATACTGACCATGTTTAATGAATTTAAGTTATAGTGTAAATACGGTGTAAATTTAAAGGAAAATGAGTGTATGATGTTTCTGCCAGCGGAAATGTAACGGATATTTCGTACCATATCGTAAACGCATCGTGAAACTACTTACCATGTTTACAATCTTTTTGGTTACAGATACGCATCATGAAGACGAAACTTTCGTAAACTTGCTTTTAAAGATGTAACCGTTAACCAGAAACTTCAAGTAAACATATATCAGTCACATTTAGAACAGAAATGTAGATCAGATAATATCACTTCATCTTTTCATTCAGACATGGCAAATTGTGTATTGTAAAAAATCAATTTTGTAAGTTCTTTAGCTAGCTTTCAATTGTAATCAAATGAAAATTGATCTCATTGCAACGTTATTGATCCATTGTGTTGATCTAACAGTAGGGGTATTGGAAAGAACTCGGGGAAAGGGGGAAGAAAATCAAGTAAGGGCATTTTTCATTTTCAAAAAAAGCACTTTTGTCAGTTTCCGAAAAAGTGGGGGCACGTGCTATTTGGCCCCGGTTCCTACACATATGGTTTGAGCATCATGACGTGATTTTTTGGGGGTGGGGTGGGGTGGGTTGGGGGTGGGTGGGTGGGATGGGGTGGGGGTGGGGGAGGGGGAGGAAGGGGAACTTGCCCAATCCCACTTTTTTCCAAATGTATAATTTTCGAATTGTATGGTGATTTTTTGTATATAAACTAATACAATACAATATAATAATACAATACAATAGGCTTTTATACCGCGCCATTCCATTAAGACCACAGCGCCAAGAGATAAATATACATGCGATGAAATACAAGATAATGAAAGGAACTGAAGGTGAGAAAACAAAGAAGTATAATAACTGTAATAAATAAATGTATCTTAGCGTGATTTTCCCCCTCCCCCACTTTTGACTCCCTTTAACAACTTTCGGTAGGTAAATTCCAGTTTGAGATTGGGGACCAGTGTTGGCAATTGCCCATTGGTCGAATAGGTAAAGGGTCTAGGCTTTTGAAAATTATTGGAGACCTTTCCTTCTCCTATAAGGGCCCTCGGTGTCAGGGCCCCTGATAAATGACATGCTTTGTGTCAAATAAATATTAAATGTATGTTACATTTTGTATGTACTATGTAGGATTTATGAGTGAGTGGATTTCTATTTGACTTCAAGCTTAAAAATGACCTAGAATAATTTCATGTAGCTTTCAAAAGGGACCTCCTGCCCCCGCTGCTGCCCCGTCCGCCCTAACTTTAAAAAGGGCATCTCCTGCCCTATTCACTCTAGGGAAAGGGGGAACTCACCCTCGTGGTTCCGACACCGCTGTCAAAAAGCTATAGCATAGAAGCACTAGCATGGTATGCCCAAATTTCAACCACTTAGGGCGCAATTTTGCACAAAAAAATTCTTCAAAATGAAAACGAAATATTAACTGATCAATCAATGTTCCAACTTAATCTCCAATCCTTTGAAACAATGTATGATGATCGATTTGGGATAATTGGCGTCACTTTATTGAATTTTGTTTTTTGGTCAATTCGAATTTTACGCAACTGACCCGAATTTCAACCACTGTGTGTTAAAGATGCCTAAATACCCAGCAGGTGTACCAGTGAAACGTACAATGTCCAATCGTCACTTAAGATCAATATAAACTTCAATAAATTGTTATTCCTCACTGCAAAATCAACTTATAAAGCATCTACTTAGTGAAAATGGAGTTTAATTAACAATCGGTAATCGTAACAATTTTGACTGACTTCGCTAAGGAATAAGGTGGGTAACATTCGGCTTGGTTGAAATTTGGGGTGGGTGAAATTCGGGTCACTCAACATACTAGTTGTCTGCTACCACTGAACCACATAACTTATAATAACTTAAATACCATACACATATTCGCAACACGAGCATACGTAAATCGCGCGAAAAAGGAAGAAGTTTAATCGTTAACGAGATTGCCAGTTACGTAGAAATGCTATGGCAACAAATACGAGTAACAAATCAATTTGTAAGTACGGTGGAAAATGCTACCGAAAAAATGCCGACCACTTAGCTAACTTCTGGCACCCACCTATCGAAGTTGATGAGGAAGAGAGCGCGACAAAGAGAAAAGATGAGGTGCTGTGATTTTCTACTTTTTTCGCGTAACCGCTTATTATGTCAATCTGTATAAATTGAGGTGGTCGGTTCGACGTAACCGTGTACGGGCCCAGTACGGTTTTGCCAAGTTAAAGGGGAAACTTTATCATAACAGTCAGTGGGATATTTTTTTTATGAATACTTGTGTTGCCTTAGTAATACACAGCATTTGTTAAGAAAAATAAATTCTGTCCAGTATTTTTAGCAAAATGACACAAAATAGGTTTTTCTCCCATTGACTGCAATGATAACTGACTGTTTGTTTTCCCCTTTGACTGATATCGAGATCGTCAAAAAAGCATTGTTACGTCGCCGTGCACCACAACTTTCCCGGATGTCTGACCTCAATGGAGTTTGAAAAGATACAATCACCATAATCTTACTGGAAAAATCAAAGCGGTAAATCACTATATGGGAATTAATTTCTACATTTTTAATAGGCCTAATTATTGGTGACCGATTTTCTTGCAGCTTTTAGGATTGATAAAGGAAAGATTGAAAAATCTTGAAACATCAATTTTTTTTAGTCAACAATCTAGGAATTTTTGGGGCAAAAACATATTTCAATCCGATGAAATTTAAAGAAAAAATATAAGACTTCAAAAAAATCATGCTTATTAGTCATTTTGAAAAATTTCTTACCTTCTTCCAGCAATTTGACTAAATCTGAATAAGTTTAGTCGGCAAAAATCCTTCTAGAGGACATGAACTCCAATCAAGCGTATGAGAAAAAAATAATAAAAAAATCAATTAACAAGCTTAGCAAGTTTAGCTTTAAAACAGTTTAGACTTGGTGCATGTACAATGTCTGATGGTAAAGCATTCCAATCTTCTGGTGTTTGAGGAAAAAATGAGTATTTATAAACATTCTTTTTAGCATAAGGAACATGGAAATTCAGATCATGGTTATTTCTTGTATTAATACGCAGGTAAGAGAGATTGGTCTGTAATTAGCTCTAAATTTAGAATAATATAGCACTTTAAGTTTAGACAAGGTCTTCTTTTATACGCTCTGTGTTAGCTTTTTTCCCTAAATAGAGTTTACGTTTAGGCACTTTTTTACGAGGAGGGGAGATGTTTAGGGTCAGTTCAACAATATCATGGTTACTTATACCGGGTATGACGCTAGCTGAGTTAAAAGCTGGTGAGTTGTTAGAAACTTCAAGATCGAGAATTTTGTTATCTCTGGTAGGTGACTGCACCATTTGAGTGAGGTTACGAATCGGCCACTTCAAGAAGGATTTTGGCTGCTTGGGATGAAGCGTTAGTGCCTGAAATAATGTTATGGCTGCAGTCAATGTTAGGTTGGTAGAAATCACCAGCAAGAATAACATTGTTTTTGTCAGTATTTTTGCCTAACTTTTGTAGTGATTTTCTCAACTCAAGAAGGCTAGTAAGGTCATTGTGACTGCGCCTGTAAAAAGTTCCTACATACATGCTCTTTTCCTTAGGGAATTGGAATTTAGTCCAGATGATCTCACAGTCAAGAGTCTAGTTGAGTGACCTTAGTGAAAATTAGGTCATATTTTATTGCCTGTAATACACCACCATAACCATTTGTACTTCTATCTTTGCGAATGACTATATAGTTGTCGGGAAAATTTCAGATATTGATTTCGGCATTTAGCCAGGTTTCAGTGCCAATAATAACATCTGGGTCTTTGCCTTTTATTAGACTTTCAGTGGAGGCTTTCTTGTTTCAAACACTTTGAAAGTTGATAGCAAGAAATTTTAGAACCTTCTTTTACCTTTTTTGGATCAGTTTTCAATTTGACATCGGGATGGTGGTTTAGTTACAGGGATTTGAGAGGTATCTTCTTCTGTGAAAACGCTGAAAAACTGGTTTAGAATGTTAGCTTTAGTCATACTGTTACAACAAAGTTTTCTGTTCTTTATTTTCCCATTATTCCGATATAATTTCAAATTTATTATTTTTACCTTTTTTAGATAAGTTTTCAATTTGAAATTATGGTCTAGTTACAGGGAATTGAGGGGTATCTTCTTCTGTAAAAACATTGAAAAGACATTCTTTGATCAGCATAATAGTTGAACAACTGAAATACATTCTTTATGACAAATCTAAATTAAACTTAGAACTACAATATTAAATTTTTAGCACTATTAAGCACGTTGAATAGCCTAAAACATTGAAATTCATGTAATATAGCTATATACATTTTCTTTTATTTCTAGATTGGTATACACAATGATGTATTTTATTCTAAGCAAAATATTTTTTTAGTATGAAAGTATGTAGGCGTAATCGGCCAGTGTGGATGTCAGGAGGTTTTGTGGGCTGTTCAGAAAAAGAAGAAGTTGTGGCGTTGTTATAAAAACAGTCGGTGTCCTGCGGAGCTTGCTAGGTGTAAGGATCATGAAAAGTTCACTAAGGGTTTGATAAGCGATACTAAAGTGCTTTTGAAAAACGTTTGTCCAAAGAGGTTTAGATTAATCCTAAGTCATTTCATTCTTATGTTCGCTCAGCAAAAAAACAAGGAGGTTGTTGGTCCCCTTTGGGTAATGATGATGTTATTATCAATAGTGGTAAGGTTATGGCTGAGGTTTTGAATGACTACTTTGTATCTGTTTTTATTAAGGAGTCCCTTGCTGATGATGTTGTAGAGTATCTTAGTGTGCACTCTCCAGTGTCCATTAAGGATGTTGATTTTTCAGTTGATGTTGTGTCTAAGAAGTTAAAGGGTTTGATTTCAGATAAAGCACCCAGCTCAGATGGTATACATCCTGCTGTTTTACATGAGTGTTCTAATGTTCTTTCTGTTTCCCTGAGTATTATCTTTTCAAAGTGCTTTGATGTTGGTTTCGTTCCTAGTGATTGGAGAATTGCAAATGTCACTCCTATTTTTAAAAAGGGTGACCACAGTTTGCCCTGTAACTATAGGCCAGTGAGTCTTACTATTGTTGTGTGCAAGGTCATGGAGTCCATTGTTAAGCATGTTGTACTAGATCATTTACTGGTCAATGGTTTGTTGAAACTGGTCAATGGTTTGTTAAATTTGTCCCAGCATGAGTTCTTACCTACATGTAAGAGGTCTTGTGTTTCTAATTTATTTGAATTTCTTGATGATGTTACTAAACTAGTTAATTCTGGTCATAATGTGGATGTTATCTATTTAGACTTCCCAAAAGCATTTGATAAGGTTCCGTTAGGCAGGCTCATATTGAAAAGGAGCGCTTGGTGTGAAGGGAAAGTGTGCCAGTTGGATATATTCTTGGGTAATTGACAGGTCACGAAGAGTTGTTGTTAATGGTGGAGTATCTCCATGGAAGAAGCTTACAAGTGGTGTTCCTCAGGGCTCTGTATTGGGTCCTCTTCTTTTCTTAATCTTCATTATTGATATTGATGTTTCCCTTGGCTCCAGGATTTGTAAAATTGCTGATGACACTAAGCTGTACAGGATTGTTGATGATGCTAGGGATTCTTCACTGTTGCAAACTGATCTGGATAAGTTAGTTTCTTGGTCCCAAACATGGCAGATGTCATTTAAAGAGCAATTTGGTTTTTGATTACTGCATGAATGGTTCAAATCTTGGTTGTATTGATCAAGAAAGGGATCTAGGTATTGTCATTACTAGTAATCTGAAGCCTTTTAAACAGTGTGCTTTAGCAGCTGCAAGGGCAAATAGGATGCTTGCTTTGATTAGAAGAAATGTTTGTTTTCTTGGTAGAGAGGTTAATTTGCATAAGCATTTATTCAGGCCTCACCTTCAGTATGCTATTCAGGCATGGAGTTCTATTTATGAGAAGGATAAGTTCATTTTGGAACAGGTTCAGCAAAGAGCCACTACACTTATTCCTGAAACTACAGTAGGAATCTCTCTTATGAATCTAGGTTGCGAATTCTTGGTTTGACCATGCTTGATTTGAGAAGAGTACGTGGCGATATGATTCAGGTTTTTAAATTCCTATCTGGTAGTGATGCTTTGACTTCCTGTAATTTCTTACATGTTTTAGCTAATCCTCATGTGACACTTGGTAACAGTTTGAATTTGACCAAAGGGTTTTCACGGATAGATATTCGGCATTTTAGCTTTTCGCAAAGAGTTGTTAATGAGTGGAATGGTTTGCCTGAGTGGGTAGTTAGCTCCAATGCTGTTCACAATTTCAAAGTCAACATTGATAACTTCTTTACTAACTCTAGGCATCTTTGATTTATTATAAAAAAAATTATGGTGGTGGTGGTGTTAGTTTGGGCTTCTTATGGGATGATTCACCCTTCTTAGCCCATCATCTTGTTATGTTATGTTATATTCTCCCTTTCCATAATTTCATTTTGTTAATGATAACCTTTTTTGTGAAAGAAAAATCTGGTCTGGCCGGATTTTATCCGGCCTCCGGTTCCAAAAATTGGGATCCGGTACATCACTAAATCTTACTCAGTTTAACGTTAAGTTAGAACCATAGTGTCTTTAGTGTTACTGTTAGGCTGCATATAAAAGCCTACCTTAATATATTGATTTTTGCATCTCTCTTAAAAACTCCCCATCCCCTGATCATGAAATTGAAATCTATACACACAAATTGCCAAAAATAGTTTGGAGAAATTTCCAAACTTGAATTTTGAAAGTTGAAAATATGGCAACCATATTCCATATAAGTCCATAGGTTTAATACTTTTAGTTGCATAGGTAAAACTTTAAAATTTTGTTGATTTTTCATTTTCATTTAAAAAACTCATGTATCCCTGGACATGAAATAAGGGAATCCTTATGAACCAAACATAACAATTTTTATAGGCTAGTCACTATTAGAGCTGTGACCGTTTAGCGTGTACTCGCTACACGCTCGCAAATCTTGTAAACGTTTACTAAATACTTCATTGCGAGTAATCGTTTTTCATACATTATAGGCCTAGTGTCTTGCCGTTGAAAATCAATATTCATGATTCAAATCACACACACATTCGGCTGACAAAATTCCAATCGATGATTTTTCACAAATTCTAAACCCAATTAGCATAATCTTTTTTAAATGTGCGAATCACAAATGCGCAGTAATCACCCATGAATGGGGATATTATGCACTTTGATTTCGCCGAAATCTGAGTAATCTAACTTGTAAAATGCACCGCGAATGTGCAGCAGTAAACAGTGAAACTAACAATAGGCCTAACGTTAGGCCATAAGGCTTTAGATCCCACGCAATCAAGGCCCGTTTCATGGACCAAAAAACACTTGAATCGTGACAATCAGTACATTTACATGTAAATATTACCTGATGAGTCAAATAAATTTTGCAAGAAAGAAAAAATATTGCATTATAAATAAACAGAAAAAGGTTTTAACAAAGCTGAAATTCTGCATCTTCAAATGACATTGAAAGGAAGTAATATCTGTTCTATCTAAACTGAATTTCCATGCATATTTTCCATAATGATGATTTATACTGTAAAAGTAAACTTTTTACGATTTGGAAACAAAACTCAGCGTCTATTTGGGCAATGCAGTCAGTACTTTTGCCATACTAGTTGCGCGATTTTTTTACTTCGCCTTGTAGTTTTGGAACAATTTTGGTGTATTTCGGAAAATTACGGTACTAAACTCGTGTACACGATACACGCTCGCTTTTTTTGGCGTGTACACGTTTACTAAAATCCCTAAACGTTCACAGCTCTAGTCACTATTTGTTATGTCACATCCTAATAATGTGAGTGTCACATCCTAATAATGTGAGTGTCACATCCTAATAATGTGAGTGTCACATCCTAATAATGTGAGTGTCACATCCTAATAATGTGAGTGTCACATCCTAATACTGTGAGTGTCACATCCTAAAAATGTGAGTGTCACATCCTAATAATGTGAGTGTCACATCCTGATAATGTGAGTGTCACATCCTTATAATGTGAGTGTCACATCCTAATAATGTGTGTCACATCCTAATAATGTGAGTGTCACATCCTAATGATGTGAGTGTCACATCCTAATACTGTGAGTGTCACATCCTAATACTCCTAATAATGAGTGTCACATCCTAAAATGTGAGTGTCACATCCTAATAATGTGAGTGTCACATCCTGATAATGTGAGTGTCACATCCTCTAATAATGTGAGTGTCACATCCTAATAATGTGAGTGTCACATCCTAATAATGTGAGTGTCACATCCTAATAATGTGAGTGTCACATCCTAATAATGTGAGTAAAGTTTAAAGGCCTTCGAGAGCTGATAGAGATGAATTAGCCTACAGCCAAAAACGTCTAACTATGATGATGATGATGAAACTCTTAAATGAGTTTTTAGATAAGAATCAAAATTCAGCAAAATTTGAGGCTTTCCCTAATCTATGTAGTACCAATGATTTCTAACAGTTAATAGTTGCCACTTCTAGTGTGACCTATAGTGATATGGTGATTTACCCTTATTATGACAGCCCTACAAGAAATCAGTGGAGTCTGCATGTAAAGTGAAGTGTTACATAATACTTGGAAGTGATGATATTTTTTGTAATTTGATAGGAGGTACAGTAGCCAACATAGTCTCAAAACATGTAGACCTAGGTTGTGTAGGCCTATGAGAATGTATTTTTTATTTCAATACTTCATCTTTGCACAGGAAAATCCTACTCCAGGGAATGAAGAGAAAAGGAGAAAAATTGATGCCAGTGAGGAAGATAAAAGTAAGGCAGGAGCAGAGGATGGTGAGTATATCTGTCTGATGGTAAGAGTGATTTACTCTATATGCTGAAGGAAGGTTGGATTCAATGTTGTTTGGATCCATTTGAATGAATAGGTAAGGTGTTACATTAATTAGTAAGACTTGAAAGAGAATTTGAAGTGGAAATCTGGAAGATAAAAGTTAGGCAGAAAATACAATTCCTAAATCGGAGGATAGGAGGGTTATCTGTTTATGGTTTAGTGATTTACTGTATGTGCTTAAAGGAAGTTTGGATTGATTGTTTGAAGATATTTATTCACTGTCAGATCATATTTACATGCACAAATATACAGAATGTTGTAATACAAACAAATAAAAAATAACAGACAAGAAATTAAACCAAAAATACAAAGCAATATTGTACAAGTGACAAAATGATCTGCACGATGAAAAGGAAAGCACTGAAAGCTAAACCCAACTGTAGAGAAACTTATTTCCATAGTTGTCCTGATCATATATAAATTAACCCTTACTCTACCAAGGCTTTGAAAAAAGTGACCCCAATTTTCGTAACTTTTTTTTCATATGCGTTTTTGACAACTTTCCTTTTATTTTCTTTCGTTACAAGTCTGGTTGGAATAGATGCTAAGATATTTATCTTTTGAGTAATTAAAACCAATTTAGGAAATATTGGACGAAATTATGCAAATTAAGCAATTTTTGGCTAAATTTGGTCAACAAATGGTCAATCTTTGCAGAAGTATAACTTCTTGTCAGTATTGAAAACAGAGATTTGTGTTACATATTTAGATTTTTTTTGAAATTCCTATCCAATGATACTAATCTATCATTTTTAGAAAGAAAGGTAAGATGAAAACACATCAAAAATGATAAAAGTCAAACATTTCCTGAAAGCTGCAGCAAAAAAATGATTACGCAGTGATCATGGTGAGACTCGAATCCAGAGCGCTCGCATGCTAGCCGCGTACATTTTTTCTGCACCAAGTAGTCGTTCAAATTGGAGAGGTGTAATATATTACTTATAGGACAGGTTCTAAATAGAGGGGGGTATGCCTTTATTTTCATATTAAATGAAGTGATGTACAGTTTGGGTACACAATGTTTTGAAGAAAAAAATGGGACAAAAATGGCAGAAATTCATGAAATTTTGAAGAAATTTCTCCAGAACAAAAGATTGCATGTAGGGATTATAAAAATTATACCAGACACCAATACTATCATGTCTTAGGACTTGCGTGTTTGATTTTGAAGCAAAAATGTGATCTTGAAGTTATTATAAGATTTAAGAGAGAAAAAAAACAAATTGTAAATTGTTAGCAATTTTTGAGTTTCACCCTTTTCATATGTACTTTTTCTAAAAATTATGTAATATGACCCCCATGAAAAAGTTTCATTTTGTGAAAGAAATATCTGAGTACTTTAAAATGATACCAAGATTACTCCTATAGAACTGTGGTAAAGTCCCGATTTTATTTTTAGAAAAAAGTGGTTTGAAAACGGCGATAGTATCGCCGCGTGGTAGAGTAAGGGTTAACAGAGATGTCACTGGAAATGGGATTATAAAAAAAAACAGCAATAAGAACAGTCAAACTTGCTTTAAAATGTAAAAAATAAGTTAAGATCTAAGAGGGGAACAGTAAGAGATGGTTAAAGAGGATTGAAGAACGTTAAAAGGTAAACAATGGAGTAAAAAAAAAAAAAAAAAAACGAATTAAAAGAAAGAAATGGCAAAGTAGGAATTAAAACAAAAAGCAATCCAAAACACCATAACAGGTTGGATGGGATTACTTGTGGAACCCCATATTTTTTAAATGGAACATGCTATCACCGTAGTTTTTTCATTAGTTGTCCCATATCATATGGAATGCACTTGAGTGATCGTGAGAAATATTTTGTATAGCAGTACAACTTTGGCAACTTTTAACTTTACCTCTTCCTTGATTTTGTAGAAGAAAAACAAGAAGAAGAGGATGATGATGACGAAAGTGATGATGAAGACAACTGGTTGCAACCTCCAACCCCTGAGGGCCTAGACCTGAAAGAGGAACTCAAGTTCAAGTTCAAAGCTGAGATGCCAAAGGACTTCTTTGACTTTTGGGACTTCTGTAAAAGCTTAAATCATGCTCAGCCTACAGGTATGAGGGAGACATTCATTTTTTAGCTCAACCAACACAGAGTGTTGTATTGAGGTTATAAAATCGTACAAGAATTTCACTTTTTAGCCTTTGCAATTTTTTATCCTATCCCCACTTATACATATATGTGGGGATTAGATATTTTAGTTACTTTGCTGTATAGGCAAATTACTGCATATACCTCATACACTACATGACCACCCTCCTTAATATTAGGGGGGCTGGTGGGGTCCACCAGGGGGTCTCATATGATGACCTCATATTAGGGTTTAGGGGTCATAAGTTTTTGGAACGGGACAACATTTGGTGATATTTGCGTCTGTCTGTGTGTTTGTGTGTGTGTGCGTTTGCTTTGATATTCATTTAAGGACCTTAATCTGACAACACACCAATCCTTTAAGGACCCAGGTCGCGTTTGAGGACCTGAACACATGTTCTTAAACATTCTTACTATAAACAAGAAAATCTTTCATTTAAGATGGCGCTTGAGAAGTTTTACAGATGTCCTAATGAACCGGTTGAATCTGACATCTAATTTCACACTATCTTCAGAGTGCCAAACATTCCACACTGATTTATTTTTAAATGGATTGCGCCACAAATTCTAATTCAGTTACTCGCTGATTCTCCACGAGCCTTAGTTGTTTAACAAAACTAAAAATGATGTAACACACACAGAAGTCCTTAGATGAATAGATGTATCAGATGTTGTCCAGGGTACATGAGTATGAGTGGTGTCATACAGTTAGGTACAGTAAATGTAAAAAAATTCAGATGTTGTTTTAGTGATTAGGGTCAAAGGTCATAGGTCAAATATGTGAATTTAGGGGGTAATTTGTACTAATTTGTACATTTTTATGCCACTTTAAATTCTGAATGTGCAAGACCTATACCAATCCTATGTTTGTATCATGATACTGTGATACATGAACTTGTGTCCCATAAAGTTTGCGGTCAAAGGTCACAGAGTTAGTGACCCCTTTTAACCATTTCCTCCATAGTTTTGGAATGGTAATAGTGATTGAGCGTGGGCAGTGTTATATAGTAGGGTAAGACAAATGCCCAAAAATTTAAGATGTTGTGGTGGTTAGGGTCAAAGGTTAAATATGCGATTTTAGGGGGTACTTATCTCTCCAAGGTTTGGGGTACAAATGTCAATGGTCACATGTCAAATGAAAATGATGGTTGTATCTTTTAAAGGAATTACTTGGTATCTTTACAAATTGCATAGGTGGGTAGGGTTTAACATTCTACCAAAAATTTGAAATAATTGAAGGTCAAAAGGGTCAAGATCATGGGTCAAAGTTCAAATAGGTACTTTTTATGCAAAATTTTGTGCCATTTTAAACTCTAAAAGTACAAGACTTTACCAACCCTATGTTTGTATCATGATACTGTAGTACATGAAGTTGTGTCCCATAGACTATGGGGTCAAAAGATCACTGTGCTATTGACCACTTTTCACCATTTTCCCCTATAATTATGGAATGTGACATGAGCATGAATGGTGTCATACAGTAGGGTACGATAAGTGTGAAAAATTTTAGATGTTGTTTTAGTGATTAGGGTCAAATGACTAAGGTTAAATATGTGATTTTAGGGGGTAATTATGTACTAATTTGTACATTTTTGTGCCACGTTAAGTTCCAAAAGTGCAAGACCTACAGTATACCAATCCTATGTTTGTATCATGATACTGTGGTACATGAACTTGCGTCCGATAAAGTTTGGGGTCAAAGGTCACAGCTATTGACCACTTTTTTCCTATAGTTATGGAATGGTAAGTGTGATGTGAGGATGAATGGTGTCGTACAGTTAGCTGTCACGACGGCTCTATTATGTATCGATTATCGTGGAGAAAAATATTGCGATATATTGGTATATCATGATAAATTCCAAGAAAGCTGACTCACGACACAAATTGTTAATATCACGAGCGTTACTTCTTTTGTGATGATTGCAAGAAATATGATTTGCAGATCTAGCAGATGACATGACTGTGTGACTATTATGTTCATCATGCATCACGCACGTTTTTGGTAATTCAGCCAAGGTGACCATAAATCATCGAAGTGAGAGCCTGAGAGGCATGTTCTGGGCCAATTTTATGTTCTTTTTGTCAACTGACATCGGAACGTGCCATTGTGGGGTGAAGGGGAATGATTTTTTATTAATTTTTTGAGTATCACAATATTTTTGCACGTTTTTCATGGCCTAAACTTAACTTTAAGATTAAATACCAAACGTTAGAATTGTAACATACAAAGTACCCTAGTCTACTTGCGCGAAAATTTCTTAGTTGAGTATTATTTTTTGGTATCGCGATATGTTTTGAGAGTCATAATTCATGTCGTGCAAAAAGAGATATTGCGATAATCGACATGCCATGACAGTACTACATACAGTAGGGTATGATAAATTTGAAAAATTCCAAAAGTTGTTTTAGTGATTAGGGTCAAGGGTCGGAGGTCAAATATGTGATTTTATGGGGTAATTATGTACTTATTTGTACATTTTTGTGCCAAGTGTCACAAAGCTGTAGTGACCCTGTTAGCTATTCCCCCCCCCCTCCCCTCCCCTTCCTTCCATCTCTTGCTGTATGCTTAAGGTAATGAGATCAGCACCTCCATGGATTGCTTTCTTGTTAGCTATTTTTTCTCACTATGCTGTACGCTTAAGGTAATGAGATCAGCAACTCCGTGGATTGCTTTCTTGTTACTTTCTTGGTTTGACACCTCTGGTCTTGAAATTTTTGCTGACAAAAGATGTTATCTTCAATTTTAATCCATTTATTTTGTCAGGTGTAAACTTATTGTAATTTTGTAGTTATGGCTAAAAAAGGTGCAATTTTTTTATACCTTTAGAGATTTTGGAGATATTCCATGGTGTCATATTTCACACAAGCTTCCATCAGGCATTTTCTCTAATGTTAAAACTGCCCATTGTGCATGAATCAGGTAATTAACTAGCAGACCGCTATGATATATGGTCCAATGCTTATTTGAAACAGAGATACTATTTGGGAATTCCTTAAATTCCTTTTCTCAATAGATTTTTTTTTTCTCCAGTAATGATGCTTATTCTTGTTCCAATTGCAAGTGCAACTTTGTATGAAACTTTTATGGAAAATTAAATATCTATGTGGACGGGTACATTGAGCTTAATATGACTTGAGCTTTACTGGAAGAAAATAAATACAAAACATAAGATAGAGTAGAACAGCAAGGGTCATTGAAACAAAGATAGCAGAACAATAATATCTCTCCAAAGCTTGGACAACTTGCAATCAAAAGTTGTCCCTCAGTGCAGACATGTTCATTCATGGCTGTGTGTTTGATTCCACTGAGGAGCAGATATCGCGTTAACGACAAATTTGTCATATATTACGCAATGGCTGAAATTTCTTACGACACAGGTTGTACCTGCGTCGTAAGATTTAGAAATAGCATGTGGAATTCTACGCCAGAGTTTTTCATTAATATAAATGAAAATCGTGATCATCTTACCTCTCTGATGCCATTCAAACTTTTATTTCACACAAAAATGATTTTGAATTAATCATAAATAAAAGAAAAATGACACAACTACGAGACTAACGGCAGAATTATTCAACATGCCGGTAGTGCTGTACATAAACACATATAGGCTAGTACATAGGCCCTATCCATGATGTACGTACAGTGTACGTGAACGTTTGATGTTGTTTTGAATGCAGGCGCTCAGTTGTCAACGATATTATTAGCTAGGATTCTACTTTCATCCTGTATTGTGTTGATCATGTATCTGTGAAGTGATCACGCTCTGCAAGACAAGTTACTATACTGTAAAGAAGTAGGCGTGTTCGAGATCTTAATAGTATATTATCGTTGACAATTGGTCAAAGCTCACTAAAACCTCATGAAAGTTTGGATACGATAAACAAAAGTATTTTCTAGTTTATTTTGGGATTGTTAACCCAAATTTCATGATTCAACAATCAACATTTTACAAGGATTGGGTATGAACTTTTTCTTAATATTTTTTATTATAATAATAGTCTGATTTTTTAATGTTTTTCGTATTTCAAGCGTAATTTTCATTCCCTTTAGCAAGGCAGGCCTACACAAGTGTGTGTGTTAACAGTTACTTGCATGCTTCGCTAGCACGCAGTGCCCTGTACAGCATGCAGTGCCCTGTATATTATGCAGTGCCCTGTACATTACGCGGTGCCCTGTACATTATGCGGTGCCCTGTACATTACGCGGTGCCCTGTACATTACGCGGTGCCCTGTACATTACGCGGTGCCCTGTACATTACACGGTGCCCTGTTTATTACGCGGTGCCCTGTACATTATGCAGTGCCCTGTACATTACGGTGCCCTGTACATTACGCGGTGCCCTGTACATTATGCAGTGCCCTGTACATTACGCAGTGCCCTGTACATTAAGCAGTGCCCTGTACATACGACGGCAAATTTACAAAATACGCCAAAATTCAAGGGCTTGTTGTAACCAAATACGCCAGGCAAAAAATTGTAACGCAACCTCTGCTGAGGAGTGATACAAAGTATTCATCCAGATCCACATCCAGATTCAGACTACAAATGGTTGAGAGCATGTTGTCATTGAGATAGTTCTTGAGATAGAATGACATACATTATCATGATTTTTTGGTAATAGCAGAATTTTGTAGAGCTATTGTTAGTTACTGTCTTGAATGAAATCAAGCAAAAAATACAAGGGTACATGTCTATGGAGACTTTACGCCAGTGCCTTTACTTTGCATGTTTGTGCCCTTTTTGGGAAACATCCTGCTTTTGAATTGAAAGAAACTGAAAACAAATATGTGTGCTCCTTTTATGTCAGATAGTCCGATTCAAGTGAAACACTTGTGTTGTGTTATCTAGAGTCCCATTTCCATTTGTATGTTCCATTTATTTCTCATTTTTATTCACATCACCAGATCATGAAAGAGAATAATACAAATTCCACCCATGGGGCAGAACAAACATTTAAAAAGCAATACTTTTTATTCTTTCTCCAGATGCCTTGATAAATGCTATTGGCCTTCAGCTGGTAGGACCATATGATGTCGTTGCAGGGAAGTTTAAGTCTTACAAAGGCAAAGGCAAGAGACCTTATTATTTCTTACACTATCGGTATTACTATGATCCTCCTGAATTCCAGACGGTGCTCAAAGGGGATGACACCACACAGCATCACTTAGGATATTACAGGTGAGTGTCATGGTGTATGCAGGGCTACACCTGGGGACAGGGGAAGTTGTCCCCCTCTTTCTGGTAAAATATAAAAAAATACCCAGGTTTTGAAAAACACTGTTCCCCTAATTTGTGGAGGAAAGGAAAAGTATGGCTCATGCCCCCCCCCACCCTCCTTCCCCTCCACACACATACAAATGCTTTTTAAAGGAGAATAAGGACCCTTAGGGTATGGGATCAGAACACATACTTTTACAATTTCACTCTTGAAGCAAGTTGTATCACATTTTATTTCATAATGCTTTCTACCAAAATAAGGGATTGAAAGTTAAAAAGGCATGGTTGTATTCCTTAATGAATTTCGAAGTTTGTTTTGGAAGCTGTCTTCGCCGTACGGACCACATGGCTTTTTTTTACTGAAAACTTTTCAATACAATCTTTTTTAATTTGATTATGATCTAAAAACGCACCCCCCTCTCCCCTCCCTCCCCCTCCGGCAGGATCGCTACCTATGGTGCAAAGATATCGGAAAGTCTCTGCATATTCTTTTTAGTAAACACTTATTACAGTATGAAGGACTGTTTGATTTTTAAGTGCTGACAGTTTTATTAATTTCATGGTACAGTTGTAAGCTCATATCTCAAGCAGGGAAGTCATTAATACATTGGGCTGGGTGGCTTTTGAAATATGTTTTCCTGAAACATGGGTTCCAAAGTTGAATGGTCATGTTTGGGACCTGGGAGAAAACTAAGTTGTGTTGCTTGTGTACTTTATAATGATCAGGCTTATACAGACAAGTGTTCTTGTATATGCAGGGTAACTCCTTGGCCCATTGTTTTGCTCTAGTTTTTGGAGCTTTGTGGGGGTACGAGATTGGGTGAGCTGCTCTGTGAAGTTTGTAGTAGGCCTAACGTAACAAAAAATTCACTGCACGTGTCTATTTAACATAATTTAAATGGCAGGATTGGTCTAAATTTCACAGATGAATGAGAAACTGTTACTTTGGTCAGGGTTACGGGTCGCCATATGCAGGAAACTGCCAGGGGATATGATATTCATGTTATTCATGTTATTCATGACGTAATATGTTGTTATACTCTTGTCAGCCAATTGGAAAGTTAGTTCGGTGTAAATGAATTTTAAAAGTGATGGTTTTATTGTCAAATATTGTCGTCTATAAAATGTTTAAAGGCTAGTTTGCGGGGAACAACAAGTAGGTATATTTTATTGTAATACTTTATAAGCCATTGGTACACACATTACAATTTATACAAAAAGACTTGTAACTTCTTGTTAGAAGTATAATATTTCAGATATCACTATGAAGTGAAAATCAGGAAACTTTAATTTTATATATGTGTGTGTTGATTTAAAAAGATACCCACCATCCACAATCTCTCCCGTATCGACAACGTCCACATTTATCAAATATCTTCAAGGGAAAACTGTTTGTATGACATGAACAATATTGTGACTCACTCAATTTCTTCTTTTTTGTAAATTATATTTCTCTATTGTCTTTCTTTGGACCATTTGTGTCTACTTTCCTTACAGGAATCTTGAAACTGATCAATTTCTTATTAATTTGCTCAATGTTATTTGTCTTTGTATTGTATTGTCATCTCAGGGATGATCCTGCAGAATTACCAGCATTTGTGGGGAGTAGCCATGCCGCCAAAGACTGTACCATTAAACAACAGGGGAACAATATCTTTGCAGCTGTTAAGTATGTCGAAATGTTTCCAGTTTACATTGATCTTCATTCTGCATTATTGTAGATAGCAGTAATATTATTCACAATATTTTGGCATTTACTAATTTGCTTTTTGGTTATGTTGACATTTTGAGTATTAACCTGTAAATTGCACAAATATCATTCCAAGATGTGGTTCTGTTAAAGGTGTGATTAGAATCCATTATCATGATAAAGAAGTATCTTGTAGAAGCAGTAGTGGAGATTGTAAGCTTAGCACTCCTATAACACTCCTCTTTACAATGATGTAACTGATTGAATTAAAGAACCCATTGTCAAGATTATAAGATTCATATTCATAAAAATCTGTTATACCTATGTTTAAACTAATTGTAGAATTTTTTTTACAGAATAGAAGCTTTATATTCCACAAAAATGTTCTTTTTGACATTATATTTTACTTACTGAAGAACTTGCAATTTAAAATTTTTTAGATGTATACTGCTAAGAAAAACTGTTGAAACTTATTTGAGAAGCAATTGAAATATTTTTCTCTTAAAGAGGGCATGACACAATTGTTTTTTTTGTTTTTTATAGTTTCTAACAATTTTGCATAGTTCCTTAATACCAAAAACATTATATTCCATCAAAAGTCCCGAAAAGAAAGCATTTGCATGAAAAAATTCTAAACTAATCAAGTAAACGACGCTCCCAACAATGCAAGAATTAAAAATGGCAAAGTGACGTGTGACATCACTCCTAGAACGATCTCATCAGCAAATTCGAACATACATACAAAAAGTGCTAATTCCATAAGCAAAGTTTCTCCTTTGCGTCGCAATTCCTGTTCTTCAGAAGACATTGATATTGATATATCAGCCATTTCGGATGTAGATAAATGTTTTTAATATAGATGTCCATGTTTGCAATAACTAAAAGTTGAGTCATAACTTTGAAAGCCTGTTAAAATTCGCGACTTGAAAAATTTCATTTTGGAACAAATCAATGTACCAAGTCAATGGGTAATTTTAACATTAGGTTTCGCATTAGAATTTACAATGTTAGGCTGCTGCCAAGGAGGGAAAATTTGGTACGTAACTTGGTTTCAACCAATAATTTGTATTGTTAGAACCTATACATCGTGATTATTTTTGCTACATTTAAATTCAAGGACAATAATGTACATACAATATATAATATCATAGTGTGAAATGTCAAATTAAGAAAAATAATCAATGCCGTCATGTTCAACTTCATAAACTTACAAGTTTCAGTGTTAGGCCTAACGTTAGACATGGGCTTTGCAACACTTAGGCCAGATCATACGGCATTTCAAAAAGCGATGATATATTTTTATGAAACTTGAAGATATGACTAGGGCCTACGTTTCAGAAAATAATTACAGCTTGGTGAGAAATGTATTGTTGAAAAATCTTTCTATTCCCAGTGTAAATATGTCAAATTTCAAGGAACACACGCAATAACGCTAGGCCTATGTTGTTTGCATGATGTAAAAGTGTCGCAAGAAATTTCGTTCTAGAAGTGACATTAGAAGTTCACCAATTGTTACGAGCAAGAACATGAGCTGATGAGAACGAATACTATATTTGCTTTTTTGTCCAATTTCTGCTGTTACAACCAACACAAATTCTGGAAGACTTTTTAATCAAATTGTCTAAATAATCAAGTGAGAGTCATATGAAAACCCATGTCATGCTTTCTTTTAAAAAAATCCTCTTTTGTACATAGTTTGACATCTAAAATAATTTGTGTTCATAGTTTGACATATCTGAAATAACTTTTGTACATAGTTTGACATTTCTGAAATACAGTTTAATTCACAAGGTCTTGGAAATCATTGAAATTATTTTGAATAATAGTATTTGTCTCATGTAATGCAAAGCTCAGGTAATTTGTAATCAAAGTTTCTCCTATTAACCTCATTCCAGCATACTTTCCTCAACAAGCCCATTCTGTATACAAGCTTTGAATAGTTCATCATGTCCTTCTGACAGTTTTAGTTTTACATTATAATATATAATCCAGAAAGGCTTTTTCTCATATTAATATAATATTAATGATATCTATGTTCTTTTCAATAGTATTGTTTCTTTATGGCCCTCAATATTACATTTTAGAGTGGAAAGAATATTTTGATTATGGGTTCACACTTTGCAATATCAGTTTACTTGGAAAGATTTGATATACATATTTGTCCCCATTTTTATTTCATAGACTACACATAGACAGTGTTTTAAGGTCTGTGAAAGATGAAAAGAGGATCGCTGCAGTAAAGAAGCTGGAGAAAAACTTGACTGAGTGGGCTCAGAAAACAGGACACACCCTAAAAACAGACACAAAGGAATTGCGAGACAGAAACAAAAAAGTTGTCACTAAAACATTCCACGGTGCAGGCATTGTGGTACCTGTGGAAGATGAAGTGGGGTACAGGGAGTTACCAGAGACTGATGGTGAGTCACTGACCTCTCTTCAGCCATTTTTGGTTCCAATGCAATAGCATCAGGAACCTATGCAGTCATGATGGCGTATGTGTGTGTGTCTGACGCCCAGCTCGTAATTATGATATCCATGAACGTTACACCACATTCATGTCATATTGGGTACACAGATAGCCCATGGTTCGTAGATGTGCCCTATTGTTTTTGATGGTGATGTCATGCATATTAATGAGTAGGTTTGGCTTAATGTAAAAATCTGGAAATGTTCATATTTTACCAAGTACCTTTGTGTTTTGTTTCATATTTGATGTATTTATGATGTTAGCTAGTGTGTACATACATGTTCATGGTACCAAAATGTTGAATTTCATTAATATGCATAGCGGGCAGGGCTTAACATGATTTTGTTGAAAAGAGCTTGTAAACACAGTATATCAAGAACAATACATGGGATTCAGTTCGTATGTGGTATACATATAGCCCGTGGTTTGCGGATGTGCCCCATTGTTTTTGGTGGTGAGATCATGTATATTAATGGGTAGGCGGTGCTTAATGTGTCTTAAAATGCTGATATTTTAAGAACTGCATGTCTGTTTTGTTTCATATTTGGTGTAAGTTTGATGTTAGCTTTGTAAGTTTGATCTGTAAATTAAGATCTGAACAGCCCAAAAAACTGTTGTAATCAGACGCTATTTGTACCTGCTTAGTATGTGTGTGATGCATTCATTGTTTACGATCAGCAGTACCTGAAATGAAGTATCAAACTGTTATGACGTCACAAATCCCTTTCAACTTTTTTTCAGAGCAAACAATAAATGATCAGTTTTCAAGTCCTTTTTCATCATGAAAATGGACCTAGAACCAGGATTTCTTGACAGATTATTTAATTTAGGGATATAAAAAACCTATATCAACTTAAATCTAAATTTTTCTAGAACGCATGGCAGGACCACTTTAACATGGTTTTGTTGAAAAGAGCTTGTAAACACAGTATCTCAAGAACGATACATGGGATTCAGTTCAGCAGCCCATGGTCTGCTGATATACCCTAGTGGTTTTGGTGGCGAGATCATGCATATTAATGAGTAGGCGGGGCTTAATGTAAAACATTTGAACAATCGCATTGTTTGTTTTATTTCATATTTGGTATAATTGTGATGTTAGCTAGTGTGTTGATATGCAATGACATGACATACAAAACTTGTAACTCAATCAGCATATGAAAAAAAGCATCGGAACCACAAAGGTTTTTGGTTCTGGTATTTTATAAGTAGTAAGAAGTAAAAGTTAATTACCTTATTGGATCCAGAATAGTAATAAAACAATCATACGCTTTCATCAATGTTCCCCAAAACTGTAATGTAAGAGTCCAAACAAGATGGTAATCCACAGAGCTGCTGACCTTGTCGCCTGTGCCACGTAATTTGTAAAATGATCAAATGTTTTTCCTGGAAAAAGATGACATAAAATGTATCATTTCGTATCAATTACTTGACCTCTGACCTTTAAAGGGCATGTCCCATTATGTGGTTGACACAATGCTACATCACCTTTTACTAACCCACCAAGTAGCATTACCCACCACTGTGTGCCAACCCAATGTCACTTACGGTTTTTCCAGGAAGCACTACACAAACTGCACTATTCTAATTAATCATTTAACCTTTAAAATTTTAAATCTCATACCCTATTACACCCTGCATCACCCTCCACCAACCAAGTAAAAAGAATTTCATCAACCAATCATGGATGAATACAATAGCAATTACATTTTTCAGACGAAATGCAACACAAAATTTACCATTATTATTTGACCTCTGACCTTTAAGCAACATGTCACATCTTTTCCGAGACACAACTTTACATCATTCTTCATCATCCCACCAAGTAACAACTCAATTGCACTTGTGTTTTTGCAAAACTGGCAACCAACCAAAATTTACCATTTCAAATAAATTATTTGACCTCTGACCTTTAAATGACCTGTCCCATTTTGTGTAAGACCTAACCCTAAATCACCTTCCATCAACCCACCAAGTACCAATCCAATATCGACACCATCCAAAATGAAGCCCTCAGGCTTTGTCTAGGTGCCTACAGGACCTCCCCAATCACCAGCCTTCATGTTGAAGCCAACGAACCCCCCTTTCTACTTAAATGTAGAAAGCTTAGCCTCTCATATGCTTTTAGAGTCCTCACCAACACCCAGAACCCTGTTTACAACCTCATTAGGTACCCCAATTTCTCCACCCTCTTTGATAGGACTAAAACCATATCCCCTCCCTTCAGCTTACGCATTAAATCAGACCTCTTCCATCTCGGCACCTACTTTTGGCCCACTTTTCCTCCCTGGGCCACCCCCCTCCCTTCTGTCCACCTGGACCTCTCCATTCATCACAAAACTCAAACCCACCCTAACCTCTTCATCAATTTACCCAACCAAATCAAAGACCAACTCTCAAATTACACCTCCATTTATACTGATGGCTCCAAGGAAGGCGACAAGACAGCTGCTGCTGCTGCCGTCATCCAAGACATCACCCTCAGTAGCAGACTTCCTGACTACTCATCCATCTTTTCAGTCGAGGCCAAGGCCATTCTCCTCGCCCTCAACTTTATTGAGTACTCTCCTCTCAGCCACTTTGCTATTTTCTCTGACTCAAAGGCTGTTCTTACTTCTTTACTCAATCTTAAATGGGATAACCTCACATGCCACCTCCTCTGGAAACTCCTTTCTCCCACCCTCTGCAGGAAAAGTGTTCTTTTCTTCTGGATACCCAGCCATGTTAGCATTCCTCGCAATGACAGGGCTGATGCAGCCGCTAAGTTTGCCCTCAACCTCCTCCCTACCCCTTTTCCCAAAACCCTCTCTGACATCAAACCGCTTATGGCTTCCCTTGTTCATGACCACTGGCAAACCTCATGGAACTTCCAAATTAATAAGAAATTCCATGTCATCCAGCCCACAATTCCGATCAAATCCACCATCACCAACCTCTCTCGTATCGACAACGTCTATATTACCCGTCTTAAAATTGGTCACACCCACCTCACTCACTCCCACCTCCTTTTTAGTTCCCCCCAACCCCTCTGTAACAATTGCCACTGCACCCTCACAATCCATAACGTTCTTCTTGCTTGCTGTACAACCTTCCCAAAGCTTCCCTCGCGCCCCACAACTCAATTGCTGAGTTCTTCCAGAAAAATCCTCCCGATAAAATTATCTCTTTCCTTCATCATGTTTCCCTCTACAACCATATTTAATTCTCCTCTTTCACATCTCTACTTTGTTTTTGTTTCAACCATGCACCTCCCCTCTCGATCACAGCTTTCTGACTTTTGTTCTTGAATTTCTCTCATTCTCCCCCTGTTTCCTTTCCTTCCTACCTCTAGAATGATCCGACCTATGAGGCACAATTTGACCCTCGTTCTTGTGGTGCCGTTAAGACCTCATCAAACAAACAAACAATACCGCTTACGGTTATCCCAGGAAGCGCAACACTTTTCAGCCGAGGCTAAGGCCATTCTCCTCGCCCTCAACTTTATTGAGTACTCTCCTCTTAGTCACTTTGCCATTTTCTCTGACTCAAAGGCTGTTCTTACTTCATTACCCAATCTTAAATGGGATAACCTCACCTGCCACCTCCTCCTCCGGAAACTCTTTTCTCCCACCCTCTGCAGGAAAAGTGTTCTTTTCTTCTGGATACCCAGCCATGTTGGCATCCCTGGCAATGACAGGGCTGATACAGCCGCTAAGCTTGCCCTTAACCTCCTCCCTTCCCCTTTTCCCAAAACCCTCTCTGACATCAAACCGCTTATCGCTTCTCTTGTTCGTGACCGCTGGCAAACCTTATGGAACTTCCAAATTGATAACAAACTCCTTGTTATCCAGCCCACAATCCCGATCAAATCCACCATCAACAACCTTTCTCGTATCGACAACGTTTATATTACCCGTCTTAGAATTGGTCACACCCACCTCACTCACTCCCACCTCCTTATTGGTTCCCCCCAACCCCTCTGTAACAATTGCCACTGCATCCTCACAATCCAACACGTTCTCCTTGCTTGCCCCCTGTACAACCTTCCCAGAGCTTCCCTCGCTCCCCACAACTCAATTGCTGAGTTCTTTCAGAAAAATCCCCCAGATAAAATAATCTCCTTCCTTCAGCATGCATCCCTCTACAACCATATTTAATTCTCCTCTTCCACCCCCTTTCTACTTTGTTTTTGTTTTACCCATGCACCTCCTCTCTCGATCACAGCTTTCTGGCTTTTGTTCTTGAATTTCTCTCATTCTCCCATGGTCTCTTTCCTTACTACCTCTAAAATGATCTGACCTCTCAGGCACAATTTGACCTTCGTTGTCGTGGTGCGGTTAAGACCTCATCAAACAAACAAACAAACAAAATTTACCATTTTAAAATCAATTATTTGACCTCTGACCTTTAAATGACATATCCCATTATGTGTGAGACATAACCTTGCATCATCCTCCATCAACTCACCAAGTAACAAACTTGAGACACCAACCCATTGAGGATCAATAAAATATAAATTACGTTTTTCCAACAAAATGCAGTACAAAATTACTATTATTATTTGACCTTTGACCTTTGTGTGACATGTGACATCTTTTCTGAGACACAACTTTACATCATCCTTCATCAACCCACCAAGTAACAATCCAATTGCATGGTTTTTCCATACCGTGATTAAGCAAAATTTCCCATTTTAATTAAATTAGCTATTTGATCTCTGACCTTGGACCTTTAAGGGACACATTCCATTTTGTGTGGGACACAACCCTGTTTCACCTTCCACCATCTTACAAAGTATCAACGTAATATCACTTACAGTTTTCCCAGGAAGCACAACACAAAATTAACCATTTTCAATCAATTATTTGACCTCTAACCTTTAAGGTACATGGCTCAACTTGTGCAGGACATAAGTTCACATCACCCTACACCCTCCCACCAAGTTTCAACTTGATAGCACTTTTATGCATTTTAAACAATCTAACACAAAAAGTTTATATAAAGATTAATGCTTTAACATTGTGTTTATATGCATATCTAATGCACGGTTCAAAGGACTTTGCACTCAGGGTGACCCTCCTAAAGTCCGGCCATTCCACTCATGTCAAAGTCCTTTGCCCATGCATTAAATACGCATATAAACACTCTGCCTTAACATTAATCTTTAATTAGATCCTTCACAAAAGAAATTATTGATAGGGAAAAATCCTAATATAGCGGTAAATTGCTATATACAAATTAATGAAGTAAGTTTACTATGCGTTTCTAAGTTTATTAATTCCAATTTATTCTTTAAGAAAAAGAAATCATTTGGCACAACAAATTTTTTCTCTAGACATGACACACAAATTTGTACACCCATCCACCCACAAAAGTGTGTTCAATACCTTATCACCATATATACTATATGTTGCAACAAGGTAATACTCTTGAAGTGGGAGGGGTGGTTGTCCCTAGTGACCTGTAGCTTCCCTGTTGCCTGGTGCTTAGCATCATGAGGATTTTACATGGTAAAGAGATGGATTGGGTAATTGTGCTTCATGATGACTTACTAACCTGTCTTGCTCTAACACCCTAAGTTGTTAAACCCCTGGTACATATGTCTAGACCTGTTTCATGATCTATGGACAGGTAGCAAATTCTTAATTGAAAGATTATATGATGCTATAAACCATGAAAATAGCAAGCATTTTTAATTCTAGAGCCTTATTTATAATAGATAATTCGAATTTTATTGTAGTTTTGTGACATCACAACAAGAATATCTATGAATTTCCTTATGTTAACCTATTCTTTTTTCAGTTCACCGTTTTTTGAATGAGGGCAGTTGAATATGACCACAGATTATGAATTTCCATCATAGCCTTTATCAAAATTTAGCAGAAAAAAAAAAGTGTAATGATTTTCAGATGACACTGAAATTTAGGACAGAATTTCAAAGAATTTGAGCTGTTCTCTCTTTCATACATCACTTTTTCTTTTATTCAAAATTCTTCAAACTTTGATTCATCATATAACTCAAAAACTACCAGTGCGGTTGTGGTAATTTAAGGCCTCACTCTTCAGAAGTGAAAAACATACATTAATGTGTTGTCATCCAAACAGCGAACCAACCAATCACATACCCTGCAGCTGTATAGGTACATGGATGTGCATAGACCTTAGAAACTTGAAATTCCTTTTGATTTGTTTGATCAAGATTTCTTCTTTTGTATTTTTAAGGCGCATAAATTCTTCAAATACTTTGGTGGTTAAGCAATTTTATTCAATGACTATTTTATCACTCAGACTCACATTTTTATTTTCAAATACCTTTATTTTTCTTCTTTAGGAAACTTGAAAAAAATGTTCAGGAAAATTTCTGAAGCAAAGAACGATGAAGAGCGGATTGGCTTCTTTGAACCGCTGCAAGAAATCATTACCTTCATACAGTTTGCCAACGACGAGTGTGACTACGGTGAAGGATACGAGCTAGGAATTGATTTATTTTGTTTTGGTGCCTCTGTCTTCAACAAAGTCATCCTCAACACTCTCCCGTTAGCTTACGAGCTTCTTGATAGAGATGAATTTGCTCAAATTATCCGACTCCATTTGATGGATCGAAGGAAAGGAAACGTGAGTCTGTTAGAGGACTAATTGGAGCAAAGAAGCCCCAGAGATTGGTATGAAAGACTGAAGACATTACTTCATCACTAATGGAAGCAATGATAGAATCATTGACTGAAGTGAGGTGTGATGATTGTAAACTAGCTTTGAAGTAACTTACAATCAGACTTAAGGTCTGTAGGTGTGTAGACTTTAAGGTAAGAAAGAGCTGTAACTATGATGTAGAACAGTCTTTGAAGAGGGTCTTTGAAGAGGGTCTTTGAAGGTTCTTTGAAGGGTCTTTGAACAGGGTGTCTTAGTAGTTTCTCATCAAACTAATAAACACAAAATTTGTGATTATTGATGAGGCTCAAAATCTTTCTTTAAATTTTAGCCCAAAACCTCAGCCACTGAAAATAATGAGAAAATCTGTTGCTGCTGGAATTAAAAGCATTAGTCAGAATTTGCTGCACCACTGCAAAGGTGATCATTAATTAAAAAAAAAAAATGACCATTAGAAAATTCCAAGGTTAGCCAAATATTATCATAAAGATTTGCACATTGATGCCTGACAATATGGTCAATTTTCATAAAGATTATTGCTAGTTTTAGACTTTTTGATAAGTTTTTAAAGCTTGTTAAATCTACACGTCCATTTACCTTAAGAATTGTATATAAATTTGTAAAACTTACAAGTATTTAAAGTATCTTGAAAGGATAGCAGATGCTGCTGATTTTGCCAACTGATGATCTAATGAATCATTTGTTCTGTAGAGAGTTGTCATAGGTTGATAGTCTAGAAAAATAAGATTGGAATTCTCTCTAGGATTTTAGCACATCCTGCAACTTAAGAGCATGTTGTTAGTATGTGTTTTCACTAATTTTGAGGAATATAGATTAAATTCCTAGGTATCATGAAAACAAATAGGCTACAGATTAATTGGAATCATGTAGCTTTGAAAGACTGACAGTGAAGCATGTTTTATCTTGAGACCTGCTCAAAGAAACAGTAATTGAATCTTTTCTCTCCAAGAAGTCTGTATAATTGTCTCTGTATAAAGGTACATAGTACGATTGATACGTTTCTAAAGTTGTACATATGTTTGATAATCAGACCTTTTGAATTTATAGAAACATCTCAAATTGTCAAGTTTGAAGATCGAGACGTATTTTCATCTCATTTAGTTAGTTGAGATGCTGGATCCAACAAGAAATATTCTAGTTGTTTATAAGATATTTCAACCCCAAATCTGGCCTTTCATTATTAAAGGCATATGAACAGGTAGCAACCACTTTGCATAAATTGATACAAATGCCCTTCATAAAGACTCTACACAAACACTTTCTTACAAAATTGATCCCAAAATGTGAAAAATTTGACTTACTTTTAGGTCTTCGAATGTATGCTCATGATGTATTGTTTTTTTCTTGACATAAGGGTAGGACAGGACATCATGTGATCCACTCAGCTTAAATGCCCTTCCTCAATTATTTACTTATTCAATGATTAAAGCATAACTTTCTTTAAATTAAGTTTATCCGTACCATTTTTGTACAATCATGCGGATTCTTAATTTTGTTTCAAAAATGATTGTATACACAACACTAACGTTATGTAAAAGTTACAATGTACTGTGTACCATACAGTAATGCATACAGCCTAGTGTAACGAGTGGAGTTGGCTGTTCATAAAGAAATGGACTTGAACTTGAATCGATATTTCTTCCGGCTTTATTTACAAGAAAAGGTCACAAAATAATAATAAGAACTAGCAAGTTTAAGGGATATTCTGATGCAATGAAACTGAATTGACGTACTGTAGCCTGTCATTACAACTGACAGGAGTGGCACAGTACAGTACAGTAAAAGTTATGCATTGTAAGCTTTGGCGCTGGTCAACGTTGTGTTCTATTCTTACGTCACACAGCTTTTTTATTAGTCCAGCTGTTCCTTGGGGCTTAATTCTTCACTTTTTCTCGAATATTTTAGAAATGAGTGGACGTTTTTGATAGATGTATGTTAATGAAATGTTTAGAATATTAAAAAGAACATATTTATGGCAGATGTCCATATACTGTACCTTTAATCAGGAATTTGAATAAATGAGACTTGACCAACACAAATGGTAAATCCTTTTTCCTATATCTTGATTTTTTCAAAAACCCTCTTACCTTCCTATTGTTATTTCAATACTTTGTAGAAATGTATTGAATTTAACAAGGCCATAATAATGCAAGTGTTAGTAGTATAATTAAAGAGGTGGTGTTGTCTCAAAACAAATCGCAATGACATCAGTAAGCACATGGCATGTACTTACACACAACGTATTACAATCGTTCAGAGAAACGTGTATGAAGATTAGGTACATACACGTACGTACGGTAAACAAATTCGTTGGAGCTGTTAACTGAAATTAACTCAGTTAATAGTTCCATGAAATGTTGCCTTGATGAGATTGAAACTCGTTACGTTTGGCATAAAAGCAAGTCCAAAACTCATCATCTTATCCATTTGGCCACAGCAATGGTGAATTGAAATGGTTGTTGTATCATGAATATAGTGTAAAGTATGACTGAAAAAGGCACACATTGCAATTGGTTGAATTCAACTAATCAAAAAATTATAACTGAATGTCCTTATGCCAAGATTGCACCTTTAAATCATGTAAAGAAATCCTTCCATACTTCCTCTCCTAACTTTGATTTAATATGTATTTAGTTTGAATAGTTCACTGCTGTAGCTTATCAGTATTAAGTAAATTAGCCATTTTCTTCATTCCTCATCTCATTTGGTATTACATGGCCATCAGGGCATATCAAACTTCATGGTATTATGTTTACTGCCTTAAATGCTGCAAAGAACTCCAATCTTTTGTTCTGATATTTTTCCACAATTTTAAATCTTTTAAGAAAGCTTTAAATTTTGACCACACACATTGTCTTGGTGTCACAATTCTGCTTCATTCATGAAGTGAAAGGAGGGAGTGGGGAGCAGGGCTGTTAGTGCAAGGAGGGAGTGGGGAGCAGGGCTGTAAGTGCAAGAAGGGAGTGGGGAGCAGGGCTGTAAGTGCAAGGAGGGATTGCAGAGCAGGGATGTAAGTGCAAGGAGGGAGTGGGGAGCAGGGCTGTAATTGCGAGGGAGTGGGGAGCAGGGCTGTAATTGCAAGGAGGAAGTGGGGAGCAGGATGTAATTGCGAGGGAGTGGGGAGCAGGGCTGTAATTGCAAGGAGGGAGTGGGGAGCAGGATGTAATTGCGAGGGGAGTGGGGAGCAGGGCTGTAATTGAAAGGAGGGAGTGGGGAGCAGGGCTGTAATTGCAAGTGGGAAGCAGGGCTGTAAGTGCAAGGAGGGAGTGGGGAGCAGGGCTGTAATTGCAAGGAGGGAGTGGGGAGCAGGGCTGTAAGTGCAAGGAGGGAGTGGGGAGCAGGGCTGTAAGTACAAAGAGGCAGTGGGGAGCAGGGCTGTAATTTTCCTCACAAAGTGAGGGGATACCATTTTTTAAAACTGTTTTTCAGTCCCATGTTCCCTGAAGTTACAACTCTGCCTTGTGCTAATTTCACATTGGAAATAATTATTTTACTTTGCATATATAAAATAGGTATTTCATCATGGAATCAGCAATTTGATAATAAAGTTACTAATAAAACAGGTTTTGTCTTATGTTTTATAAATGAACCTGCTACCATTGTTATCTCAGAGATGCTTAACATGCACTCAATAGTAAGAGAATTGGGACTTGTAATGCATTTTCATCATCAATGGATGCATGTTCATTGCACATGACAATGATTTCAATAGAAAACAAATCATCATCGGCTTAGTCTGTCTTGGAAGACAATGGACTGCACCTGGGTTTGGTCGTAAAATTGTTGTTTAGCAGCGACGGCTATGACTGTAACGTCCAATTCTGGAATAACAGTCTTTGTAGCAGTTGCTGCACTTGAAGGTTGTGCGGCTGTTGTGATGGCTCTCACTTTCCTAGAGCGATTCTTCTTCTGCCTCCACAGTTCTCTCTTTGTCTCTGCCCTCTTTATTCCTGTCTGGACCGCATCTCCGCTTTGTACGGTCAGAGGCAACTGCTTCCCAGTGACCTGTGTCAATGTGGGCTGACTTCAGACATTCTTGAAGTGTAACATTGGTCACCCAACCAGTATGGAGCCTGACGAGAGCTTGCTGTATAATATATCCTTTGGGATGCATCCATCCTCCATGTGACAAACATGGCCAAGCAAGCGTAGCTGTCTCTGGGACAACAGCAAATAGAATTGGTATTCCTCTGCTCAAGGACGTTGTTGGTGATGTGGTCCTTCCAGGAGATGTCCAAAACGCACCAGCAATGGAGGTGAAAGCTGTTAAGGCGACTCTCCTGTCTAGTGTAGGCTGTCGAGGACTCCTTGCCATAGAGTAGGGTGTTTGGTACACAGGCTCTGTAGACTGAGATTTTTGTATTCAAGGTGAGCTTGTTGTTATCCCAAACTCTTTTGGATAGTCTTGCCATGGCGGAAGCTGCCATCCCGATTCTCTTGTCGAGTTCTGAATTGAGTAAGAGCTTGTTGGATATTGGAGAACCAAGGTAGATAAAATCCTCGATGACCTCCAGGGTGTAATCCCCAATGCGTATGTTGGTGCTTTGCTGACATCCTGGCTCATCACTTGAGTTTTCTTCTGGCTAAAGACGAGGCCAAACTCTTTGCAAGCTGACGCATGGCAGTTGATGTTGCGTTGTATTCCTGCCTCAGAGTGGGAAACTAAGGCAGTGTCATCAGCAAATAGCATTTCACGAAGCAGGACATGCCAAACCTTTGTCCTTGCCTTGAGACATGCAAGGTTGAAAAGCTTCCCATCGGATCTTGTTAAGGAAGACTCCATCTTCTAAAGTGTCAAAGGCGTGAGACAACAGCAGGGAGAAGAAGATGCCACAAAGGGTTGGTGCAAGAACACATCCCTGCTTTACTCCAGTTCTGATGGAGAATAGATTGGAAGATGATCCATCAGACTGCACTGTTCCCTTCATGTCATTGTGGCAATGATGCAATGAGACTTAGTAGCTTATGTGGACAGCCTATTTTCTCGAGAAGCTTGAAGAGGCCGTTTCTGCTGACCTTGTTGAAAGCCTTTGTCAGGTTGATGAATGCCTATATACAGTGATTGTTTCTGTTCACAATATTTTTCCTGCAACTGTTTAAGTGATAATATCATGTCGATTGTAAACCTCTCCGCTCTGAACCCGCACTGACTCAGGGTATGCACGCTCTGCAAGCAGCTGCAATCTCTTTAGGGCTACTGTAGCAAATGCGTTTCCCATGATGCTTAGGAGTGATATTCCTTGGTAGTTATTGCAGTCTGAGCGGCCCCTTTGTTTTTTGTAGAGGTGACTATGTTGGCATCACACATGGAGCACTGCTCCTTCCTCCCAACACTGACAAAGGAGTTTGTGAAGTTGACCGAGTAGAACTGGTTTATCACACTGAAGCACTTCTGCTGGGATGCTGTCTTTGCCTGGTACTTTGCTAGAGTGTCGATTGCTGTACTCAGCTCTTCCTCTGATGGTGGCACATCGAGCTCCTCCATGACTGGAAGGCTAGTTTGCAGAGAACCTCATCAGTCACATTTCTTTTGCTAGTATTCATTTGTACATCTTGCAGTTCTCTGTGCGTTTTTTTGTTGCTGTTTGCAGAGCTGTGAGAGACTTGGCTGTAGGCTCCCTCTAATAGTTGGTCAAGGCCTCCCACTTAGCTTGGATAACAGGCCCCAACACATTCAGATTTTCCTCAAAGCAGTCTGGATTCCGAAGGTGGATAGTGCTGCACCATAGATGGTGGCACGGAGAGAGCCCCACATGTTTTCTGCTGAAGGCGTTGAGCTGGGAAAGTTAGCTATATATATATATATATATATATATATATATATATATATGTATATGTATATGTATATATATATATATGTATATATATATATGTATATATATTTATGTAAATATATATATGTATATGTATATAAATAAACTGACTCGCAAGTTAAACCTTGTACCTTGTACATTTTATTTGACAGATCTGTTTCGTAAGGGTTAGACCCTCACTCATCAGAAACAAAATGCAGAGTGATAGGGAAGATGAATTACAATGCACAACTCTTTACAATGTAGAAAATAGTTCTTATCTATAGTTACATAATAATTGTTTTTTCTGTGTCTGCATGCACTGGCCAGCTCGTTTCTTTTGTTAGTGATGCTAAGTGTGGCTCGTATATTATAAAGAATTTCTCTTTCAAGCATAGGTTGCACATTTTGCTTGATGATGAGTATGGCTTAGCTTTATCAATAATTTTCCATTTCGATGAGTACTGCACATTATCGTATTTTATGTTCCAGATGTATTCACTTAATGTTGTTGCATACCGTTTATCCTCGTTTCTGAAACTATGAGTATGTCCATTATACCTTGTTTTAAATGTATTTTCCGTTAATCCCATATAAGTCTCTTCTTTAAGGTTGTCTTGCCGTGTAACTGTGGCTTGGTAGATTACCCCAGATGTGAGGCATTTGCCTTCAAAGTGGGCATGGTTTGTCCTTTCTGCAGTTGCAATTGTTTTGTGGTTTCTTTGGTTGCACTTTTCTTAAGTACTGTTTTGTTGTGAGTAGAGATGATCCGTTGGATATTTGGCATACAGCTGTAACTTAATTTCACTGTGTTATGGTTTAGCAATTTGTTAAGATGGTGCCCGGGAGGGAAGCAGTGGTCCAGAAGGTTGAAGAATTTTTTGCCGATGTTAGTGGCTACGTTTGTGCTATATGGCAGGTTAATAGTGTCATTGTTTGTGCACACAAATTTTGAAAAGAAAAAAAGTCACTGCCAATCTTCCCCATTTTGCCAAATATTACACTATTCCCTTGCCCCTTTAGAGGAATGGCACTTCTTGCCCCATGTGGAGATGGACAAGGGACAATCACCTCCGTTGCTGCACATGTCCATGGGGAAGTGGGGCATATCTGCCATTTTAAATCCAATATTCATGATATTACAATATCGTACTACAAAATTCGAAATCGAGCCACAATATGTTTCTTCTTGCCAACATGTGTTAATAGTTCATCACATTCTCGTCCCGTATTTTGTAATGCTTCGTGTGTGGTAATGTAGGGATGACGGTAACAATTTAACTAGAATTACCACTACATGCACACTTATTTACAAATAACAGTGGAAATTATGGGCAGTAGCAGCTTCTGGGAATTTGACATATTTTGTCAAATTTATATGCCCCCATAAGACAAAATTACCCCTCTTTTTCCCCATGACAAAATCCTGGTGCCGCCGCTGGGAATGTAAATATGTATGTGTATGCACACATTAATGTGTTGTTAATTTTTTCATTTCAACATCAATAAGTTCACATGGGAGTACTCACCATGTTAAAGCTTAGATGTTTTGTGAGCATTTCCATTCACAACATTTTTTTCTTCTCTAAACTTTGTATGTATTTATACCTTAACTATTTTATATTCATTTTGCTGGCTTCATATTTGCTATATTTTCATATGTACCCTTGTAAATGTTGTAATGACAAAATAAGATAAAATAAAATCAATGACTTTTCAGTGTTCAAGCTTGTTTTGCAGTTCACTTAAGATTTCAAGGTTAAAAGAAATCACACTCTGGGAGCAGTTACTTGGGCCTACTTATCTAGAATCTGTGAACAGCTAACACTAGCTCCTAAGTCCAAGTTTGGTATTGTAACTTCATATTTATAAGCTAAGCAATACCATAGGAATCCTGAGCCATGTTGCTTCGTCCCTCCAATAATCTCAGGTATCACAGGGCCCTAAAAAATTAGCCCCTTTCAAACTTCGAAGAAGTCCTTGTGGTTAGTGAAAATAATAGAAATATAAAAGACATACAAAATCGTAGAAAATGCTGCCTGTATGTATATTTAAAGAAATGCTTCAATAATTCATTTACAGAACAAAAATGAATAATCATCTATTTGTATTCCTTGTTTGGGCATGCTTAGCTTCTTTTTCAATTCAGGACATCAATAAGGACAAAGCTCAACAAATTACAAACATGATGTTAGTACACACCATAAGATGATGCAGTACACCACAAGATGATGCAGTACACCACAAGATCATGCAGTACACCACAAGATGATGCAGTACACCACAAGATGATGCACTACACCACAAGATGATGCACTACAGCACAAGATGATGCACTATACCACAAGATGATGCACTACACCGCAAGATGATGCACTACACCACAAGATGATGCACTACACCACAAGATGATGCACTACACCACAAGATGATGCACTACACCACAAGATGATGCACTACACCACAAGATGATGCACTACACCACAAGATGATGCACTACACCACAAGATGATGCACTACACCACAAGATGATGCACTACACCACAAGATGATGCACTACACCGCAAGATGGTGCACTACACCACAAGATGATGAACTACACCATTAGATGATGCAGTATATCACAAGAAGATGCAGAACACCACAAGACGCAGTACACCACAAGATGATGCACTACACCACAAGATGATGCAGTACACCACAAGATGATGCAGTATACCACAAGATGATGCAGTATACCACAAGATGATGCACTACACCACAAAATGATGCAGTATACCACAAGATGATGCACTACACCACAAGAGATGCACTACACCACAAGATGATGAACTACACCACAAGATGATGCAGTACACCACAAGATGATGCACTACACCACAAGATGATGCACTACACCACAAGATGATGAACTACACCACAAGATGATGCACTACACCACAAGATGATGCACTACACCACAAGATGATGCACTATACCACAAGATGATGAACTACACCACAAGATGATGCAGTATACCACAAGATGATGCAGAACACCACAAGATGATGAACTACACCACAAGATGATGCAGTACACCATAAGATGATGCAGTACACCACAAGATGATGCAGTACACCACAAGATGATGCAGTATACCACAAGATGATGCACTACACCACAAGATGATGCAGTATACCACAAGATGATGCAGTACACCACAAGATGATGCAGTACACCACAAGATGATGCACTACACCACAAGATAATGCAGTACACCACAAGATGATGCAGTACACCACAAGATGATGCAGTACACCATAGGATGATGCAGTACACCATAAGATGATTTATCAACATACTATTGCATTTTTAATAAGTGTGGTTACAAATCTGTCTATAAGGCACTTATTATTTAACAATATCACATACCAAATATTATTTATGGTAAAACAGAAAATAAAAAATCCTTAGAAAATTCTGTTTGAACCATGAAGGAAAACATTTTACCTACAAAACTGCAAAAAATAAGCAGAACGAACAACATTAAATGAGGGAAAGTCATGTAAAAGATTCCTTCTCTTTAAGAGAAAATATTTGGCCTAAATATTTTCTTAAAAACTTATTTCTTTATTCTTATGCTCTGTGAATGCAGAGAATAAAGTAATGCTCAAAACATTGCTTGTATAATGGTTTCAAGTCCATCAAAACAATTTTATAATGAACATTTCACTGAAAACTATGCAAGCAAAATTGTATGTAAATTTGTAGGGCATAACAAAGCAAGTCTATTAATAGTCCCGTTATTATCCATAATCTTATCAGTTGGTGCATTTTGTATGAAAAACATTCCAGTAAAATATTAAAAAGGCAAAAAATGTTCTTTTAATTTACACTACATCCACTTGTGTAGATAGAGAGAGGCAGGGGCTGTAATTAGAAACAAGTCATAACAAGTTTTTAATTTTGCACTTCCGAGTAAAGAAGAGAAGGTTATCATTGTTCGGGGACATACATTTTACCAGAGCACATTGTGCTTTGGCCCTCTCATTGTGAATTCCCCTTATTATTTAAAAAAAAAGAAATCAGCCCTGTCCGTAGTGTATTCACAGCCCGCAGTGCATAGGCTGGATATCACCACAAAAAAAATTATAATAATAATATTCCACAATGATCTATTCCGACACAATGGTGAGACAGCTATATCGCTGACCGTATTGTGTACCGGTACCACGTGGAAGTGTATATGTAGATAACTAATAAAGCGGCTGACTAAATTCTAACACAATGATGTAATGAGCCATTGGGATGCACAAGAAAATATAATTAACATAGAGATTCGCCCACTTGGGAGATAATGATTTTCCTTTCAAAAGGAGAAGAAAACGGACTGCTGAAGTTGAGATACTGTACGTATGCTACACTACTGTACACTGTAACAGTTCAATTTAAAAACATTCAATTTAATCAATTAAAAACCAATCAAATTTAGATCAATTGACACTACCTTTCTGCTTATGCAGTAGGTTGTCTGATTCTGATAATTTACTTATGCAGTAGGTTGTCTGATTCTGATGATTTACTTATGCAGTAGGTTGTCTGATTCTGAGGATTCGCTTAAGCAGTGGGCTGTCTGGTTCTGATGATTTACTTATGCAGTAGGCTGTCTGATTCTGATGATTTACTTATGCAGTAGGTTGTCTGATTCTAATAATTTACTTATGCAGTAGACTGTCTGATTCTGATGATTTACTTATGCAGTAGGCTGTCTGATTCTGATGATTTACTAATGCAGTAGGCTGTCTGATTCTGATGATATACTTATGCAGTAGGCTGTCTGATTCTGATGATATACTTATGCAGTAGGCTGTCTGATTCTGATGATTTACTTATGCAGTAGGCTGTCTGATTCTGCTGATTTACTTATGCAGTAGGCTGTCTGATTCTGACGATTTACTTATGCAGTAGGCTGTCTGATTTTGATGATTTACTTATGCGGTTTTTGATTCTAATTAATGAAATCAGCTCTACAGGAATCAGGCAAATGATTTTACTTAAAATGTCTGTTAAATGCAAAATCACACAATGCGCAAGACAAAAGTTTCTTGGTGGTAAAAACATTAATAGTCGTTGTTGCAGCACATAAAATACTGTTGTAAATGCAATTGTCACTGAGGCTTTTTTACTGACTAACAGCTATGCGGTGCCTCTGCCTATGTGCTGCAAAGTATTACTTAATCTTCTGCATAGTTTATATAAAGCTTTTCTTGGCAAGATATTGTCATTTAGTCTCGTTGCCATATCTATCCGCAATTAGCTCGTCCAGACATAATGGAATCCCTCACACCCTGCAACTTCGCAATAATTTGTCTAGTTTTTCTCCTTGTTTTGGTTGGCCAATATTCAACTGTTGTTTCTTCATCAATGATGTATTTGTATCTGGAAAAACAAAATAAAATTGATCATAAATTCATGAAAAACTGAATTGACAGAACTACAGTGAAGGTATTAAACAGAATCTGTAAATAATAATTTACTGCAAGTCCTCAGAAGAAAATATATCCATAAACAGATCTTTAAATTAGCCATATCTGAAAAGTGAGAAAATCAAATTTATTGGCTTTATTAATTGATTGATTTCTTTGTTTATCTACTCTCTAATTCAGGTTTACAAAAATATACACAAATTATTGTAAAGAGTCTACAAACAAATATTGAAATGTTAGTATATATGAAGCAAATAGAACACAAACATAGCTACACAAAAGTATATCCATGAGCTATAAGCATGGCGTTAGAAGTAACTGAAAGAAAATAAAAGACTAAAAATAAGTAATCTTTTCTATTCTGGTCCTTGAAATTGAACAATTATATGAAATAGTAATGCAACCCTCTCATGCCCCTCCCACAACATCAGCACACAAACCAAGGTTAGAAAAATACAAAATAATCACTCCGCAATTAATTATACAACTTTGCGGCTAGTATATATGATGAAACCAGGACTTCTACTTGTTGAGTAATTCTAACTCCTCGTCAATATAACTGAATATAAAAAATTTGCACTTCTTGTATATGCCTTTACATTGGCCTTTTCCTAGGCCTGACTTCATGACCAGATATACGTCAAAACAGCAGGACATCTCAAAAATAACGACTAACGGCTAAGTTTGGATTTATAATAGAAATATCACTTTGTGTGTGTGTGTGTGTGCTGAGGACAAGTAGCATCTTTAGTAAAGAAAAAAAGCATAAGACAGTATTGAAAGTATTTTACAATTTATTTTGAATACCAAAACAAGATTTTTACTTGCCATGGCTTAACTTAGTGTGGTTCAGTACCACAGTATATCATATTATTTCTACTCGCCACAATATTACAATATTTCTACTCAAGCAGGCGAGTGGTATTCTACATCACTGTTTCACACCATATCAAATAGGGAAGAAATACAAACATTTAGACGAAAGAAAAATATATTATATGAAGGATATAATTTTTTTACTCATGTACGAATATGACAATGTTACAAACTATGGACAGAATATTTCTTCCAAATATTTAATTAAACCACTACACCCGCTCCTATTCCCCCTCTGGCTACACGGTTGCAATTATTTCAATTTTTCTCATTTTATTTTGAGAAAGACTTCATACTTTGTCAGTGGCAAACAGTGTATCGATATATATGGTTACATTATGTCATAATATGAATTAATTTTGCGGTATAAATGTTTTATGTCTGGCAGAGAGAAGGATGCACCAGGATTTGGGTCATGGGGCAAGAAAGGGGCAATTTTGTCTCATGGGGGAAAAACCTATAATTGGACAAATTACGTCACTTTACCAAATTGTCTGTGGAAGGATGGGCTTCCATTTGGGAGTGGTCTGCAAGTAGTATCTCTTTATTCTGCAGGAACTGAATTTTAACTAAATAGTTGGAAGCTCAATAATAAACATTCACTAATGGGATATGCCTTATACAAACTTTCAGCAGAAGAAATATTTTTTAGTGAGGCAACAAAACACACTACAGCTATGTGCTTCTGCTCAAGTATATCGAGAACATTAAAGATTAAACACAAATCTTCCGCCTACATTACTTCAAGTAATACTAACCCAGTAACTCCGAACTTATCCACAAAAGGTAGGTACTTCTTTCCAATGAAAAGGTATTGCTGTCCTGGTCTTACTTTCGGACATTCACATTTTCTGCTGATCCAAAACAGAATCGAGCTCCCTGCAGTCACATTCCTATCATCTCCTGGTGCAAAAAACAAAAGAATATTGTGGAACTTGAATATCAATTTAGCACTTGAAAGCTAAATCCATGCTCAGGCCTAGATGATCTATGAGGCTGGTGCTATTATCCCAGGTTTCATTGGCATAAGTGGACAAGAGCACATATTTATTGGAGAGGGAGATATACGGGGAGAGGAAAATATAAGAGAAGCAAAATATGCGAAGGGAAATAATGTAGAGAAAGGAAAATACAGGACGAGAATTATTGGAGATAAGAATTACAAAATATATTAAAGAGACAATACTACCAATTAAATTAGAGAGGGAAATTTGTGGGAGTGAAAGAACAAGATGAAATATAGTTCTGAAAAGTATATTTGGATTGTCATTGAAATATAAGAAAAGTCCTCTACTACAGGTAGCAGCAGTACATACATTGCTCATACAATATCAAAGTATAGAAAAACTATTGTTGTACATCTATCAGAAGTTTATATTCACTTCCTCACAGAGGCGTAGCGACCGGAGCTGTGGGTGGTGTCACAACCCCGCCCCCCTTCTCCCCCTATCCAAATATATGTCAGGAAATTTTGATATCTGTTAGGAATTTGGGGGGATCTTCCATATACAGAGATAATTTCCTTGGCAACATGGTTGTAAAACTTTCAACTTATAAAACATATTTGTGTAAGATGAAGTAAAGTCGTGATACTGAGGCAATAATATATCATGAACCAAATTATTACCACACAAAGTATTAATCAAATCACAGTGTTTCATTATTAACACCTATCCACAGTAAACAGATATGCCAACACATGGCATGCAATTCGTAGATCTTGAGTGACAGCGTCAAGCCCTTTAGTCAGAATTTTTCGGACAATGTTTTGTTTACCATACTTGTGGGATTTTTAATTGTCGGGTTTGCTGGATCAGCCAGGTGGGTTTATAGGCCGATATGTAAACACAAAATAACAAGAACATAAATCTAACTGTCGGTATTCGAGACTACCTACTCATTTAGTTTAGGGAATAAAATTGGATACATGCTACTAAGCATACAAATTCTTCCTACCAACATCTAAAAAACCTGACAAATTTTCTTCTTTTTTGTGATATTTGCTTCAAGTTTCATGCAATTTCCATTATTTTAGAGAAATCTTTGAAAAGTTTCTATTAATTCCCTTTAATTTTTGTCATATTTCCTTTAATTCCGTAAAGTTTTCTTCAATTTTCGGATTTTTTTATCATCTTCGGAAATGTCACCAAATTTCCAAAAATTACCCCCCCCCCCCCCCTTCCTTTACAATAGTTTTTTAACCCTGTTAAGAGACTCAGATTTGTTGGGACAACTGATCAAATTCCCTAATGTCAAATATCTTCCTATGCTGCTGATATGCAGTTGAACTTCAATGATCCCTTGTATGAAAGAAGGGTAGCTCTTTTAACAAGATAACTCAAGAACGAACATTCTATACTAATTCTGATAGAAATTTACCCTTCTAAAATACCTAAACTCGCAGAGCTTCTAGGTTTTTTTTTCCTAGGACCCCCTCCCTAGACTCCACTAGGGTCCCTTAGGCAGGCCCCTAGAATCCTATGCAGTTAAGCTCCGCGCTTGCACTCTTGACATACATACAATTTGTTGAAATTTTTGACCACCAGAGCACCCTAGTTACGCCCCTGCTCGCTCATGAATATTCATTATGAGACATGCTTCATCTTACCTAATTTGATTGGCGAAACAATGGTACAATTGATAACATCAAAGGCCTCTTCTTCTTCTCTTCCTACAACCTCTAGATGATACACTGCCAAAGAAAAATATACATCAAAGCATAAATCCATTTAAAAATGATCCATTTTATCCTGCAGAGCTTTGTTCTGCAACACATTTTGTGTGTACGCCATTGAAGTTTCAGGACTAGTGTCAATCATTATCTTCCTTTGTTTTTTAAAATGTGAATATTTTTCAAGTAAACATTAATCAAAATCCTGCAGCTTTGTGTAGTTGGAGGATGTAGTAATATAAATTCTCAAAGTAAAAGCTGATAATCAATGGCAAAGGGCAACAAAACAAGACGATTCTGGACGTCTTTCATGCACTTGACATGAACCGAGTTTTCGGGGCTTAATGGATACAGTGTCATATTCAGCTCACGTCAGACTGTTATACCCCTGTTCTGTTCGATTTAAACAGTAGCTTGACTGCATATCTGTCTCTCTCTGTCTGTCTCTCTCTGCCTGTTGTCTGTCTGTCTCTTCGTCTCTGTCAGTCTGTCTCTCTCCTCTGTCTGTCTCGTCTCTGTCTGTCTGTCTCTTTCTCTCTCTCTGTCTGTCTCTGTCTCTCTCCTCTCTCTCTCTCTTTCTCTTTCTGACATGAAATTTTTACTGTTTCGCGAGAAACAAAAATTTAAATGAGAGAAACAGAGGAAGAAAAAAAAAGAGAATAAGACTCGTGAGACTCGAACTCATAACCTCTCGCTCAAAAGAAAATGCCGTAACCGAGTGGGCCACTTAATCACTTGTAAAGCTTATATGATTTATTTTATATATAGTGCAGAATATGATTAAAGGAAGAAAAATTGATAAATTAGAACTGAATCGTAATTATTGTGTCCATATGCCAAGCCGTCACTTCTAGCATATCAAATCTGAAAAAAATAAACTAACAAAATTTTCACAATTTCTTCATAAACTTTCAATTCAAGTGCAAAAACGCAAACGGAATTGCATGAATTAACTATTCATTTCATGTAGGCCTGTTGAAGACATCAAGCGACAGAGACTTGAATATTGATAAATAAAACTTTATACTTCTATTAGATGTGAAAAGGAGGTAGATGTTGTTGCAAACACTTTAATTTAATCATGTTTTACAAAATATTACTTGTGAAACAGTAAGAATTTCATGCCCACTACGCAGGCTTAGTGCTATAGGACGGTGTAATGGTTGTAAGCCTGATATCCTTTTTTCTCATCTGCAAGCGCTTCAAATTGAAAAGGAATGACATCCCCTTCATTATGAGAATGTTCTTCAATTATTTCCAAATCATTTTTATCATACAGTAGCTTGAACTTGAAAATGACAAATTAAGATCTGTACAGCCCAAAAAACTTTCACAATCAGACGTGGTTAGTATGTGTGTGATGCATTGTTTACGATGGGCAGTCCCTGAAATGAAGTATCAAACCGTTTATGACGTCAGAAATCCCTTTCAACTTTTTTCCAGAGCAAGAAATAAATGATCAATTTTTAAGTCCTTTTTCATCATGAAAATGGACTTATTTCCCGGCTTTCTTGATGGATTAGTGAATTTAGGGATACGAAAAACCAAAAACAGGTTAAATCTCAATTTTTTGGGAGGCATGGCAGGACCACTTTAAACGTGCCATTTGCCGACAATGAATTCATGGTCAAGAAATGTATAAATTATGGTCATTTTTGCAAAACCTTCAGTTAAAGGTTGAATAATTACAGACAAAAAGAATGTTACAAAACTGAAAAATTTACACTATGAATTTCTTCCATGTGATGTGACTAATCATTCTCGTAACAGAGGGATTTTTGGTTCGCATGCGAAGCATAATGCGAACCTACATAATGGCAAATTCGTCCTTCCTGCTGTCTGGCCGTCCACAGTTTTTTCCTTAAATTTCCTTAGTTTTTTGAGAATTCCTCAGAAAATGTTAAAGTATCTTCAGAGTTCCTCAGAAAAACTTAGATTCTTCAGATATTCTTTTGGAAGTTTATAGAATTTCCTTACAAAATATTAAAGTTTTTCAGAGACACTAATTAAGACAGGATAGGATTGAAGACTAGTTTCCTTAAAAAGTCTACAAAACATTTGATATTTCCTTAGAAGATAACTGTAAAATGATATAATTTTCCAATATTCTTCAGAGATCCTCAAGCGTCTCTCTTGTAGCACTTGAGATTTAAAATCCTTAAATTCTTTAAAATATTTGGGCACCAACAGTTGTACCAGGCATGATTATTAAACTCCGCCTTTATTATTGTGTTCATTTGCATAAAATTGCAACAGTATATAAACTGACCAGACTTTTTTCAATTTATTATGCTTAGTCAGGGAGTGCGACAGGATGTATGTAAATGCATATGGATATAGAGAGGGATGCCATGTGGGACATGGATGGGGGGCATGAGGGACATATTTTATAATATATACCATGTTGTATACACCAAGGGCTATATCAGGCATAATTATTTGACTCTGCCTATTTTGTTCTCCTTATTCAACAACTCATTTGCATATAAGTTATTATATGAACTGACATTTTCATACATAGTATGCTCAATCAGGGACTGTGATAGCATAGCATTGCAAGGTTTAACATCCAGTGTTAGACATTATATCAAGAGGGCCACGGCCTTTGATAACCAGTTGTGGACTCACTGGTTGCAGACCCACTAGGATGATAGCTAGGATGAGACTTCGTATGGAGCATATGGTACTTCATGTGGGACATGGGGTAGGATGCCATGTGGGACAATGGGTGGGATGCCATGTGGAACTGGGTGAAATGCTATGTGGAACAGGGTGGATTGCCATGTAGGATATATGATGGAATGCCATGCAGGTCATAGGGTGGTATGCCATGGGATGGATTATTATGTGGGACATGGGATGGTACGGGATGTCATGTGAGAGATGGGTCCAACCCCATTTCCCAAGTCATTTGCATATAAATTATTATATGAACTGACACTTTCATACATAGTATGCTTAATTAGGGACTGTGATAGCTAGGAGAGATCTTATGGAGCCTATGGGGTGCCATGTAAGACATGGGGTGGGATGCCATGTGAGACATGGGGTGGGATGCCATGTGGGACATGGGGTGGGATGTCATGTGGAACAGGGTGGAATGCCAGGTGGGACATGGTGGGATGGCCTGAGTAACACAGAGTGTGACATAGGTTGGGATGCCATGTGTGACATAGGTTGGGATGCCATGTGTGACATAGGGTAGGATTGCCATGTGTGACATAGGGTAGGATTGTCATGTGTGACATAGGGTAGGAGGCTATGTTGGACATAGAGTAGGCCATGGGGACGTGGGATGTGATGCCATGTGGGACATAAAGTAGGATGTCATTGGGACATTGAAAGGGATACCATTTGGAACATATGGTGGGACATAAGGTGGGATGCTATGTGGGACATCAGGTGGGAAGCCACTGATGCAGGACATAGGGATGGATGCCATGTGGGACATAGGGAGGGATATCATATGGTGCATATGGTTGGATTAATGTGGGACATACAGGTAGGATGAGATCCATGTGGGACATAGGGTGGGATGCCACGTGGGTCATAGGGTGGAATGCCATGTGGAACATATGGTGGCATGCCATGTGGGACATATGGTAGAATGCCATGTGAGACACTAGGTGGAATGCCATGTAGAGATATGGTGGAATGCCATGTGAGACATGGCATGGGATATGATGTCATGTGGAACATGAGGTGGGATGTCATTTGGCACATGGGATGAGATCCATGTGGGACATAGAGTGAAATGCCATGTGGGTCATAGGATGGGATGCCCTGTGGGACATATGATGGAATGCCACATGGGACAAGGGATGGGATGTCATGTGGGACGTGGGGTGGGATGCCATGTGGGAGATATGATGGAATGCCATGTGGGACAAGGGATGGGATGGGAAGTCATGTTGGACATAGGGTGGTATGCTATGTGGGACTTAGTGTGAGATGCCATTTTTATAATTGGTCAGGTCATATGATATGGGTGTCAATTTGCATAGGCATGTGAACCATGACGTTATTTACCATTCTAGTTGACTATGTGATGTAGAATTTCCTTTTACATATCTTTCAAATAATATTTAATCTTAAAACCAGGAGCATGGCAAATACAGACCTTTTCCTAGGCCAGTGCAAATGCGCTACTGTTATTGGTGTATACCTATCACCTGACAACAACACCACCCAGATTTTTCTGTCGATATATAGTGGACTACACATACTCACATGGAGTCATGCATTGCGAGTGTTGCAAGCTTAGCTAGCCTAACACATGTACCAATCCTACACTTTGTGAAAAGGATATCTTATATGACCATTATAAACTCATGATTTTAAGTGAAATTTATGACCCATGATCTGGATGAATTTATTATGTAAATTAATTGAAGAATATATGAAAGTGATATACGTCCCCGAAAATAGTTTACGGAATTAGGCCTAGACTTAAAAATAAATCAATAATTCTGAATCATGCACGGCATGAAACAAAAACCTTAACGTTTACTGCTAAATGACCTTGATGGCAATTTGAACTCCAAATTGAAAATGAAATTAAGTCAATGCTAGGCTCTAAAGTTACAGTTAAATTTGGCCAAAACCAAACCTTTTCAACTAGAAATCACCACTTAATATACATCCACTACTGTGAAGTAATACTATAGGCTCACACTTAAGTCTTTACAGATGATGAAAAACAACAATTTTGGGGAAAAAGCACACTTTTGGAACTGCTCAAACCCCTAAACATTTTTGCAACAAAAACTTTTTTAAAGCAACCTTTCTGATTAATTAACCAAACGTAAAACACAAATTCTGAGTTACTTATTTCTAACCCTGCTCACTAATTTTACAGAGTATAACCTCTCAAGTAATTATATCACTAAAATTCACTTGAGGAATGTGATATCCTTTCTAGTCTTATGTATCAAGAACATCTCTTTAATCGGAAAATATTTGTAGTAAAGTTTCACAATATAATTTCAAGATCATATAAAATAATATTCTTGACTACAAACTGTGATATTTAAAAAGAAAATCAGCATCTTTATGAAAAATTAGATGACCTTAATGAACAAGAATACCCACCATATGTTTGGCTGCTATCACAAGATTTCTCCAGCAATTCATTCGCCTCCAGTCTTGTATCACATTGACTACATTTACCTGACAAAGGAGAAAAATAATTTGATTCTTATGCACAGGTGGCCAATCATGGAGGCCAAAATTATATCCTAAATTATTCAAATTATCAAAATACATTTTTCGTAACTAGATGAGCAGCTTAAATGGAATAATTCAAATGATCTACCGGTTACTTCATTTAGCCTTTATGATTTAGAGGGAAAAGTTACATTCATGGGGCACCTACATCTAATTTTCACCTTCACCTATCATGCGTGGCAAATGTCCACCAAACTTCTCCATTTTTTCTGTTGGTTGTCATAACCCGTGCTTCTACCCATGTCCTCCATCTTATCTCTATTCTCTCCCATTCCATGTAGTTTTGGGCCTTCCACGCTTCGTACGTCCTTTAGGTGACCACGTCAAACCTGTGTTGCAGTAATTGCTAGGGTCTTGCCTGAGTATGTGCCCAATAACTTTCCATCATCACCTCAGTACTTCCTTACTTATGAGTCTCATTTTTGTGCAATTCAGCAGTTATCTATTGCTAGCAATTTCTTCCCACCTGATGTTCATTATTTTTTTCAGGTATTTATTCTGGAATATGTCAATTGCTTTATTATCTCCTTTATTATTTTCCATGTTTCGCAACCATAAAGTAATACAGGTAGTACCAGGGTTTCGAACAGTTTTATCTTTGTTTTCCTTCTTGTGTTGTTTGCAGTTCCACACTTTCTGTAACCTTCTGAAAGTACTTCTGGATTTTGCTAATCTATTCTTTATGTCACTGCTCCACCTTCTTTATTTATTGTTGCATCAAGGTATACAAATTCCTGTACATCATCTATTGCTTCATCACAGACCTGAATTCTTTCTTTGTTTCTTGCATTAATTCTCAATGCTTTGGTTTTCTGGGTTTTCTCTTTTAAGCCAAGTCGCTTTGCTTTCTCATTTAGTCTACCTGATTTTAGTTGGATGTGTCGTTTTGTTGAAGACAATATAGCAATATCATCTGCAAAGTCCAGGTCATCTAGTTTGGTTGGGAATCTCCACCTTATTCCAGTTTCTCCATTTCTTACTGACATTTTTATGATCCAGTCTATAACCATCAGGAATAGAAAGCCTGACATATTACAGCCTTTCTTTACTTCAGTTTTGATGTTAAACCATTGTGATGTTTCTCCTTGCTCAACCACAGCACATTTGAAGTCGTCAAAGAGCATTTTGACAAGTCTAATAAGTTTGTCTGGTTTCCATAAAGCCTCATTATTCGCCATAACCTATCTCTATGAACTAAATGGAAAGCTTTTTTTAAGTCGATGAAGTTTATGTACAGTGGTGCTTGCCGCTCATTTAATGATGTTCCGTAAGACAAATATTTGTTCTAATTTAATCTATTTTATCTTCTTTGTTAATTGTCTACCAAGAATTGGCGGGCAACACCACAAAATGATGCCAAGATGCATAAATTCACCATACAAAAAATTCAAATTCGGAAAATCCCGCCTATGAATATCTGCAATTATGTCTTTATTAAAATGAGAGAATGGAGGATCTGTCTCTCTCAGAAGCACCGCACTCATTGCTTCAGGGACTGTTGTCTACCGATGCCACTTTTGCCATTATTGGGCTCACCAGTGATTCCTTAAAAAACAAAAACTGAAATGGATGGTGGCATTCATTAGTTGTTTTGCTCCTTAAAGTTTCAAACAGTCAGACCCGACCTGATACATAACCAGGTTGGGTCAGATTTTTCCTCCTTATTTTCTCTATTCTAAAAACCTTAGTTGTTGTGGAAGTTGGTGCTGAGTATCATATTAGCAATGGATGAGGTCCTTATTGTGTGGTTATTTTAAATAAATAAAGTGGTTTTACTATTTGCTACAGTAAGTTTGTGGTTATGATTTGCTGGAACAAATTTTTAAGGAGAAAGACAAGTCATGTTCTTTTTACCACCTCAGTAGCTTTTCAGCAGAGCAAGCCAAGGGTCCTTAACAAAGCAATTTGATCATCTGTATCTAATCAACATATCATTGCAATTGGGACTTAATTACTCCTGTAACATATCACAATAATTCTCATCAAAATCCACCAAAATGTTTTCCAAAATTCCAAAAAACTATTCCCAGAATACAATGCTCTCTTTGCTATACTAAGTTCCCAATTGGTGTCCTTTGTCCTTCAACATCCTATTTAGTGATTTTAAAATCCCACTCCTCACACTTACTTGATGCACATGTGCACGTGTCCCCTTCACATATGGTGCTAAGAAGAGGGTCCCCTCCACTTGGATGATAGAATTTGGTACACTGCTCCGCTGAAATATAAAGTAACATAATTCACAAAATGCAAAGATCAACTACGGATGTGTAGGTAACATTTGCTGAATTGCTTTGAAATCAATTAAAAACTAAGAAATGTCCAAATATATTGATGAGTCTACAGCTTTGATTTTCTGGCAATAATATTTAAATTTGTGATGTATGAGTGGGTGACCTTTATATCCTGAACTGGCAATTGTGAAACCAGCTTATTTGAGATGGAATCTCAATTTGTCCCCATTGTATACTTCTTGAAAATGAATATCATAATCTTTAATGATGAATGGGGGTAACTAATGAAAAATTCAAGATCCTTACAACTAAAATAAATGTGTACACCTCTTACAATTTGTCCCTTAGTCTTCTTATTGAAGATAAAAAGGCAGTGATATGCCTTTCAGACATTATATATATATATATAATATATATATATATAAGAAACAATAGCAATAGGATGCATTTAATCAAAGAAAGAAAAAAAAGCATGATAACAACAAATTGAGTCGAACTAAGCTTCTGCTACATAATTTCCACACAACAAATATAAAGACAAGGATTATAGGATACAGGTTACAATAGCTGTGGAGGTCAATGAAGCATGCCTTGGTATCAGTTTATCTTTGTGTTTGTTCTTTTGGAATTTAATAAGAATTTGGTAGAGTATCTACAAGTAGACGTTAATTCAGATCTCTTATTAAGCGAAGATTCACAGAATTGTATATAAGTACAAATTTTCAATTAAACAAATTGCATCATTTAGTTGCATTAATATATGGTCTAGCACATTTTACATTTTTCCATATTATATCAAATTCCTTGTTATCCTTGAGTGACCAGATATATATCATTAATTCGATATATATCAAGCTTTGATATATATTTATATAGATATATATAGATATATATATAGATATATATAGATAGATATATATATATATATATATATATATATATATATATATATATATATATATTTACACATATATATGTCTAAAAGGCATATCACTGCCTTAATCCACGTGTTGATAAAAGTATGCAGAAAAAAATGAAATATGACAGTGTGTGATGGACAGTGTGTGATGTCTGGTTATCATTAAGTTTAATATCAAACACAGAATTTTCGGACTCCCCCAGTTTACACGCGTAAGCAGCTGCATCATCTACAAAAATTGCTTGTTTTTAGTAGACTCCCATGCACCCTACAAAATCTTGGAAATGCGCCCTGCAACAAGAGCAGATGCAACATGTGCAAATTTATTGACACAAATAAAGAAATTTAAAAAGGAGATCAAACTGTCAAACCAGGTAATTTCACTTGTGACTCGATCTTCTAATGTGGTGTATCTGCTATGATATTGCAGGAAATGGAACTCCAGTTACATAGGAGAGAAACCAGGACGACATTCTGCTGTAGGTTTAATAACCACTTGTCCTCTATTAGAAACAACATCCAAGGCCTACAGATAGCGCAACACTTTGACACTAACAGAGGCACACAATTTCAGACCTAAGCTTTTGTATTGTGTCTGCATAGGGTTTCACCAACAATAAAGAAAGAAAAACTGTTCAATTGCAGTATATCACTAAATTCAGAACAACTGCAATTGGCATGAAGGCATGAATAAAGACATGGTAAACTGACAGGCTTCAATTTCTTCAACCTGTCATCACAATGGTTGGCATTCGCGCTCTGCAATTTTTTTTCACATGCGGTTTTGGTACCTTTACTTTCTATCTCCCTAATTTTGCGCATATATGTCAATAATCTTTACATGCAATATTGTTTGCTAATTGGCGCCACCATATGATATTTATATATATATATATATATATATATATATATATATATATATATATATATATATATATATATATATATAATATATATATATATATATATATATATATATATATATATATATATATATATATATATATATATATATATATACATACAATATATATATATATATATATAAAATATATATATATATATATATATATATATATATATATATATATATATATATATATATATATATATATATATATATATATATATATATATATATATATATATATATATACACGGGTGGGGGAGGGTGCACAAGTATTGCTGAATGTGATAATTTTAATTGAGCTCTACACCACTGAACATTTCCCCTAATGCCAACAATAGTTGGGATGCTAGTAACACCACTGGCTACAATCACTGGCAGTTCCTGGTTAAAGTGGCGTGACATGTTTCTCATCTATGTTGAAGGATTTACTATTCTATTGTATAATTATATATTTGAAAGGCTTACAAGGATTGTAATAGTCATAGACTTTGACTGCAACCGGCTGAATGTTACCCACGCGAATCTGCCTCTCGACGCCAAAGCTTATGCGCAATTCTCCATCACGATTGTTGGGGATCTGATCCACATAAAATATGACTGAGCGCTGGTTGATCTCATATCGTTGAATAGAGTTAGTATTATCATCCACGATCTGCATAATAAAATTGATGAGTACATTTGACTAATATTTATCAAATGAAAGAAAGTCAGTCCTTCACACAAATAAAATGTTCATGTGTTTATTCTTGGGAATCACGGATCCATGTCAACTTAGGGGTCCACGAAACATGCCAAAGGGCCCATGAATCCTGCCAAAAGGCCAATGTACCATGCCAAAGGGCCCAAGAATCATGCCAAAGGGCCTATAAATCATGCCAAAGGGCCCAAGAATCATGCCAAAGGGCCCAAGAATCATGCCAAAGAATCATGCCAAACGGCCCAAGAATCATGCCAAAGGGCCCAAGAATCATGCCAAAGGGCCCAAGAATCATGCCAAAGGGCCCAAGAATCATGCCAAGGGGCCCAAGAATCATGCCAAGGGGCCTAAGAATCATGCCAAAGGGCCCAAGAATCATGCCAAAGGGCCCAAGAATCATGCCAAAGGGCCCAAGAATCATGCCAAAGGGCCCAAGAATCATGCCAAAGGGCCCAAGAATCATGCCAAAGGGCCCAGAATCATGCCAAGGGGCCCAAGAATCATGTCAAAGGAGACTTAATTTATGGAAAATGACACAAACCAAAACGATAATGATGTTGAAGCTCAAAGAAATTTTGATGTAGCATGTACATGTGGTGATGGTGGTTATTTTAGTCAGGTTTTCTTATTTAAATCTTCTTCATCAGGTCACAAGTTTAGCAGCATGTTGATTCTCAGATAAGTGGGGATCCTGCTAGGTATGAGCTTGGGGTTAGGGGATGGGGAGGGGGTGGGACAAAGGCAGCAGTCTAAGACTAAGGCTTTATTTCAAATCACAATGCAAAATCTTAAGTTTTGCCCTTTTCTGCGGCCAAATATTTTTTGAAATCAATACACATACTGTATATATGAGTTTCCTGATTTTCACTTCATAGCGATGTCTGAAAAATTATGCTTTTGACAAAAAGTTACAAGCCTTCTTGTATAAATTATAATGTGTGTTACAATGGGTGGTGTCATCATGTCTCGGTCGATTACTGATGTTGCACGAGGGCGAAGGTCAATTCCACCACAACAAATGGCGAGAAAAGACATTTTTTTAAGTGTACCTAAATTTTGAACATTTACACAATAATGTTCAAAAAATGTGAAGTACCCTCCTTCATTGCATATTTAATATAAAGTACATTCACACACACAAGAAGATACAAGCACAACCAGTTAAAAGTATTACACAAAAATTATACCTAATGGTTGTATCCCTCAAACTAGCCTCAAAACATTTTATAAACGATAATATTTAGAAAAAAATACCATTCCTTTAAATATCCTTACAGAATTAACTATCAAATTGGCTGACAAGAGTAAAATAACATATTACGTCATTAGATACATCATAAATAACATAATTCAACATGAATATCATATCATATCTCATGGCAGATATCCTGACCATCACTCTGACCCAAGCAGTGGCATAGCTAGAGCCCTACGGGCTGGGGGCGTGTGGGCCCCTATGTTATATAGGTATAATGTTTTTTTCTTCCCCCCCCCCCCTTTATAGGGCCCAATAAGGGTGGGAACCACCTTATTTTTCTCATGCTGGCTATGTCACTATGGGCACAAAGGGCCCAAGATATATTACAAAGGGTACAACAGCCACGTCAAACTTGAGTTTATGCTAAAAGGCCCAAATGCATGCTAAAGTGCAACGAATCATGCCAAATTGTGTAAGAATTGGGTCAAAAGACGATGATACCTTTGTAACATTCAGTGGGATGATAGTTCAAATTCTTTTACATTATAAAACAAATATGTTTATATCATTATACAAGGTCACTGCCTCATAATAAAAAATTAGCAGATTCCATGTAAAATCCTAGATCTTTAACGCTTCTTAACTCTTCTGCACCTATTAGGTTTGAAGGTAAAAAGGTTCATCATTATACCCCAAAGGAGTACCAAATTGCCCATGCACAGGCCTAAGGCAGGATTGGGGGTTCAAGAGGGGAATTGCCCTTCCCTTTTTCCATATCTTTTGTATAATAATTTTTTTAATTTTTAGCATGATTTAAGGATCCCCCCCCCCCTCCACCCCCCTTCCAATTTTGGTGGGCAAATCCTGATTATGCATACCTCCTCCAAGTCTGCTTTGATGGGAACAAATCCAGAGTAGATGCCAACATCCAATATGGACATACCTGTGTGGCCATTTTTCAGGTAGCTGCAAATAAGAGAAAAATAATAGTGAGTTACTAGTAATTTATAATATGGAAAGGATCAGTTAAAGCTAAATATCTTACATGAATAAGGACAGTACAAGGATCACAATGGTAAAGAAAGCAAAAAATCTTATTCCATTATGGAGACAATTATCTTAGCACATTTATGTAGAAATGAATAAAATCAGACTAGTTGTTATTAACCATTGTATGTCAGGAAAGTGGTAAAATAGGATCAATTAATGTAAGTATAAATTACCACCTGAACATATTTTGAAGAAAGCAATTCAAATAATGGCGAATGTGAAATAGGGTGCTAACTAACATTCTATAATAGACTTTCCTCACCAGTTGCTTCTCAAATGAAACAGAACTCACTCCTAAACAAAATATTGAAGTACTAAATTTCTTCACTATTTGGTGTTTTAAAGTACTCTTTTATATAAGATGAACTTGCTTGACCACTGACTGATTTCAGAGAAAGAGTTTATGCCTACAATTATGTTGGCAAAAATTAAGGAATTTAAGTTCCATATCTCTTATGTTACTAACAACTAAAATTCTTAGGGGTAACACTCCTCCCAATATTAAAGGAGATCTTTCTATGTCTAGATGTGAGCAAGAAGTACCCCATGCTTTAAAATTGGATATAACAGTCATTGCATTTTGAAACAAGCTCTTTAGCTTCTGAAATATCTATCTATTCTATTCATGTTCATTTGTAGTAGGCGCCTTTTCCATAGGTTACAAAGCGCCCAGAATGTGACTGACATAATTAGTAAATTATTTGATAATTTTTAATATATGCTAAATGTGATAGGCACGATGCAGCAGCTTGAAATCTTCATGTATTTTCTTGAATTTATTCACGTTTCCTACACCTCAGTCACCGAAAAAGATTTAAAAGTCTATTCCTGCTGATTTGGCCGGGGGTATTGTAGGGCCCCCATCCAGCACATCAATAACATAGTCAATCTACATAAGATCAGATCAAATGATTTGTGCTTTCCAGACGATTTTTAGTGACATTTAAAAAAAGCCCACAAATAGCTACACCATTACAAAGTGGGATGATTAGGCAGGTAAAATCACCAAAGAAACTAGCTGCAGTTTGAAAGCCATATCCGAACGATGCCTTATTGCATTAGCTCAATCCCCTTAAAGGAATTAAAAATTGTACAATGATCAATTAATTCTTAATAGATTCTTGCTATTTCCCATGTTTCTTGATAAATCCCATAGCAATTGGCCAATTTGCTGCTACACATCCATTTACCTTTAACAAACCAAATTCAAATAAACCATTGTTGTGCTTTAAGCTCGTGCTAATATGAACTTGGTATTTCTTCCACCATAATATACCCATCCTGAAATTAAAGGAGAATACCATTACCATAAATATTGCTTACATACCTCGTTCGAACATCAACGGTAAGGATAAAGTTTCTGCTCCTCTCATGTACTGGGGATCTGTTAGCTTGTCTTTTCCAAATGGGCGCGATTCTTGATCGGCCAACTCCATTGCCACCAGGAACATTCTGCCCAACTAAGTCTGGCTGTATCCCAGCTGTTCTGGCTTCATGGGAATTGATGAACAATTTAAAGGAACAGATCTCGTCTGTTGTGGAAGGGGACATTGTATTTCACTTCCACCTGTAATATGAATAAAATATATATCATGGAAGAATCTGTTACATTCAAAGCTATCATCATGGACTCTAAATAACAAATGGTCAAAAATTGTCAAATTTGACCATAACTTGGTCAAGTATGCACCAAACTAGCTGAATTTAACCAATTTTATCATAATATGGTCAAATTTCATCATATTAAGGTCAATTTGACCATAATATTTGGACCTATTATAAGTAAGATACCGTTATTACCATTAGTAAGCATGGCATGGCCAAGGTGAATGGGGTGTGAATCAGTGTTCGAAATGAGTCCGACAGTCTGGGGCTAGCTAAAACAGCCGTTGGAGTGTAAGTTAAGTCCTGAATGAGAATTAGGCTAGTCCAAAAATCAGATAAAATGATCTAGATTTATGACATAAATAGACAAGACAGCATACCTACAAATTACAGCTGACTTTACACGTTAATATTTACACAATAATATTTGCAATATTTCCGATTTAAATCCTATACGGTCAGTTACCATGTTTTCAATACATAAGTTTACCGATAATGCATACATGTACACATTTCTGTATACACATATATTCACGCACTGTTAGTGTTGGATGTTTCAAGAATGTATACACTCACAGTGTTTGCAAAATGTTGCAAAAGTTTGTGAAGGTTTGTCAGATCCAGAGACTAGGGCTTGGGGCATGCACATTCACTGATTGTGTGTTCTGGAACGTGGTTTATCAATGGATTTCCCCTGATCTAAATAATCACGCAACTTCTTTAGTACTTTAGTACTTGACTTATTTGCAGGGATGGGAGTAGGTATTGCATTGCACTATTAATGTACATTAAATGTTCAAAACGGGGCCTTAATTGTGTTCTTCTCAATTGCGCCGGCAATTGAAATCTTTTTCATACAAAATAATATTGATAATTATGATATAACGGGGGTTTTTCATTATACAACATTTTTTTTTGGAATGGCCTTGTACACTGCTATTTCGTGAGGTTATTAAGTGTGATGATGTTGTTTTAAAAAACAAAATCATGTCGCCGTGACCTGATCGTTGGCTTTTTGTACCAGGCTTCTAAAAAAACTCTTTAATGTTTTATACAATTAACCATAGTAAAGTCAAAGCCTGACTACGCGGCACTGAGGCTGAAGCTTAATATCATGAATGCACTTCCACGTGTATCAGAAGTTTTTCCCATTAAAATCTTCCACAGGCTAAAAGTTAACACCCTGAAACTTTCTTATTTGGCATGACCACAACAAGTCTTTACAGATGGACAGTTATAACGTAACCAATCAGGTTTATCAACTTTGGCATGATTATGTTAAAGAGCCCAAGCTCAGCTCTAGCTCTGCACACAAATATTTAAATGGCGTGGTATGTCTTATCGTTGATCATTGCGCTAACAGGAATGCTAATTACACGGTATGTACATTGTGCGAAAAGACAGAAAGTCTGTGTAATATTATAGGTACCGGTAGTGAATAAGTGACCTACATATCCCAATGCTTTAATACATAAATTATTATACAACCACGGAGTAATGGCGACTTTGAAACTATATTGTAAATATTAAAAACATGAAAGTGGAATGTTTCTCTTGATTTTCAGAATAGGAAAACTTTGTTGCATGTATTTATGGCCTATTTTGGGGAAGCTTCTCGTAATGAGCATTTTATAAAAACAAAATTTTCCTACTTTATTGTTTAAGCTCTTTTCGTCAATAAATTGATATAAACAAATCATTGTTAGTTGATGAAACATTCTTTAATTGCATGGTTGATTTATTCAGTAATATAATTAAGGTACAAAATTCATCTAAATGAGTTGCATTTACATTTAATTTGGTCTATGGTGTATCATTTATTTTGCGTGAAATATAATAATAAGACTGGTGTGACAATGGCTGTTGACGTTGTTAAACTGGGTGGCATGACAATGCAATGGAAACGCGTTTATAATAAAATCACAAGATTAAATATTATACTGTAAAAAGTTGGGCTAGTACAAACTTAAATCGGGCTGGCTTAAAATAGTGCAGTGATGCCCAATGGGCTAGTCAAATCAAAATGCTAATTTTGGACATTGGTGTGAGTGCAAAGTGAGGGGTCTGAAAACTCATCGTTTTATTTAGAAATAACAATATAACAGTCCTTTGGACCACCCCACACAGTTTGACCCTGTAGACACACTGCTTGAATGCTGGCTAGTTAGTGCATAGGACATGCCCAGCAGCTGGGGAAATTTGAACATCATTAACTTCTTTTTGCTTAGAAATTTTGTTGACCTTAGAAAACAAAAGAAAAGGAATCAACTTCAAAACATATGGCAACAGCATGGACTTGATAGGATTTTATCAAATGTACCATTTACATTCATTAATGCAAAAAGTTGATGTCCTGATCTACTTGCTTCTATCTCTTATACATATCACTGTTGAAGTGGAGCCTGCATCACCCTAGTTTGTGTCCCTGGTACTAAAACATTTTTCAATCATAACTAAAGTGACTCACATTCAAATGTCCTACACCTGACCCTCTGTTTCTATGATCAAATTTCCTCTAACGGCAGGAGGCTGTAAAGAAACAAATTTTAAAAAAATAATTTATTGAATATGATAAGTAATAAAGACAAATCATACGCCATAATCATATCTAGGATTGTATCTTCACACCCATTAAGTGGAATAGGCAAGTATATTGGAAGGGAAAAGACACAAATGGGTGGGGTGGGGTAAAAGACAAAGGAAGTGTATGGGTGGGACAATTGAATGGAGGTGAATGGGTGGGGGAGGGAAGTGTATGGGTGGGACAAAGGAAGTGTATGGGTGAGGCAAAGAAAGTGTATAGGTGGGGTAAAGGAAGTGTATGGGTGGGGCAAAGAAAGTGTATGAATGGGGCAAAGGAAGTGTATGGGTGGGGCAAAAGTGTATGGTGGGGCAAGGAAAATGACGGATGGAGAAAATAAAGAGTATGGGTAAAGGAAGTGTATGGGTGGGGCAAAGAAAGTGTATGAATGAGGCAAAGGAAGTGTATGGGTGGGGCAAAGGTGTATGGTGGGGCAAGAAAAGTGTAAAGATGGGGAAAATAAAGCGTATGGGTAAAGGAAGTGTATGGGTGGGGGGTAAAGGTGTATGGGTGGGGAAAAGAAGTGTATGGGTGGGCCAAAAATGGGTTGGGGAAAAGTGTATGGTAGGGCAAAGGAAGTGTATGGGTGGGGGAAAAAGAAGTTTATGGGTGGGGGATGAGGAAGTGTATGGCTGGGGGAAAAGAAAATGTATGGGTGGGGGCATAGTGGTAATCAAGAGTTCAGGTGTGGATCTCCTAAACTCCCCCAGAATTAAACCAAGTAAACATTTGTAATCAAAGTAGCTAGGCCTCTTTCAAGGTACAACATTTTCAAAATACAATTTGTATGTCTATGGTGGTGCACACTTCATCAAAGTAGTTTTTTTTCAAAGAGAATTTGGAAAGAGCTTCTGACTAACAATTAATCAAAATTTAAAAATAAATTTTCATGCTAAACTTGTGATGTGTTACCTGGTGGAAATTTTACCTCTTTTAATTTCTTTCCCAATTCTCAGTCACTGAAAAATTAAGAAACTTTTTATGCTAAAATTTAATTGGCTAAAGATTGTTGGTCAGAGTATGCTGCACCACTTCAGAGAATTAAAGACAATCAAAACACAACAGATACATTTAAGAATATACCCCAAAAAACAGTCGAATTTAGCATACAAAAGGCACATACATTGATATCTGAAAATTCAAAAAGCTTTCAAGTCAATTTTTGGAAAATTTTGATATATGTTTTCCTATTTTTGCGGTTATTTGTATACTGAAGTGTGGCATCTTGCTAAATGTCACTTAACTTAAAATTAATGTGCCCAACACAATGATATACTCTTGCTAGTAGCCTACCTGGGTGTGTCTTTGAACAAGAGCATTATCAGCGGTCAGCCTGATTATATGCTCAAAGTCTCTTTCAACATCATGTCTAATCGTACAGGTCATATCAATCTCGTTGTTTTCTCCTAAGATGGCATATTCAGACAATGCTTGAAGGGCAATAGTAGTATCCTGCAAATAATAATGTAAGGAATTAATCAAGTACATTTCTTTAAAATCCATGTAATAAAGCAATATCAGGTTTAACTTATGTAAGTAAAGAAAGAACCAGTACAGGGGACTGTTGTTAAAGATGATAGTAATCAAATACGAGGGATATCAACGTATATGCCTTACCACATACATCAGATAAAGAACAATATGAAACAATTTTTTAGCTTTTCAAAAAAATGACTAGCTGAAATACCTAACATCTATAACCAACTTCTCTTTAAAAAACCTATGTTTCTTTGTATCATTTATCTAGTACAAAGGTTCATCAAAACCAACTAGCTCAACATGATTATCTTAATGGATTAGTTCAGTGGGCAAGCAAGTTTATCTTATATGAAAGAGGACTTCGAAAGAAACAAAAATGGTGAAGAAACTGTTCAAAAATCCTATTCAGTTAAGGAGATATTTTAGTTTAAAGCTCTTGTCTTATCTTTGTAGAAATGACTGGTGTAGTAAGTCTACTATGGAAGGTTGGCACCCTTAACCTCACATTCTTAACAATTGTTAATGTAATTTAAAGAAAATTTATTTGACTTTTACTCCAATTTCAATTATTTTCCTCAAACTCTTTCAGGTGGTAAATTATAATTACCCTTACAAGATTCAGTTTTACTACTTTCCTGACGTATCCAATAGTTTTTAAGCCACACAATCAAAGGACAAAATATGATAGAATACATCAAGACTTTGAGGAATCTGAGGCAGTGACATCACAACTAGTCTGATTTCAGTCGTTTCTACGCAAATGATACCAAACTTTAAATTTAAATATCTCCTTAATGGAATAAGATTTTTGAATGCTTTTTCACTATTTTGTTTCACTTGGAAGTCCAAAGTCCTCTTTTACATAAAATGGACTTGTGTCACCACTGAACTAATCTTTTAAATAAAGAACCTACAATAACAATGACATCTCAATTGCAGGCGGTTTTTCTAACATATAGCTTGTTATCTGATGCATTTGTCTACACAAGAATATATTTTATAATCTGTTCTTGGTGTTCATAATGCATACGTTCTTGAGGGAAATGAGGAAAGGGACATTTTGCTGATCATATAACAGACAGTAGCGTAACTAAGGGAGGGCGGCAGAAGGACAGCTGCCCCCACAGCCCAGACCTTAAAGGGCCCATTAAAAATATTTAAAAACAGCCCGTACAGGGCCCCGCGGTTTGAACCGAAGATTTAGGGTCATCATACCATAGGACCTGCAGGGCCCAACTCACCCCCCAGCCCGTAGGGACCTAAGTACGCCACTGATAATAGAAGAAATTAATCCAGTATTGTTAAACAGTTGATTTGCTTTCTCCAAATAAGTCTAGATGCTTTCACAGAGAATTAAAGGATAACATTAACAGAGGGTACACCCTCCAAAACAGTTTAAAACTTAAAACCTTTGCACTTGTTGAGCAGAAAAACATTAAGTTGTCATTCAAATACCTGTGTAGAAATGAAACCACCTCCGTAGTTCTGTTGAGCAGTTAACCACTGAACAATGGCATGACTGTAAGTGATGTCTCCATGAGTAAGTTGTGTAAGTAAAGCGTAACCAGTGGTTTCCACGGAGATGGCATCCGGTTTGACAGTGTACCAGTACGGTCTCATAGAGTCTCCAAAGGAACTTGCATCTGTTCCCCAAGATCTCGTCCCAGAGTCTATTAAATTTCAAAAGCAATAAACAAGCATCCCTTTTAATATCTTTTCTACACACAAACAAATATATGTTTCTTTTATTAAGAGTGTTTGTTTGTTTGTTTGTTTGATGAGGGCTTAATGGCACCACGACAACGAGGATCAATTGTGCCTGAGAGGTCAGATCATTCTAGAGGTAGGAAGGAAAGGAAACAAGGAGAGAATGAAAGAAATTCAAGAACAAAAGGTCAGAAAGCTGTGGTCAAGAGAGGAGGTGCATGTGTAAAAACAAAAACAAAGTAGGGGAGGGTGGAAGAGGAGAATTAAATATGGTTGTAGAGGCAGGCATGATGAAGGAAGAAGATAATTTTATCTGGAGGATTTTTCTGGAAGAATTCAGCAATTGAGTTGTGGGGAGCGAGGGAAGCTCTGGAAAGGTTGTACAGGGGGCAAGCAAGGAGAACATGATGGATTGTGAGGGTGCAATGGCAATTGTTGCAGAGGGGTTGGGGGGGAGCCAATAAGGAGGTGGGAGTGAGTGAGGTGGGTGTGACCAATTCTAAGATGGGTAATATGAATGTTGTCGATACGAGAGAGGTTGTTGATGGTGGATATGATCGGAATTGTGGGCTGGATGACATGGAGTTTGTTATCAATTTGGAAGTTCCATGAGGTTTGCCAGTTGTCACTAACAAGGGAAGCGATAAGAGGTTTGATGTCAGAGAGGGTTTTGGGAAAAGGGGTAGGGAGGAGGTTGAGGGCAAGTTTAGCGGCTGCATCAGTCCTGTCATTGCCAGGGATGCCAACATGGCTGAGTATCTAGAAGAAATGAACACATTTCCTGCATAGGTTGGGAGAAAGGAGTTTCCGGAGGAGGAGGTGGCATGTGAGATATCTTATTCAAGATTGAATAAAGAAGTAAGAATAGCCTTTGAGTCAGAGAAAATGGCAAAGTGGCTGAGCGGAGAGTACTCAATAAAGTTGAGGGCAAGGAGAATGGCCTTAGCCTCGGCTGAAAATATGGATGAGTTGTCGGCAAGTCTGCTACTGAGGGTGATGTCTTGGATGACTGCAGAGGCAGTTGTCTTGTTGCCTTCTTGGAGCCATCAGTATAGATGGAGAGTGTATTTTGAGAGTTGGTCTTTGATTTGGTTGTGGAGATTGATGAAGAGGTTAGGGTGGGTTTGAGTTTTGTGATGAGTGGAGAGGCCCAGGTGGACAGAAGAGAGGGGGGTGGCCCAAGGAGGAAAAGTGGGCCAGGAGAAGGTGCCTAGAGTGGCGGGGTTGATGTTAAGATGGAAGAGGTCTGATTTAATGCGTAAGCTGAAGGGAGGGGATAGGGTTTTAGTCCTATCAAAGAGGGTGGAGAAATTGGGGTACCTAATGAGGTTGTAAACAGGGTTCTGGGTGTTTGTGAGGACTTTAAAAGCATAGGAGAGGCTAAGCTTTCTACATCTAAGTAAAAAGGGGGGTTCGTAAGAGTGTAAAGTTCATGGCAGATGGGCAAAGCATGTTCTTGCAAAGTGTATGTTATACCCCATCTCAATATTTCAACAAAAATGTTTTCAATAATTTAGAAAAGGGTCATTTTCAACAAACTGGTGAAATCTTTTAAATATTTTAACTCCACACATGTTTTTTTGTTTCACCAATTTGTTTCTTTAATAGTCCTCTATCATACATATGAAAATTAAAATGCACAGGAACATTGTCTTAAGACTATGTGAACACAGAACTAACTTTCATCAAAACTGGAGATCGCCTTCAATCTGTTGTTGGCTGCATTGGCTTGCGAGCTTCCAGCAAGGGCAAGAGCATAAGACACGATAGCCAAAGAATACGGCCTCTGCAGGTTGGGAAGTTGAGCCTCCAGGTAGCTAATGGCGTTGGCTTTAGCTGTGTTAATAGCAGCTTGCTATTGAAAGATAAACAATATGAAATCAAACTGTTAAAAAAACGGTTGTTTTTTCACAACTTATTCTCCCAACCATTCATACTAGCTATAGGTAACAGCATTGGTATGCAATTTTGAATCACATTATTTAGAGCATGTTAAGTGTATCACACACCAATTTTATTCCAAATTTGAAAAAGAACAAAATTACACATATCCAATATCTTTTTCCAACTCTTTCTAATTCTTTAATGTGAAAAATGTTAATATGACATGTGCATATATATGTTGTGAGAAGTGTTTCATTTGGGGGTGCAAGGCACTGTCCACAAAGTTCTTTTTTATATAGTGACAAATTTCATATTACATGAAGGAATAAAGTAATTGTCAGAATCTCAAAGTTGTTTTGAACAATCAAATACAAAGGATTGGTACTTACGCTTTCCTCACATTCACATTCCAGGATTGAAATCAGGACAAACGCTGTAAGTGATGCGTCACCAGCAACTCCACCCTACATACATGATACACATAAAGAGAATAACTAACAATCAGAATCACAATCCTCCACTTAGCATTGGTGGCATACACTGGTAATTTTCTCCTATGGTAATGCATTATTTGCCTCCCACTTCCCCACCTATCTCCACCCCCCATACAAAATGTATGTGGACAACAATTGTCTATTTTCTTCTACTAATATGCATGATTGTTACTAGGCACAAACTGAAAATTTCAATGAAGAAGCTAATAACCATAGTGAAATGGTGAATCACGTAAGTTACAGAAATTAATATGCAAATATGCAGAATAACTGTAATAATAGAGTCAGATGACTATTTCTGCATAGATTGAAAAAATTCTCGTCTTATGTATGCCCTTTAATGACTAAGAATCTCTTATCAGAACTTGTATTTTGATCAAGTGTATATTTAAATTGATTGTAAAAGTTGGTTTTCACCAACTGGACTAATTCAAATCCTAATGAATACTCTCCACTGAGAGAAGCATGTGTGGTTGCATACTACAGTGAACGAACAAAAGGAGGGCCAATGGAATGACAAAGATACACCTTCCCCCCTCCACACCTTCTCCCCTCTACAGATCTTTCTTCTGCACACTATAATTCCCTTAAGTTCTCCTCATTAATACCCCCATACCCTCTCCCTTCCACACCCTCGCCTAGCGGCCACCCCTACCTTCTTTAGTCTGCCCTCCACACTAACTCCCTCTATTATAACTCTCATACCCCATTCTCATTGCACTCTCCTCCATGATACACATCTACCCTCCACACCCTCTCTTTCCTCAAACTCCCCCTCCACACCCTCTCTTTCCTCAAACTCCCCTCCACACCCTCTCCCTATACACATATGTTTACCCTCCACACCATCTCCCCTTTACACCCTCTCCTTTCCTCAAACTCCCCTCCACACCCTCTCACTATACACATGTTTACCCTCCACACCATCTCCCCTTTACACCCTCTCCCTATACACATATGTTTACCCTCCACACCATCTCCCCTTTACACCCTCTCCCTATACACATATGTTTACCCTCCACACCATCTCCCCTTTACACCCTCTCCCTATACACATATGTTTACCCTCCACACCATCTCCCCTCCACACCCTCTCCCTATACACATATGTTTACCCTCCACACCCTCTCCCTATACACATATGTTTACCCTCCACACCATCTCCCCTTTACACCCTCTCCCTATACACATATGTTTACCCTCCACACCATCTCCCCTTTACACCCTCTCCCTATACACATGTTTACCCTCCACACCACCTCCCCTTTACACCCTCTCCCTATACACATATGTTTACCCTCCACACCATCTCCCCTTTACACCCTCTCCTATACACATATGTTTACCCTCCACACCATCTCCCTTTACACCCTCTCCCTATACACATATGTTTACCCTCCACACCATCTCCCCTTTACACCCTCTCCCTATACACATATGTTTACCCTCCACACCATCTCCCCTTTACACCCTCTCCCTATACACATATGTTTACCCTCCACACCATCTCCCCTTTACACCCTCTCCCTATACACATGTTTACCCTCCACACCATCTCCCTCCACACCCTCTCCCTATACACATATGTTTACCCTCCACACCCTCTCCCTATACACATATGTTTACCCTCCACACCATCTCCCCTCCACACCCTCTCCCTATACACATATGTTTACCCTCCACACCATCTCCCCTTTACACCCTCTCCCTATACACATATGTTTACCCTCCACACCACCTCCCCTTTACACCCTCTCCCTATACACATATGTTTACCCTCCACACCATCTCCCCTTTACACCCTCTCCCCCTATACACATATGTTTACCCTCCACACCATCTCCCCTCCCTTTACACCCTCTCCCTATACACATATGTTTACCCTCCACACCATCTCCCCTTTACACCCTCTCCCTATACACATATGTTTACCCTCCACACCATCTCCCCACCTTTACACCCTCTCCCTATACACATATGTTTACCCTCCACACCATCTCCCCTTTACACCCTCTCCTATACACATATGTTTACCCTCCACACCATCTCCCCTTTACACCCTCCCCTATACACATATGTTTACCCTCCACACCATCTCCCCTTTACACCCTCTCCCTATACACATATGTTTACCCTCCACACCATCTCCCCTCCACACCCTCCCTATACACATATGTTTACCCTCCACACCTCTCCCTATACACATATGTTTACCCTCCACACCATCTCCCCTCCACACCCTCTCCCTATACACATATGTTTACCCTCCACACCATCTCCCCTTTACACCCTCTCCCTATACACATATGTTTACCCTCCACACCATCTCCCCTTTACACCCTCTCCCTATACACATATGTTTACCCTCCACACCATCTCCCCTTTACACCTCTCCCTATACACATATGTTTACCCTCCACACCATCTCCCTTTACACCCTCTCCCTATACACATATGTTTACCCTCCACACCATCTCCCTTTACACCCTCTCCCTATACACATATGTTTACCCTCCACACCATCTCCCCTTTACACCCTCTCCTATACACATATGTTTACCCTCCACACCATCTCCCTTTACACCCTCCCCATACATATATGTTTACCTCTCCCCTTTACCCCTCTCCCTATACACATATGTTTACCCTCCACACCATCCCTATACACATATGTTTACCCTCCACACCATCTCCTCCACACCCTCTCCCTATACACATATGTTTACCCTCCACACCATCTCCCTATACACATATACACATTTTTACCCTCCACACCATCTCCCTTTACACCTCTCCCTATACACATATGTTTACCCTCCACACCATCTCCCCTTTACACCCTCTCCCTATACACATATGTTTACCCTCCACACCATCTCCCTTTACACCCTCTCCCTATACACATATGTTTACCCTCCACACCATCTCCCCTTTACACCCTCTCCCTATACACATATGTTTACCCTCCACACCATCTCCCTCCACACCCTCTCCCTATACACATATGTTTACCCTCCACACCATCTCCCCTTTACACCCTCTCCTATACACATATGTTTACCCTCCACACCATCTCCCCACACCCTCTCCCTATACACATATGTTTACCCTCCACACCATCTCCCTTTACACCCTCTCCTATACACATATGTTTACCCTCCACACCATCTCCCTCCACACCCTCTCCCTATACACATATGTTTACCCTCCACACCATCTCCCCTTTACACCCTCTCCCTATACACATATGTTTACCCTCCACACCATCTCCCCATCCACACCCTCTCCCTATACACATATGTTTACCCTCCACACCATCTCCCCATCCACACCCTCTCCCTATACACATATGTTTACCCTCCACACCATCTCCCCTCCACACCCTCTCCCTATACACATATGTTTACCCTCCACACCATCTCCCCTCCACACCCTCTCCCTATACACATATGTTTACCCTCCACACCATCTCCCCTCAACACCCTCTCCCTATACACATATGTTTACCCTCCACACCATCTCCCCACACCATCTCCCTCCACACACTCATACCATCTCCACACCATCTCCTCACACCCTCCCTATACACATATGTTTACCCTCCACACCATCTCTCCCTATACACATATGTTTACCCTCCACACCATCTCCCCTTTACACCCTCTCCCTATACACATATGTTTACCCTCCACACCATCTCCCCTTTACACCATCTCCCTATACACATATGTTTACCCTCCACACCATCTCCCCACACCCTCTCCCTATACACATATGTTTACCCTCCACACCATCTCCCCTTTACACCCTCTCCCTATACACATATGTTTACCCTCCACACCATCTCCCCTTTACACCCTCTCCCTATACACATATGTTTACCCTCCACACCATCTCCCCTTTACACCCTCTCCCTATACACATATGTTTACCCTCCACACCATCTCCCTTTACACCCTCTCCTATACACATATGTTTACCCTCCACACCATCTCCCCTTTACACCCTCTCCCCTATACACATATGTTTACCCTCCACACCATCTCCCCATTACACCCTCTCCCTATACACATATGTTTACCCTCCACACCATCTCCCCATCCACACCCTCTCCCTATACACATATGTTTACCCTCCACACCATCTCCCCTCCACACCCTCCCTATACACATATGTTTACCCTCCACACCATCTCCCCCACACCCTCTCCTATACACATATGTTTACCCTCCACACCATCTCCCCTCCACACCCTCTCCTATACACATATGTTTACCCTCCACACCATCTCCTCCACACCATCTCCCCTCCACACCACTCTCCCTATACACATATGTTTACCCTCCACACCATCTCCCACCATCTCCACCCTCTCCCTATACACATATGTTTACCCTCCACACCATCTCCTCCACACCCTCCTTACACCCTCTCCCCTATACACATATGTTTACCCTCCACACCATCTCCCCTTTACACCCTCTCCCTATACACATATGTTTACCCTCCACACCATCTCCCCTTTACACCCTCTCCTATACACATATGTTTACCCTCCACACCATCTCCCCTTTACACCCTCTCCCTATACACATATGTTTACCCTCCACACCATCTCCCCTTTACACCCTCTCCCTATACACATATGTTTACCCTCCACACCATCTCCCTCCACACCCCTCTCCCTATACACATATGTTTACCCTCCACACCAACTCCCTTTACACCTCTCCCTATACACATATGTTTACCCTCCACACCATCTCCCCTCCACACCCTCTCCCTATACACATATGTTTACCCTCCACACCATCTCCCCTTTACACCCTCTCCCTATACACATATGTTTACCCTCCACACCATCTCCCCATCCACACCCTCTCCCTATACACATATGTTTACCCTCCACACCATCTCCCTTTACACCCTCTCCTATACACATATGTTTACCCATCTCCCCCTTTACACCCCCTCTCCTATACACATATGTTTACCCTCCACACCATCTCCTTTACACCCTCTCCCCTATACACATATGTTTACCCTCCACACCATCTCCCTTTACACCCTCCTCCCTATACACATATGTTTACCCTCCACACCATCTCCCTTTACACCTCTCCCTATACACATATGTTTACCCTCCACACCATCTCCCTTTACACCCTCTCCTATACACATATGTTTACCATCCACACCCTCTCCTATACACATATGTTTACCCTCCACACCATCTCCCCTTTACACCCTCCCTATCTCCCTCCATCTCCCTTTACACCCTCCCTATACATATGTTTACCCTCCACACCATCTCCCTTTACACCCTCTCCCTATACACATATGTTTACCCTCCACACCATCTCCCCTTTACACCCTCCCTATACACATATGTTTACCATCCACACCCTCTCCCTATACACATATGTTTACCCTCCACACCACCTCCCCTTTACACCCTCTCCCTATACACATATGTTTACCCTCCACACCATCTCCCCTTTACACCCTCTCCCTATACACATATGTTTACCCTCCACACCCTCTCCCTATACACATATGTTTACCCTCCACACCATCTCCCCTTTCTCCCTACACCCCTCCACACCCTCTCCCTATACACATATGTTTACCCTCCACACCATCTCCCCTTTACACCCTCTCCCTATACACATATGTTTACCCTCCACACCATCTCCCCTTTACACCCTCTCCCTATACACATATGTTTACCCTCCACACCATCTCCCTTTACACCCTCTCCCTATACACATATGTTTACCCTCCACACCATCTCCCCTCCACACCCTCTCCTATACACATATGTTTACCCTCCACACCATCTCCCTCCACACCCTCTCCCCTATACACATATGTTTACCCTCCACACCATCTCCCTCCACACCCTCTCCTACACACATATGTTTACCCTCCACACCATCTCCCTCCACACCCTCTCCCTATACACATATGTTTACCCTCCACACCATCTCCCCTCCACACCCTCTCCCTATACACATATGTTTACCCTCCACACCATCTCCCCTCCACACCATCTCCCTATACACATATGTTTACCCTCCACACCATCTCCCCTTTACACCCTCTCCCCCCTATACACATATGTTTACCCTCCACACCATCTCCCCTTTACACCCCTCTCCCTATACACATATGTTTACCCTCCACACCATCTCCCCTTTACACCCTCTCCTATACACATATGTTTACCCTCCACACCATCTCCCCTCCACACCCTCTCCCTATACACATATGTTTACCCTCCACACCATCTCCCCTTTACACCCTCTCCTATACACATATGTTTACCCTCCACACCATCTCCCTTTACACCCTCTCCCTATACACATATGTTTACCCTCCACACCATCTCCCTTTACACCCTCTCCCTATACACATATGTTTAGCCTCCACACCATCTCCCCATTACACCCTCTCCTATACACATATGTTTACCCTCCCACACCATCTCCCTTTATACCCTCTCCCTATACACATATGTTTACCCTCCACACCATCTCCCTCTCCTATACACATATGTTTACCCTCCACACCATCTCCTCCACACCTCCCCTATACACATATGTTTACCCTCCACACCATCTCCCCTTTACACCCTCTCCCTATACACATATGTTTACCCTCCACACCATCTCCCTTTACACCCTCTCCCTATACACATATGTTTACCCTCCACACCATCTCCCCTTTACACCCTCCCTATACACATATGTTTACCCTCCACACCATCTCCTCCACACCCTCTCTCCTATACACATATGTTTACCCTCCACACCATCTCCCTTTACACCCTCTCCCTATACACATATGTTTACCCTCCACACCATCTCCCTTTACACCTCTCCCTATACACATATGTTTACCCTCCACACCATCTCCCCTTTACACCCTCTCCCTATACACATATGTTTACCCTCCACACCATCTCCCCACACCTCTCCCTATACACATATGTTTACCCTCCACACCATCTCCCCTTTTTACACCCTCTCTCCCTATACACATATGTTTACCCTCCACACCATCTCCCCATCCACACCCTCTCCCTATACACATATGTTTACCCTCCACACCATCTCCCCCATCCACACCCTCTCCCTATACACATATGTTTACCCTCCACACCATCTCCTCCACACCTCTCCCTATACACATATGTTTACCCTCCACACCATCTCCCTCCACACCCTCTCCCTATACACATATGTTTACCCTCCACACCATCTCCCCTCCACACCCTCTCCCTATACACATATGTTTACCCTCCACACCATCTCCCCTCCACACCATCTCCCCTCCACACACTCTCCCTATACACATATGTTTACCCTCCACACCATCTCCCTCCACACCCTCTCCCTATACACATATGTTTACCCTCCACACCCTCTCCCTATACACATATGTTTACCCTCCACACCATCTCCCTTTACACCCTCTCCTATACACATATGTTTACCCTCCACACCATCTCCCCTTTACACCCTCTCCCTATACACATATGTTTACCCTCCACACCATCTCCCTCCACACCCCTCTCCCTATACACATATGTTTACCCTCCACACCATCTCCCCTTTACACCCTCTCCCTATACACATATGTTTACCCTCCACACCATCTCCCCTCCACACCCTCTCCCTATACACATATGTTTACCCTCCACACCAACTCCCCTTTACACCCTCTCCCTATACACATATGTTTACCCTCCACACCATCTCCCCTCCACACCCTCTCCCTATACACATATGTTTACCCTCCACACCATCTCCCCTTTACACCCTCTCCCTATACACATATGTTTACCCTCCACACCATCTCCCCTCCACACCCTCTCCCTATACACATATGTTTACCCTCCACACCATCTCCCCATCCACACCTCTCCCTATACACATATGTTTACCCTCCACACCATCTCCCCTCCACACCCCTCTCCTATACACATATGTTTACCCTCCACACCATCTCCCCTCCACACCCTCTCCCTATACACATATGTTTACCCTCCACACCATCTCCTCCACACCCTCCCTATACACATATGTTTACCCTCCACACCATCTCCTCCACACCATCTCCCTCCACACACTCTCCCTATACACATATGTTTACCCTCCACACCATCTCCCCTCCACACCCTCTCCCTATACACATATGTTTACCCTCCACACTCTCCCTATACACATATGTTTACCCTCCACACCATCTCCCCTTTACACCCTCTCCCTATACACATATGTTTACCCTCCACACCATCTCCCTTTACACCCTCTCCCTATACACATATGTTTACCCTCCACACCATCTCCCCTTTACACCCTCCCCTATACACATATGTTTACCCTCCACACCATCTCCCCTTTACACCCTCTCCCTATACACATATGTTTACCCTCCACACCATCTCCCTCCACACCCTCTCCCTATACACATATGTTTACCCTCCACACCAACTCCCTTTACACCCTCTCCCTATACACATATGTTTACCCTCCACACCATCTCCCCTCCACACCCTCTCCTATACACATATGTTTACCCTCCACACCATCTCCCTTTACACCCTCTCCCTATACACATATGTTTACCCTCCACACCATCTCCCCATCCACACCCTCTCCTATACACATATGTTTACCCTCCACACCATCTCCCCATCCACACCCTCTCCCTATACACATATGTTTACCCTCCACACCATCTCCCTCCACACCCTCTCCCTATACACATATGTTTACCCTCCACACCATCTCCTCCACACACCATCTCCCTATACATATGTTTACCCTCCACACCATCTCCCTTTACACCCTCTCCCTATACACATATGTTTACCCTCCACACCATCTCCCCTTTACACCCTCTCCCTATACACATATGTTTACCCTCCACACCATCTCCCCTTTACACCTCTCCTATACACATATGTTTACCCTCCACACCATCTCCTCCCCTCTCCTTTACACCTCTCCCTATACACATATGTTTACCCTCCACACCATCTCCCCTTTACACCTCTCCTATACACATATGTTTACCCTCCACACCATCTCCCTTTACACCCTCTCCCTATACACATATGTTTACCCTCCACACCATCTCCCTTTACACCCTCTCCCTATACACATATGTTTAGCCTCCACACCATCTCCCCATTACACCCTCTCCCTATACACATATGTTTACCCTCCACACCATCTCCCCTTTATACCCTCTCCCTATACACATATGTTTACCCTCCACACCATCTCCCTATACACATATGTTTACCCTCCACACCATCTCCTATACACATATGTTTACCCTCCACACCTCCCTATACACATATGTTTACCCTCCACACCATCTCCCCTTTACACCCTCTCCCTATACACATATGTTTACCCTCCACACCATCTCCCTCCACACCTCTCCCTATACACATATGTTTACCCTCCACACCATCTCCCCTTTACACCCTCTCCCTATACACATATGTTTACCCTCCACACCATCTCCTCCACACCCTCTCCCTATACACATATGTTTACCCTCCACACCATCTCCCCTTTACACCTCTCCCTATACACATATGTTTAGCCTCCACACCATCTCCCTCCACACCCTCTCCTATACACATATGTTTACCCTCCACACCATCTCCCCTTTACACCCTCTCCCTATGCACATATGTTTACCCTCCACACCATCTCCTCCACACCTCTCCCTATACACATATGTTTACCCTCCACACCATCTCCCTTTACACCCTCTCCCTATACACATATGTTTAGCCTCCACACCATCTCCCCATTACACCCTCTCCCTATACACATATGTTTACCCTCCACACCATCTCCCCTTTACACCCTCTCCTATACACATATGTTTAGCCTCCACACCATCTCCCCATTACACCTCTCCCTATACACATATGTTTAGCCTCCACACCATCTCCCCATTACACCCTCTCCCTATACACATATGTTTAGCCTCCACACCATCTCCCCATTACACCTCTCCCTATACACATATGTTTACCCTCCACACCATCTCCCCTTTACACCCTCTCCCTATACACATATGTTTAGCCTCCACACCATCTCCCCATTACACCCTCTCCCTATACACATATGTTTAGCCTCCACACCATCTCCCCATTACACCCTCTCCCTATACACATATGTTTAGCCTCCACACCATCTCCCCATTACACCCTCTCCTATACACATATGTTTAGCCTCCACACCATCTCCCCATTACACCCTCTCCCTATACACATATGTTTAGCCTCCACACCATCTCCCCATTACACCATCTCCCTCCACACCCTCTCCCTATACACATATGTTTACCCTCCACACCTCTCCCTATACACATATGTTTACCCTCCACACCATCTCCTCCACACCCCTCTCCCTATACACATATGTTTACCCTCCACACCATCTCCCTTTACACCCTCTCCCTATACACATATGTTTACCCTCCACACCACCTCCCCTTTACACCCTCTCCTATACACATATGTTTACCCTCCACACCATCTCCCCTTTACACCCTCTCCCTATACACATATGTTTACCCTCCACACCATCTCCCCTTTACACCCTCTCCCTATACACATATGTTTACCCTCCACACCATCTCCCTTTACACCCTCTCCTATACACATATGTTTACCCTCCACACCATCTCCCCCTTTACACCCTCTCCCCCTATACACATATGTTTACCCTCCACACCATCTCCCCTTTACACCCTCCCCTATACACATATGTTTAGCCTCCACACCATCTCCCCATTACACCCTCTCCTATACACATATGTTTAGCCTCCACACCATCTCCCCTTTACACCCTCTCCCCTATACACATATGTTTACCCTCCACACCACCTCCCCTTTACACCCTCTCCTATACACATATGTTTACCCTCCACACCATCTCCCTTTACACCCTCTCCCCTATACACATATGTTTACCCTCCACACCACTCCCCTTTACACCCTCTCCCTATACACATATGTTTACCCTCCACACCATCTCCCTTTACACCCTCTCCCTATACACATATGTTTACCATCCACACCATACACATATGTTTACCCTCCACACCACCTCCCTTTACACCCTCTCCCTATACACATATGTTTACCCTCCACACCATCTCCCCTTTACACCCTCTCCCTATACACATATGTTTACCCTCCACACCATCTCCCAATACACATATGTTTACCCTCCACACCATCTCCCCTTTACACCCTCTCCCTATACACATATGTTTACCCTCCACACCATCTCCCAATACACATATGTTTACCCTCCACACCATCTCCCCTTTACACCCTCTCCCTATACACATATGTTTACCCTCCACACCATCTCCCTTTACACCCCTCTCCCTATACACATATGTTTACCCTCCACACCATCTCCCCTTTACACCCTCTCCTATACACATATGTTTACCCTCCACACCACCTCCCCTTTACACCCTCTCCCTATACACATATGTTTACCCTCCACACCATCTCCCCTTTACACCCTCTCCCTATACACATATGTTTACCCTCCACACCACCTCCCCTTTACACCCTCTACCAGTTCATGTGTCCCTCACCCCTACACCATCTTCTAACAAACTACATTTTCAAAACAATTCTTACAGTCATTTCTCTATGATGGACTCTGTATGCCTCAGCAAATGCCCCATCCTCATTCTGCTGGCCAATTAACCATTCAATAGCAGCACATGTGACCTGCTGATCAACGAAGGCAAACTCTTTGGCATGACAGAAAACTTTAGTGACGAAAGATGTGAGCCTGAAAAACAGATGTAGGTAAAATCTAAAAAAGTAAAACAAACGAACTGCTCCTGGACTTTTACTCATATTTTCAATTAGTGATACCTCTAATTTAATTTTTTCAGTATCATTTCCCCAAACCTTCGGTTCTATCCCATACATCTCAACAGTCAAAATGCAGATGAAAACATGCCTGTTTGTTGTATAAATGGAATTTGTGACATACTAAAGCTTGAAGGATGGAATCAAGTCAGGCAAGGATTCTAAAAAGGGCCCAGGAGATGACACTCTAGAGGTCCATTTTCAATTAATTAATTAATTTGTTATCATTATTATTATTATCAATCTTTTTTATCAATATTATTATTTTAACATTATCATTATCAATTTTTTCATCATCATTATTATTAGTTTTTATCATTATTATTAGTTTTTATCATTATTATTATTTGTATCATATTTATTATAATGCTTTATTTATTTTTTATTTGGGACAGTAGTCCGATCGCAAGGCAATAGCTCGTCGACAATATTTGTATCTTCCCCTGTCATGAAGGTCAAACAATTTATTGAATACAGCTGGTAGAAACTTTGTTGATTGATTGGTTGATTGATTGATCAATCCGTAGGTTGGTCGGTCAGTCTTTCCATCCATCCATCCATCAATCATTCATTCCTTCATTCATTCATTCATTTATTTATTTATTTATTTATTCATTTATTCATTCATTAATATTATTATTTCATATTACTATTATTATAATTTATAATTATTATTATCATTATTACTATAATTTTTGATTAAGGTTTATGTAATTTTTGAAATATGTTTCTATTTAAATGTAATATGAGTGCACATGATTTTTTTACTATTAAGAACTGTTATGTAAAACAGGTATGTGAAGCTTGGTTCTCTTTTACCTTTAATATGTCGCTTGATCACTTTGATAATCAAATTATTTTAAACAACTCACTTCTAAAAATTGGGAATAAGACATTTTTTGATAAGAACCATTAAAACGCTGGGGCATTTCAGGTCCGTGATTTTTTTCTGCATTGATGGTTCTGCAAAAAGCTGTATTGATTTATAAAAGAGTTCAAGCTTACATCCCTACCTTTCACCCGTTATTTTGGTATCATCTCTTGCATAACTGCCTCTTGGAAAGATAATTTATCTCTCAATGTTGCCAACTCTGTTAATATTACCCGTAATGAATCAAATTTATCACTTTATTGTTCCAATTGCTTTTCCAACAGATCAATATATTATTCTATCGTAAAACAGTACAAGAAGTCACCATCCTGTTTAAATAAGTGGAACAACGATTTTCCTTATGTTACTGATTGGAACAATACCTTTCTGTTACCCTTTAAAGCTGTTAAGAATTATAATCTTCATTATTTCCAATTCCGTTTCATTCACAGGATACTAGGTACCAATTATTTTTTTGAATAAGATAGGTTTATTATATTCACCCTTGTGTACATTTTGTAATGCCTCAGATGAGCCTTTATCTTATCTCTTTTGGGATTGCCCGATTGTTACTTGTTTCTGGAGTGATGCTGTCAGGCTTATTATTTCAAACCCCTTGTTCTTAATAGAGTCATCGTATTCTTTGGACAACTAGATAATATAAGAGCCCCTTTAAATTATTTCCTAATTTATGCTAAAATTACATTTATAATTGCAGGTGTAAGTCTGTTTTACCTCAGATTAATCATTTTTGTTATTTAATCTTCAAGTTGATGGGTATATCAATCGTTATGACAACCCAAATAGCAACCTTTTTTTTATAATTTCTTTAAGTGACACTAGTATATAGGCTAAACCACTGCATTCTTTGCACTTATACTTGCATGTATTCTATATTCAATTTACTCCTTTTGTGTGTGGTTGAGGCTGTTATGTATCTCAACCCAACAATTCTCTACTTTGACACTGTGAAATCTATTTCTTTGTTTAACTTTATATACAGAGCCTTGCTACCTAATTTTCTTTTTTGTACTGTTCACATTCTCTGACGGTTGATATTCATTGTGTCTCATTGCGTCATATTGTGTTACTTATTCCTTTACCCCGTTAATGTATATTTTATTGTGAATAGAGGTAGGCAAGGTACATTTGTGTATTTTGCGCTTTCCTTTCATTGGTTAACTTTTCTTCTTTTATTGTTTTACTATGTCAGCTAGCTTTTGCTAATTTTTCACTTGTGTTTTTATCGATTTATTTTTCTTTCATTCACTTATCACTCTATGAAGTCGCAGAATACACAGATGTGCTTTTCTCATTATTTTTAATTGATTGTATTGTACATTATATCATTATCTGCTCTTAGTTATGTTAAAAAGTCATCTAATATTTATTATGCGTTATGTGAGGTTTCTTTTAAAAATGTATGAATTGTTATTGTTGAAGATGTTAATAAACGGAGTTAAACAAATATATAAAAATTAACATTATTATTTTAATTTTTATTTCATCATCACCATCACCATCATCATTATTATTACCATTATTCTTCTTCTTATTATTTGTTTGTTTTTGGGGTGGGGGGGGTGGACAGCCTGTTAGTCTATACATAGGTTATTAGTCAACTAACTAGCTAATTCGGCTGTGAATTTTTATGAGTCTTTCTGTATTTTGGCGAGCATTTAGGCGAGCCAAAAATGTAAGCAACGAGAAGATAATAAATAAAACAAGTAATTTGTCTAATTAAAATTTACATTACTATGGTCTAGGGTCTTTGCTCAAATTTTCAAAACGTTATGACTTTCATATTTTATCCATTTCTGTAGCAGACCATTGATAATCAATTTTTTTAACTGTTTTGATGTTGATGTTAGCTGCTCAACAACTTTATCAAGTGAGACTCTACTCAAAACGTCACTATTCATGCTCGTTAGCATTAAATTGTCCAAATTCTCTTGGCTCATAGAAGATTGCAGCCTTGTCTTGATAAGCTTCAGGTTTGATTTGTGTGATGGCCAATGTCAGTAAAAAATGATATATCATCAGGTGCATAACTCCCAGTACGCTGTGCTTTTCAGGCTATACTGGTGCAAAACTTTGTATGCACACATGAAACAGGACTTGCAGGTTGCATGTCAAGATATCATTACTTTCTTAATCACCACCATCTTCTGATTCTTGCTGCCCACTGTGCCGCCCAGTGCCAACAATCTCAAATTCTTCTGGAAAAAACATGACAAGCCTTGGGTAGGAATCACTAAAACTTTCAAGCTGCATCAGCAGAAGCTCTCTGACAACCCTGTCTCCATAATGTTCACAAATTTTCCGTGGCAGACGGAGGAATCCCTGACTGCTTCAGCTCACTGAATCTCCTGGGATTAAAGTAGGCAAAATCTTTGTAGACTTTTTAAGACGAATGATACATTTATGAAGAAATTAATACCCTCTTGGAGGAATAAATACAAAGAAAATTTACAATCCAACAGTAGGTTAATCGCTTACAGCATGCTTGACACTACAACTACCTGCTCATGACAACTGCATCATGTACTAAAAATGGTTTAGTCTATGTGTGAATATGCATTAAATACTTTGGGAAATTTCTTTCATCAATTTCTGTTTGTTTGTGAAAATAATGGCACTTATTTTGACCGAATCACATCAATTAAGTTTAACATATCTTAAATAAGTACATATAAAATATCAGACTGTTTAAAATGGATTACAAAATTGTCTCCTTTGTAAGATATACAGTAAAGGTCAAAAGATCATTGACCTTTAGAGTTTTGCTATTCTACCATTGTTTTTTTGCAGTACTAAGATATTAAAATGATATTAAATAATTGACAATGAATTTAAGTTTTCAGTACCATTTGAAATAGAAACAAATATTAAAGGGTTTTCTTGTTATTGTGTTTTTAATGCAAAAACTGCATGGATTTTAAAAAGAAATTTACACATTAAACGAGAAGTTCCTGTGTGTATGAACCAAATGTTCCCATGTGATAAATTTACATTTCACAACAGTGCAAAGTAAACTTCCTATCAACATTCTATGCCGCTTTATACAAATTATGTGACCAAAAATCAACAAATAATTCGGCTATCACTTTTCTTGGGGCCCACCAAGCTACAAATCATTAGGGCCCAGCGGAAATCTCCCGGTATCCCACGCAGCGCCTGGATGGAATACCGCTGAATATCTATAGTTGTAATAGGCTACACAGTGAGCCAAAAAAAAGCAGAAAAATATCGACAAGGTTATTTGTTCTGAATTTATTTAAAACTCATATTTGCATATCATTATTTTTTGCCAAAAGTTGGACATTTTTGGCCATGTACCCAAGCACCTGACCTGGTTGATCCACTCATTATATCAAAGCAATCTGTGTAGTGCGATTGGAGGATGGGCATACAGAATCCTTCCCATTTGAGAAGGACATCCGTCAAGAATGCTTTTCAACCTGTTTAGGGAGAAAATCATGCGAGAGCTAGAGAGTAAGATGCCAGATAGAAGTGGCTGTGTGATTGGTGACCGTTGTGTGTCTATATTCATTACCCTGATGACACTACGTTTATTGGAAAAACAGAGTCGGAACTGGAGGAGTTTGGGCATGCTGTTTAGAAGGAACGTGTTAATTTTGCTTATTAATTAATGAAGCTGAAACACATGCGATGGTCTGGAACAGCAATGATGATGAACCTGTAAAACTAGGTGAGGCATGATTGACCTGTGAGGATAGCTTACAACTATTTAGGATCCACTATAACTATGGACCAGCCATCAGCCACTGAGATCGGCTACCGAAAGCTAGATCTGTGACCAGCCAACTTATAAACGTTTGGCAGTCAAATCGCATAGCCTCCAGTTGAAGAAGAAATTGGTTGTGGTCCTGGTATGGAAGCATAGCTCTTTACGGTTGTGAGAGTTGGATGTGGAAAAAAGATGATGAAAGAAGAATAACTGCTCTGAGATGTAGGTGTGGCAAAGGGTACTGCGGTTAGAGCTGCATGGACGGACCAGAAAACAAATAATTGGGTCTGAATGAAGATTGGAGTGAAAGAGTGTGATGGATCGACTGCTGAACTTGTTAAAAAGGCAGAAACTGAACAAATATGGACATTGGAAGGGTCGTCCAGATAGTTTGATGCTCATTACCATTGATGGGGAAATCCCCAGTAAAAATTGCCGTGGTGATCCAGGCATTCAGTGGATCACAAATATTGACTCATGGACAGTGGGCGGCCTAGCTGCTGCAAGAAATTATGTTATTCAACGCCAACGGCCATGCATCATAGCTATGGCTTCAGTAGTAGTAGCACCCTCTACCTAGACCAGGGACTGCTAAATGTTGTTTGACCCATAATGCAGTCCTAAAAAGTCAAAGGTTCAATATACCTCCTCCATTCTGGAACATAAATTTTTTAAATGGCACAAATTAAGAAGGATAATTCAATTAAAGTTTTACAGACTTAGCAAAATATAATGCATGTCTTGCTTGATGAAAATAAAATAGAAAACAATCATTTGCAAACCAAACTCAGATTTTGTATTCACAAACGAACAGCTAATATTTGTAGGCTTCCAGGGTAGGCCTCCAGGATCCTAAATACACAACGAATATTGTATGTTTTTATTTTATTTTATTCAATTTTCAATATTAAACTGAGTGCTCCAGAAAATATAAGATATTTCCACAGATACTACAAGAACAATTACAAAAACAGTCATTCTTATCCTAAATGAACTGAAAAAAAAAAATTGATTTAAAATTGTGTAGATGCAGAGGCTACGCACCCTAACCCAACTGCATGATCAAATGAAGTATTTTTATCATAGTTTTTTAATAAAAAATACCTGCCTACCTACCACTGAGTACCAAGCAGGAAGAAGAGATTTGTTCCAATTTCCACTTTTCTCCCCTAAAACCTTCAAATAACAATGAAAATCACCCAGGCTTGCTTTCCTACCATTTTAACCCATATTTTACCATTATATGACAACTAATAGCATCCATTAAAAACACTTTCATTTTTGACAACCATTTCCCAACTTATTCTCTGTGTTATGGTTTACCACCTTTTCCTATGTTCATCAGATTTTCCTAGAAAACTACCTTTTCCTACATCATGGTGGTTTTCATCACCTTTCCTATGTTCATCAGATTTTCCTAGAAAACTACCTTTTCCTACATCATGGTGGTCGACATGTTGGTTTTATATGAGGCATGAACTTGGTTGTAAATGGTGGAATTTGTAGGTTTTACTAAACCTGTATTGACAACCGTATTGTCTATAGCTTATAATTTGTTTAATACAATACATGTACACTTAAAAACATGATGTCATGGCCATTGACCACCGCTGCCAACAAACAATTGGTTTTGTCGTGTAAATGGTGGTTTTTGGTTGAAAAGGTATGATGGGGATAATGAGTGTCAAATACAACGTTGGAAAAGGTGGTCATTGAAGCCCAACCAACCAATGGTTGTTAAACATGGGAAAACAGAAATAGTTCCAAATGCGCTCTTGTCAGACAACCATTGAAAAGGTGGAAAATTCTTATGTATTTCATTGATAAAAAACAACCAGGTAAAGTAGAGAACCACCATTTCCTTGGTCTTTTTTTTTTTTTTTTTTTGTAAGGATGTTTTCGTTAAAATGTTTTCATCACCAATCTCAGGATATAGATCTACACCCTGTCCTCTCTCCTTTATCCCAAATCTTCCTTTTTCATAACTACTCCAAACCAATCCTCTGATCCTTAACATTAACTGTCTATGCTTGATTTTAATTCTAACTTTCTTCTGTAAAGAAATATGAAATTCTTACCATGTGCTGCTTGGATAATTTGGATTGTTGCCCCATACAGAAAAGGAACCATCGCTATGGCGATGTGTCATTTCTCGAACAATTCCTGAAAAAGAAAACAAAAGCTAACTTCTTCCAGTTGTTACAAACCCTTTTCAAATGTCAATTCTCATTTACTATTTGAAAATTACCTCAGAGTCCGAAAAGTGATTAAAAATTAAAAGATTGACTGTATCTAAAGATGTTTTTGTGAACAAAGCAGGCCTGTAGAAAGGAATTTGAAAGGGGGGGTTCATATTTTGTATAAAATGACAGCAAACTTTTTAATTCCAGGTGCTTATTATTATTTTAGATTTCAAAAGAGCAGAATGGGGGTCCATTTTTTGTATAAAATGGCAACAAACATTCAAATTCCAGGTTTTTATTACTTTTTTTAGATTTCAAAAGGGCACTTTCTCAACAAAAGGGGGTTTGTTCCTCGGATGAACCCTCTGGCTACGGGTCTGCAAAGGTCTGTTTCTTGTTCATTTGCTGTAAAATCTAGTCCGCCACAAAAATATGCTCTAAATCCAGGGCATTACATAAAAATGGTCTATTATGTCCAGCATATGCAGTCAGTAATCAAAGGTTCATGTACATCTATGTTGTTTTTAGCAATATAATTGGACATGAGCTTAATTTGTACTGTACACTATCCCATGACAAAGGGAGGTTGTGTTCACATGAATCTATCAGATACAGCTATTCTACTTTTTTCCTAGAAGAGTTTGTCACTAAACTTTAAATGTGATTTCTTTTTTTTACATTTTGCATCTTTTAAAGAAACTTTTGCAATCCTTTTCTTTCACCTTTATTTCAAATATAAAGGAATAGTTCCATTTTCTGTGAGGATAATTGACATTAAGCATCACTGCAGATTTGTCCACGAAGGAACCCATGCATTATACTGCGCCAATAAAATATTCAATTCTATCTCACCTTCTACAATAAATTCACGAGCTGTTTCCTCTATCTGTGGGTTCATCGTATTTGTGTTTTTCAGGTAACGTACATAAACATTGGGAGCCATGTAGATCATGGTCTGTTCTCCACATCCCCTTGGCAACCTCAAGAGATTATCAAGTCCTCCAATCACACTTGTAATGATAGGTCCCATCATATTGCCTGTAAAAATGAGATGCAATTACAGCTACATGTTTTAAGGAGGGAGCTTGTCCCAAGAAAATTGCTTGACATGTCACCAGTCAATCTCATGCACACCAGTGATGTCACGTCCATCTATGTTACTGATTGGCTTGTTATTATTTGTGTACATATCTCGACCAATCACAAACATTGAATTGTATGTTTATCTTCGTGTTACAACTCATCTTCTTGCTTAGCTGTCAAATGGAATGAGGCTTCAAATTCTAGGTAAAATAGTCCTTTAATTTTTAAGTATTTCTCATAAGCAAATGTGTAATGCAGATGCAAATATTGATACAAATTTAATAACTGTGCTGTAATATAATTTGGTAAATTGTTTGCTACTGCTCACAATGCTTTGTTGTGAGCATCATTTTCTATTTTTTTAAGGAATTGGGAGTCAAGGGTTTAATGAGAAGGGGAATATACAAAAGCAAAAAATACTTACCTATGACACTGATTCCACAGCTCTCTGAGCCAGGTACAACATTGGGTGGAAGACGAATGTCGAATAAGTTAAGCTGGTGCCTGTTTTCTACATTCACAATCACTGTAGAAAAGCAAATCATGTTAAAAAAAATGAAGACTTTTTAAATTTTTTGGTCATGGTCTAAATTAGAATATCATTTTTTGTCCCAATTCAACATTACACTCGGAGGCTTAGTGCGTAATCCAAACATAAATTATAACTAATTAAAAACATTGTGCAAACAGCAAACCAACCAGACCCCCTCCCACCCACCCCCCACCCATCATCACTTCAAAGCTCCAACATCTAACAAAAAACAAGACTCCTGTAACCTGAATAACGTCAAATGTGAACAATTAACTACCTCATATAGTAATAAAAAGGACATTTTTAGATATCATAATTTCCGGGCCAAACCTTTAACATAGAGGATTCAATTACTTGTTCTGGCCTTTATTACTGCCTTATAGTGCCTTACCTCATAATGTGTTTTATACAAGAGAATGGCAGCCCACTATTGGTTTTCCCTAAACAGTATCTTATTTCATAATGGATTAAATTCCCAAAATGGGACTACTTTCCAGTACAATTTGTCACCAAAGAAGACAACACTCAGATGTGATTTGTTCACCATCCAATAACCAAACCACATCAAAAGGGGACTTGACCAGTCTTATATTTGATAAAAAAACCACATAATTATATATGTATCCATTCACATAAGCACTAAATATTCATACTCAGGATCAAGTGACAGGTGCCAACACAAGGAGATGTTTTAGAGAAATAATATATTCAAATTCATTATTTTTGATTTCTTACATAGAAACGAAACAAAACAAGGTGAATGGACAGATAAACCATAACTTCAATTTGCAGTGTACATGTAACCTTCACCTCGAGTAATCATCATGAAGAGAGTTGAACGGATATATCAACTGTAAATGATCAACTTAACAGCTTCTTTTGTGATAATCATGTAACTTCATCATATCAGTAATCCCTGCTCTTGAAAATTAGTCTTTTTGTAGTGTACCTTGTTTCTATGAAGTGCCCCCTTGTGCTTGAGCCTTCCTAATGTATGCAACATTTTATAATTACAATTGTCTTGATCATTTCTCACCTATTGTTGCATCCAAATCATGACTTTTCAACAATTCAAGATAAAGTGGGAGTAAAGCTTCCCCATCTGAGCAGACATGTAGCCAGAAATTTTAAAGGGGGGTGCCGACCTCTACGAAAAATAATTTCCACCTGAGTGAACTATAATATAAAGTGGAAAAACTCAGAAGCATAACCGTTACAATAATTCAGCAAAGGGGGGAGCTGAGGCTCCCACAGCTCCCCCCTTGGCTATGTGCCTGCATCTGAGAGGATTTCCTCTGCCTGGTAACAAGCTTCTTCCCTAAGTTAAGAGGTAAAACTGGAAAGGTATTAACACAAAATTAAAAACAATTTTTCTTGAAAATTTGGTGAACTTTGGCAACATTTCTTGAAAATTGATTTCCAACAAATGAGGAAAATCAAAGGAAGCTTCCAGAAAATGAAGAATTTTCCAGAACTTGAAGAAGACTTCACAGTAAGCAGCAAGTTTTCATGGAAACATAATTCATCTATGCAATTTTGCCGCTTGTAACTAGGAAACTTTAAGGATCTTGGATCTTGCTCTCCTGAGAAGTTACCCTTCTTCTGCCCATGTAAACCACTTTTGTGATTATATTAAACTAAAATAACAAACATGTCAAGCAATGACCAAAACATTCCTACAACTAAGAAATTAATTGCCGACTTACCACTTTGACGAACTCTGCCATTAGCTAGGGCTTGAGTTTGCAGGTTAGCTCTGGCCTGTATCGTCGGCAACACCCGCTGTGTTCCCAATGGATCAAGTACCGATGAATGCGTAAAGACCCTCTCAACACCTTCAGGCTAGAAAAAGGGAAACACCAATATACTGTTAAAGCGGGAAGGGGATGGGGAAGGGGTTCTTGAGTTGAGGTTTTGGTACCCTGGACATCAATGTACAGACATCCTTAATAAATCTATATACTTTATCAGGACTAAAAACAGCACACTAATATATACATTGAGTGAGTTTTCACAAAGAAATGACAAAATCATCTAATCGTCAGAAAGAACAAAAAATCACCATACAAAAAAATACAAATATGGAAAGAAGTGGGGTGTAAATACCCCCATAAACTGCCCCCCCAAATCCTGCCTACGCTTATATACCAGTGGATAAGAAGGACACCACATTACTAGGAACTGACATTTGGGACCAAATTTTGTGTCATTTGCGTTAAAAAGAGTGCAGTTTCATTTATGAAAACATAGAAATTTGTGAGGTATAATATATGAAAAACATTACATTTCTAGCACAATTTACAATAATTTTATAAGATAAGTTATAATCAATCAGTAGAACAACAATTTCCATTTAAAAGCCTATTATAATAACCTTTCATTTGAGCTTATGAATTCTTTAGTACACCAGATAAATGCCAAAAAGAGTTCAACAGAATCCCCAAAAACTCAACACATAAATTACCACAACTCTCAATGTCTTCATGATGCTATCTCTTCCATTAATGGAATATACTGTTACTGTGATTCCGAATTCTCCAACTTCAATTGGTACCACGACATATTTGAGTGACATAGCATCATTGCCAGGGACGATGATTTCCCTCGGAGGTCCTGGGTTGTTTCCAGTTCCCTCAGAGCACAATTCTGTGTCTGTTTGCAAATAGACACGAACCTGAGAAAGACATTACAAAATAAATGCTGAATATTCATGAATACTTAAATATATGATATCGTAACAACTTTCATAATTCACACAAACATTTCCTTACAGCAAATTCAAGCAGGTTATGGAAGTGCCACCAAATGAGATTCCAATTGTCATCATCAAAAAATGATAGATGAAGTTGATTTTTCATACTTGCCCTCCAAGTATAAATCCTACCTTCTCCAAATGAAACCTTACCCTGCCAAAATAACAATTTCACTGAGATTTTGGTATGAATAATCTAGCATGCCAAAATAATAAACCTGTCAAAGCCCACACCAGTGAAATAGCTAGACATCTTTCCAGCAAAGGAAAAGAAATAATTTTTTAATTATGGTCATTTTTTGATACTGTTTAAAATTTTGTACCAGAGAGGAAATTGTCTTATTTCCCTTCAGAAGCGCAGTCAACGATTGAGATTTATTTGTACATGTTGGTACATCTTGTCGATACAACCATTACTTGCCCCCACCCCTAATATGGAAAATATTAAAATCCTTATTTAGCTATGAGCTATTCGCCTGTGTCTGAATTATCCACACAAGTGTCCAAGTTATTTAGATTTTGCATTCATGATACCCATACAGCAACTGTTGAACTTTTTTTTCATCTTTAGGGTATTGCATGGGTATAGTAGCGGATTATGACAGGGAAAAAAGCAGCATTTACCCCTGGATGTTTTTTTGCTTTGCTTTACTCATGTCAGACTTTTATCCAGGGGCGTAGGATGGGTCATCTCTCAAAGTGAGGGAGAGGAGAACCCCAAAAAATTTCAGTTGCACATGTAAAAATTGCACTGTAATATAAAGTTTACAATCAAGTTTTCAAATACAGCTCCTCATTGAGATATCTGTAATTTTTAGAAAATGTTGCTAAATTGTACCTAAATTTCCAATAATTTTTCCAAATTTTCTTGCAATTTTACCATTTCCATTCAATTCTATTCAAATTATTTCCAGAATTTAACTTGGCATGCAACCGCAATGGTCAAATCTCCCCACTCCCATGCTTTATGCACCTCTAGCTTGGTGACCGTACACAAAACATTTTTCACTCAAGAAAACTTTGTTTCAATCCAGGTTGATATTGATTTATTTAGTCACCATCCTGAAATTATTTCCTGCACCCAGCCCCAACAAGATTTAATCAAACCCTGCATAGGTATTGACAACTCCTGCCTTTTTTTGTATAGTTTTAATTGTAGGTTGGATTGCATTTGAAAAGCGTAGACAACCATCCAAAATGTGTGTCGGGTGTGGGAGGGAGGAAATGGGGGGAGTCGATCTATAACTTGTGATGTCGACCCACAAAAATTGGGGTCTAAAGTACCATAAAAGATTCATGCCCTTACATCAGCGATGTTCTGATTTTCCATATGTTGAAAAAACGAACATCTCAAGGTTACCGAAAATTCACACGTCACTGCCCCCACACTCCATACATACACTGTACAATTATACATGCACTGAGTGTATTTCTGGAAAGTTTACGTGTGATATGACACAGCGTGTACACTCCTGTTAGAAATATTTACTGGGGGCGCTGCGAGTAGCAATGTCGTAGGGCACAATATTGGCATGCTTAGAATACATTATTTCAGAAAAATTGAAAGGGTGGACCCAACCATTTCTCCCCATCCTACCAAAAGATATTGAACTTAAGTACCTGTAGGCTGAAAATTTGTTTCAAATGGTTTGAGGGAGTTAATGGTACTGTCAGTTTCTTGAACATTTTAATGTTTGAAGCATTCCTGTCAAAATCTATTACAGTATCCAGCAATTTCAGGAGGCAAGAATAAACAAATCATGTGGGATTAGCTCTAGAGATATGACATGTTTCTGAATCTGAAGTTATTGAATTTAAAGCGATGAATGGCAGAAAAAAATTAGGTCTCTCTACCAAAATTAAATCAAGTATCCAAATGATACCATCTTTACCATCACAATCATTTATTCAATGATTCCTTAAACACACTAACACAATGAGAGCTTGGCAGCATTACCCTGAATATCAGCTTTGCTACTAACCCTAAACATGACTTTAAATAATGTAAATTCTGTTTTAGGGTTGAATAACAATATAAAAGTACTTACAGCCAAATTGTTACTTTTGTAATTAAATATGCTAGCTAGAATTTCCACTTGCTCCAAACGGACAACAGAGTAGGGCAGATGAAGTTGAATGAAGAGATCTTGGGTCACGCTTAAGGTATAAGGGTCAGGAATACACATTGCATATTCATCAGATAAACCCACAGCTTGGATGGACCAATCAGTGATGCTTCCTGGTATACTCAGGGGAAAACAGCAAAACCTTGATCCCTATAAGATGACAAAATAAAAGAGACATTATCCTCAAGGCAACATTTTGAGTACTTGCAGGTCCACCAAAGGGATAAAGCCCAGTAGCCATGCTGCATGAGCCTTTTGGTTGATTTACGACTTCAATTTTCATTCTTACTTAATTCTGACCATTAAATATTTCTGCTCAGGAAACAGGCGATGGTAGTGCTTATAAAGTGACCAACACATAAAAAATATAAAAAGAAAGATAAATTATTAAATAATTTTGTTATTTATAAGGGGAGTATATATAGTTTTTAAATTTAAAAGCTGTGAACTTTTGTTCAGTGGTCAAATATGTTTACCTTGCAGTATAGAGGGTAAAAAATTAACAACACTTAACTGAAATTACTTTGATACATTTAGGAAATTTTGATTTTGAAATTTACAAAATTGTTATTGTTTTTAAGTTTACTACAAAATGTAACACAACCTTTTTATTTTTCAAACTTAATAAAATTATTTATTTGAATCATTTTTTTCTTCTTCAAAATATAGTCATATAGCAAACTGATTGATTTAATTAAAAATTTTTTTTTTTCTAAATGGTTATTTCATTTTCTTACTTTCAAGTACTAAATTATGCTTTAGTATACTTCCTGACATATCCAATGGATAATAGTCTGCAAACAATTCAATAAAATAAACAAAGACTTTTGAGGAATGTAAGGATGTGACATTACAATTACCCTTCCAAAAATCCCAGATCTGGCCAAGATATAAATTCCACATTTGGAATAAAATCAAAGTTAATCTGGCTCAGATCAAAATTGATCTGGAATTTCCAGAATCAAGCTGAGCCAGATCAAGTTTAAATTTAAATCTGCCCAATTCTTGATCTGACTTTATCTGGCCACATAAAACAACTCTATTTACCCAGATATAAACGCTTTATTAAAGCCAGATCTGGACTTTTTGTAAGGGTAGTCTGATTTCAGTCATTTCTACATAAATGATAGCTTTAAAGGTTTTCTTCACCATTTTGTAACTTTAATGCCCTATTTTATATCAGTTCAAGGCTTTACCACTGAACTATTCCTTTATGCAAAAGTAAGCTTTTTTTTGTGTAAAATTTCACAAAAGAATACATGATGATACAAACCCTACAACCACTTCTTGAAAAATCCAAGTCTCTCGAAAATCTGAGCGTAGATGAATATCTGACACTTCCTCTACGATGAGATCAAAATCTTCAAAATTAAAACTAGAGCCCCCACTACGTCCTCTTAATTGATCTGTGGGACCAGCATCTTCACAGCAGCGTAAAAATATGGCTCCAAGCTCAGCTGTATATTTCCACCCATTTTCAGTCATTTTGCTGATTCTGAATACGAGCAAGCCTCTGTTCACATGTAAGTCTCTGTCTAATGGTGTGTCCTTTTGCACATATCCATCTTTCAGCTGAACCTGACAAAAATTCTTCCACTTGAGGACAAAAGATGAAAACACAGGTTAAGGTTTGATAACCTTTGATGGGTCTAAACCTCTACCTACTTTTCCAAATGTTATCACCCCCCCCCCCCCTCCCCATCCAACCACACACACACCCACACACATATAAGCTTGCACTTGCACAGTCTACCGGTTTTGTAACTAAAACCGGTGTCAGATTCATGTTTTATAAAAAAAAAACGAAAAACTGGAAGTACCAAAAAATATATATATATTTATGAGAATGCAGAGTCAATTAAAATAAAAGATATTATGAGAGCTAAGTATGCAGAAAAAGACAAAGATGTGAAGAAAAGCTAAGGAGAGATAAAAGAAAGTGGGTTGACAACCTTGCTACATCTGCAGAAGCAGCAGCTAGTAATGGCAGAATGAGAGAGCTTTACAAGATAACCAAAACAATTTGCAATGAAAGGACCAAGGTTGGGAGTGCTATAAGAGGCAAGGACGAGAATCTATTAACGGACGAAAAAGAGAGAGGTGGAAAGAGCATTTCGAGGAGATACTGAACAGACCAGATCCTGTTTTTTCAATTCCTAACATAACATGTGACCCAGAAATAGACGAAATCAGTACCAGTTATATTACAAAAAGTGAAATAAAAGAGGCATCGATGAAGCTAAAGAATAACAAAGCTGCGAGCAAGGATAATATAACTGCTGATTTGTTAAAAGCTGATATATGCACATCAGTATTATGGCTTGAAGAGCTGTTCAGAATTGTATGGGAAAAAGAAGTTACTTAAAATCATGGAAGCAAGAAAAGATAACAAAAATATCTAAGAAAGGCAATACTACTGTATGCAATAACTGGTGCGGAATAACCTTAACATCCATACCAAGCAAAATATTGCTGTGCATCCTTAAATCTTTGAAAGTATACTTACATTGAGCTGCTAGATCTCTCTTCCTTCGTGCCCTTACAGCATTTATACAGCCAGCACCTATCAATCAATCAATCAATCAATCAGCATTGTTGTAAAAACACCAGAATCTTTGCATAAAATTAAACCCAAAGAGTAAAAGAGTTCGCCGAGGTACAAACATGTCTTCAATCAATTCTTTAAATAGTCAACAGTCAGGGGCGCCGGAAGGAGTTTCGGGTTGGTGGAGCAAGGAGAGAGTGGGTTCCAGAAATTTTTTGAAAATTGATGCCAGGAAAAAGGGAATTGCATTCTCCCGGCTTTAGGCACTTAATAATCTTTGATTAACATCAAATATTTTTTGAAGAAACCAATTTTCTTCATATACCATATTGTCATAATCATATAGACTGAAAATTGTCATTGACTAATTGACATTTTGACATCAGCTGAAGTAATTAATGATAATTTATCAAAAGGTTTATTGAGTCATAGCTTACCCATAATCAATAATGCAATCATAAGAAAACCCAAATTATTGGTGAGGCATATGCCCACCTACCCCACCCTCTTCCAGTGCCCAGTGTCAGATGATAATACCTACATGGAAAACTGTTCCAGAGTCTATAGCAGAGGGAATGTGAAAAATATGGTATGCCAACAAATGTTTGAAAAATTCTGTCTTTGTTATCCCGTTTAAAAAGGCACAATTCAACAAATTCATATAATCAATCAAGTAAAGAATGGCAAAATCCTTTTTTTTTTAACTTTCACACTATTCATCAAAACTTAAACCAATACACTACAATGAAGTATATACCTTGTCTTGTTTATAAATCTATATAATGAGATAATTATTTATATTTCTATGACCCTCACTGACAATAGCAGATCCATAAGATTTGGCACCTAGATTGTATAAAGCACTTGACATTTCCACGATGAGGTAGCAAGGATGAAAGTGGAGACCCTAAACCTATTGTAGTTTGAATTTAAAAGATATGTATGGAATAAAAGGAGGTGGAAGTACCTCTCGATCTGTTGTGACTGTAAAAGTGAATCAGAGATCAGCGATTTTGAAGTAAGAAGAAGGGAGGGGGGGGGGGCAGCTGATTTAGCAGATGGTGATTACTTTTGGCTTTTTACTTACAAAAATACAATTTTAAAAGTAAAATCTGTAGGATACCTTCTCTTTTGTCAACAGTAAGATCAGCATTTGTGATAACAGCAACGCCGGCCTCCTTGAAAACACTTGGAGTACTCTGTCCGCCTCCTGGCCCACAACCCCCATCATAGCTGTCCATTCTGCTGTACATCTGATATTAGGAGAATCACAGCACTTTAAGGTCATTTTCTGAAACATTTACTTGAGTTATCTCTAACTTACAGGATATGTGATATTTTAATTAGATATGTAAATTTGCAACAATGAGAGATATATACAAAGAAATTTTAATAATCTACATTTGGTGAGAGTCATTAGATGAAAAGAAAGATTAAGGGTTGAATTGGGAGATATGACACAAAGATTATCAAATCTCCTGGGAAATAGAAGAAAATCACATTTAACATATAAATACCAACATTTTGATTTGATCTCAGCTGCTTGCTTACACCCCCAAGTTGCTTGCTTACACCCCCCCCCTCCAAAAAAAGAAGAAGAAGTAAATGAGTGTGAACAGGGAACATACCTTATCCTTTGTGAGCCTGTGATAATCTCTGAGTAGATAAACCGCTTGATCCACGGCCACAAGACCAACAGTGGTGTCAGGATGAGCATCAACTTGAATCTGGATATTCTCATTTGGCTCCAAGGTTTCCCCTCTTTCTACACCCACTATGCTTAAGATGACCTTGGGAAGTAAAACAAAGAAAGTGATAAGCAAACGTACATGTCAAGTAAATTTAATCAAATATTTATGTGGTGTCATTAGGTAGAGAACAATTTTAGAAACATAATGAATGGAGAACCAGAACCAGAAGTTTTGTGGTTCCGATGATTTTTCATAAGCTGATTGATTTGCAAAATTTGTATTAACTGTCATGTAATTGCATATCATAAAATATTTGTTCCATATTTATTCATATGCCACACCCACCATGCAGATCAATAAAAATGTTGACAACATTAACATTTGCACAATAATTAACAACATCATCAAAGCAAGTATGATGCACAAACGATTGCTCATATCCTATTTCAAAATTTGTCAGCAAGCACCAAATACTCATTAGCATTCATGACATCACTACCACAATATTAGAACATACATACACACCATAACCGATCTGTGTAACCGTATAGCATAAATCTGATATATAGTTTATGGTGTTTACATTATTTAGCACTTTCACATTAAGCCACGCCCACCATGCATATTAATGACACCTTTTGATAACATAAGCATGCACACAACCAACAAAATTATCATGTCCATATGATGCAAAGCAGACATACAGTTGATCATTTATCACTTTTTCAAAATGTTCACTTAGCCCCACCCACTTATTAATATGCATGAAATCACCACCACAAACATTAGGCCATATCTGCAGACCATGGGTTATCTGTGTCCCATATAATACATTACTCCAGTTTACTGCTTTTGAAATACTGGTTTACAAGCTCTTTTTAGCAAAATCATATTAAGCCCTGCCCACTGTACATATCAATGAAATTTAACATTCATACATCATACACATGTACACACTAGCTAATATCATAATTATACCAAACATGAAACAAAACAACCATGTGGTTGCTAAAAATGAGCATTTCAAGATTTTCACTTTAAGCCCCGTCTCTTATTGATATACATGAAATCACCACTACAAACACTAGGCCATATTTGCAGACCATGGGCTATCTGTGTACCATATAATACATTATTCCAGTTTACTGCTCTTAAAATACCGTGTTTACAAGCTCTTTTTAGCAAAATTATGTTAGGCCCTGGCCACTATGTATAGTAATTAAGGAAATTCAACATTTTTATATCATAAACAAGTACATTCACACCAGCTAACATCATAATCACATCACCAGCAAACATCATAATTATACCACACATGAAACAAAACAGACATGTGCTTGTTAAAAATTAAACATTTTAAGATTTTCACTTGAAGCCCTGCCTTTATTTTATATGCATGACATCTACAATAGGGCACATCTACAGACCATGGGCTATCTGTGTACCACATAGGACATGCAGTTTACCATTCTTGAGATACCATGTTTACAAGTTCTTTTCAGCAAATTCATATTAGGCCCCGCCCACTATGCATATTGATAAAATTCAGCGCTTTAACATCGTGAACATGTACACACCAGCTAACATCATAATTACACCAAATATGAAACAAAAACAGACAAATGGTTGTTAAATTATGAACATTTCAAGATATTTACATTAAGCTCTGCCTGTACTCATTTATCTGCATGACATCATCATCAAAAACAATAGGGCACATCTATAGACCACGGGCTATCTGTGTGCCACATATGACATAAATCCAGTCTACTGTTCTTGAGATATGGCGTTTACGAGCTGGCCATTACACACACACACACATGCACCCACACACAGACACTCAAACAGTCCACTTTGCTTACAAGAATGTCGTTTAATGTGTCCTATCTTTCATTAATATATACTGTATGATTACAAATCTGCATCAAGGCAAAAAAAAAATTAAGTTATGGACTTAAAAATCTGCATTATGATTAAAAAAAATCAGTGTTTGACATAAAAATGCACGTTAGGGTATAAAATTCCACAGCTTAGGTGTTTAAAATCTGCGTTAGGTTTAAAAGAAATCAGTATTTGGCCTAAAAATGCATGTTAGGGTTTGAAATTTAAAAATTATGTCTTAAAAAGCTGGGTTAGGGCTAAAAAAAAAAAAAAAAAAAAAGCTACAAATAATATAGTATTTACAACAGTAACTTACATTATTTTCACATCTTTTGGCTACTTCCATCCATAAGGAGTCTGCTACCACTTGTCCGACCTGATTAATATAGTAAGCGACAATACGGGCACTGGGGATCATGTCATAAGTCACAGGAAAGTGAAGCTGATGAATAGATCCCATACGTCTGACAGTGCTAGCTTTATGAATGATCTTGCCCTTCGCAATGACCTGGTATGATGAAACGTATAAATGGGATGTCAGATCCTTAAAGGTAACATGACATGTAAATATACATTTTGACCTTCGAAATATAATGTTTTCTATTGTTTATGAAACGAAAACATATTGGAATCAGTCTGGAAACAGATTTTCACTTCTATCAATTGCTAGTGGACAGGGGGATGAAAAGGGAAGCGCCACATTGTTTGCTGTGAAAAATATAGCAATTGATTGATTTTCTTGGATGTACTAAGCATTGCAAGGTTTAACGTCCCGAAAGCTTCCAGTGCTGGACATTATATCAAGATGGCCATGGCCTTTGATAACCAGTTGTGAACTCACTGGTTGCAGACCCACCGAGATTCGAACCCAGGACGTGCAGGTGAGATGATAAAACACTAACCACTACACCATGGAGGTCTTCATAGTGTGACAAGGATGGGAATTAGGTGGTACAAAAGACAGACGGCCAGCAGATTTATTAAGCTAAGTAATGAGGCAGCCTCAATATCCACACATCCTAATGCTTCATGATACCTACATATTCAGGGTTAGAAAAATAATACTAAACTAGAAAAATGTTTAACAAGAAAAAGAAAGAGGTTTTCTTACAAAGTAATTCAAGTTTGGCACAACTTCTGAGCCACTCGTCAAAGCTTCGGCATTAACACTATTTCCAACCTGGGCAGAAAAAAATTAATATCATCTAATTATGAAAACTTAACAACCGACTAGAATACAATAAAACTACAATAACCTAACAATCAAAAAGATTAGTGTGTTTGTCTCACAGACAAGAGAACTATTAGGAAGAAAATGGTGAAGAAAGTACTCCAAAAAAAATTCTAATAGGGAGATATTTGAGGTAAAATTTTCATCAGATTAGTAAAGAAATGACTGAAATCAGACTAGTTGTAAAATAACATCCTCACATTTCTTGAAAGTATTTGTGTATTTTCTTGAAATATTTCTGAGATTTTGTGACTTTCACCCATTTAGGAGACAACTGAGTCAAGTAACTGTGCTTTACCACCTGAATGAAGTTTTTTAAATATTTTATGTGGGTATAATTAGTTTAATAATAAGGAATTTTAAAGAATCGATTTGATTGTGACATCACTCTTCTAAGGTAGACCATGTGCAGCTCACCTTGAGGGCAAGGGGGTACACCTACCCCAAAGATTTATTAATCAGTGTTTTTCTGAATACAAACATGTTTGAATTATATGTAGTTACAAGAATGTTCATTCCCACCCTACCCCCTCCAATCTTGTGTTGCAGACAGGCTCTCTTACAACCAACCGCCTATCACTTAACACTTTCAATAACTCCTGAACAAGATATCACAGTAGATTCTTCTCGGGTCTGTTTTCATATACATTTCTGACCACTGATCTAATTAAACAAAAAAAAAGACACAAATCTCTGTTTCTGACGAAACATATCATAACAAGGAAATAGGGTTTCTCAAGTAACTTTTTGAAGGATAAAAAGTCTCAAATAATGAGAACGAATAAAACAAAATCCTTATTCCATACTGGAGAATACTCATCTAATTATATTTTCAAGTTTTATCGAAGCCATATCGAAAATGTCAAAATAAACTGAAAATCATTGCCAGAAATGATTTATTAATTACTTGCTTTGCTTTGGTATAATACCTTGCAAAAAATTTCAAAGCTGGGATTTACCAAAATATTAGATGAAGACCAGCAGTGTTTAATCCATTTCAATTTTATACTCCATCAGTTAAATCATGGAACTGGAAATATATGTAATTTCCATATCATTAAGCTACTGAAATTATGAATAGGAAGTTTAAATAGGGCAAGCTAAAAAATCCTCTTGAGTCCCTTTAAGATAAACAAACGGACTCAAAGGGACCCAAAGTGTTTTCAAAAGGATTTAAAGGGATTTCAAAGAGACCACTAACTTCAATGGGTTTTCAAAGGGTTCCCTTTGGAACATGTCAAAGGGACTCAAAGCGACCCCAATATATTTCAAAGGAACCACAAACTTAAAAGGGGTCCCGTTGTAACATGCCAAAGGGACTCGAAAGGGACCACAAACCAAAGGGTTTTCAAAAAGTTCTCTAAAATGTTACATGTCAAAGGGACTCAAAATGATTTCATAGGGACCACAAATTTCAAAAGGTTTTCAAAAAGATTCTCAAAGGGACTCTTAAAGGGATTTTTCAGCTGGGAGTGGTGTAAATGAGGCATACATGAGGAATTTTGATGATACCACCTTATATTTTATTTGTACTAATACTGGCCCAATTAATCAACATGACTTTATTTTAGTAAAAGAGATATCGTAACTTATAAAATTTAACTATATTCATAGGCATAATAATGTAAGGTAAAAACAGTTCCCCTTGAAAGTTGTATAGCCATTTCTTAAGAAGTACAAACAATGGTGATTTTGAGTTTTAAGATATGGGAATCTAAGGGCAAGCTAAAAGAGTGGGACATTATCCCCTAGCCATACCACCAACCATAATAAATATCCATATTATTGGCAGATCCAAAGGGAGTAGGTTCTTGGTACCCCTTTTTCACAGAAATGTTAACCTTTTCAGCACTGCTTAGAGCTAAATATTTGAATTAAACCCTGCTGGCTTGCACCCCCTTTTGAAAAGCTTGGATCTGTCCCTGCATATAACCAGATATTTAAGGTGCATTAAATTAATGTGCCATATCAATGCAACCAACCTGAACTTCAACTGTGTTTAAACGAATGAGAAGGAAGTTTTCACCGCTTGGACTGTCGTATGCTTCTACAAAAAACTCCATCTCGGCATTATTTGCTGCTAGGAGGGCACCATCTTCTGTTGTAAGCTGTTCGGATAACATTCACACATATGACAAAGTTCACAATTCATGCACAGTTAATGCATAGATACAAACTTGAAAATATATACTGAAATAGGTGCAAATCTACAAAACAGTACTCCAGCAACAGAACTGGATATTTACAACAAGTAATGTACTCCAGCAACATAAGTGGATATTTACAACAAGTAATGTACTTCAGCAATAGAACTGGATATTTACAATCAGTAATGTACTCCAGCAATAGAACTGAATATTTACAACAAGTAATGTACTCCAGCATTAGAACTAAATATTTACAACATGTACTCCAGCAATAGAACGGGATATTACAACAAGTAATGTACTCCAGCAACAGAACTTAATATTTACAACATGTACTCCAGCAATAGAACGGGATATTTACAACAAGTAATGTACTCCAGCAACAGAACTTAATATTTACAACAAGTAATGTACTCCAGCAATGGAACTGAACATTTACAACAAGTAATGTACTCCAGCAATAGAACTGAATATTTACGACAAGTAATGTACTCCAGCAATAGAACTGAAAATTTACAACAAGTAATGTACTCCAGCAATAGAACTGAATATTTACAACAAGTAATGTACTCCAGCAATAGAACTGGATATTTACAACAAGTAATGTACTCCAGCAACAGAACTGAATATTTACAACAAGTAATGTACTCCAGCAATAGAACTGAATATTTACAACAAGTAATGTACTCCAGCAATAGAACTGAATATTTACAACAAGTAATGTACTCCAGCAATAGAACTGAAAATTTACAACAAGTAATGTACTCCAGCAATAGAACTGGATATTTACAACAAGTAATGTACTCCAGCAATAGAACTGAATATTTACAAGTAATGTACTCCAGCAATAGAACTGGATATTTACAACAAGTAATGTACTCCAGCAATAGAACTGAACATTTACAACAAGTAATGTACTCCAGCAATAGAACTGAATATTTACGACAAGTTATGTACTCCAGCAACAGAACTGAATATTTACAAGTAATGTACTTCACCAATAGAACTGGATATTTACAACATACTGTATTTATGCAGACAGTGTATCATTGTTGAAGGGGGGAGGGCAGAAGTAGAAGGTTCTGGGATAGAGCCACTTATAGAATTCAGGTAAAATACATTAAAACTCAATGCTTTAACCAAGATGCATTAAGCCATCAAGACACACAAAGTTCACGATGCAGTCAGCTTACAAACCTTGTTTCTCATAACTGATCTTTATAGCTCTAATTCCCACCTGTCCCTCCTGGAAATACAGCCCTTGTTTAAAGTAAAGTTAAGCAAATATTGAAGTCCAGCACACCTCCTTATAACTTTAATTTAGACCTCAATCATCTTGTTTTGTATACTGTTTATTGTTCTCTCATATACATGTATACAAACACAACTTGAAAATATAAATACTTCCAAGGTTTCTGTTAACATGCAAACAAAATGGCTTCAAAAATTGTTTTTAAACAAAATCATTTTTTCAGGATTGTTGAAACTGAATACTTGTTTTAATTTCTTTAAAAATAATAACATAATTTGAACAATATCTATCAGAAGTCACCAAACTATCCCAATGAATCGTTACAACAACAACAGAAAAACATTTAAAGAAATATTATTATATTATAAATATCATATTACCCGTATCTTTAGTCTATCTGCATTTGGAGGGATGTCCAGTCGAAAATTGACCTGACCTTTGCGATTGGTTTGAGCCAAGGTAGGGTGGTTATTTCCATTTTCATCCCGTTCACTCAAAAGAAGTTGTTCTTGACCTCTTGGTAAGATGGCAGTTGCAATCACAGACACATCAACATTGTCAGCTGGCTTGTTGTTTTGATACAAGACATCAGTCTGAAATCATTTGGAAACTTCAATTAAAGGACTATATCGATGTTTGACAGCAACATTAGTTTACTTTTTTGAAAAAGAAAATGATAAGAATAATGAAATGCCAACAAATATGCTAAAAATCCCTTTTTCAAGGCTTTACTTCATCTTTCATGTTCTATCATTAAACATTAACGTTGAGGCAACATTTAATAAATTGCTTAAAATCTATCAAAACCCATAAAAGAAGCAAGAAAATTACCATATTCTCATAAGCGCCCCCTAACATTTTTGACTGGTAACATTTCCCAACACCAATTAATAATAAATGCTGTTTATATGTATTTATGTTCCAAACCTTTTCTTAAATGTTAACCTGAATCCCTATTAGCAGATTAATACAGGCAAAAGAAATTTGTGGTAATTATGAATAGGGTTATATATCTCTTTGTTTCTCGCACTGTACGAGATTCCCAAGCATGGGTGCTTATTAGGAAGGAACTTTGCCCCTAAAAAGTGGTACAATTTTATTTTCATGCACATCCCGGGCACTTATTACATTGAATACAGTACATCGAAATCAGGAAAAACAATTGGACATTTTACATTTTTTATTTTATTGATCTATTTTCATTGTGCAGCAAATTCTGACCAAAGTTTTTTGAGTTTTAGCCATACCCCAAATCAGATTCCAGCAACAGTAGACTTCCCCATCATTTTCAGTGACTAAGATTTAGGAAATTATGTACAGATTTTGAGCTGTAATTATTAATAACAAACTGAAAACAAGTATTTTCTTGTGTGCTTGTATTATTATTTTGGACACTTTATTAGCTTTAATTAAGTGGACATTTCTTGAACCATTTACCACTGCACACATTGACTGCTCAATATCAGGGCCGGTTTTAGGAATGTGGGGACCCTGGGCACATCCCGATGTGGAGGCTCTTTTCAGAAAATTTGCACCCATAAAAATAAAAGATGTTACACATTCACACAATAAGATGAATTTTTAATCATTTCTGATATATAGTAGAGGCTACATGTATCATGCATCAATCAGAAAAGGGACCCATCTTAGCAACCGACAAGGCCCGTAAAAGTGGCCCTCACATCGGGAAGGTGATCAGAAAAGGGGTCCATCTTAGCGACTGCAAAGGTCCATGACAGGGACCCCCACATCCAACCCTCAACAATTGCGGTTGCTTTCTGGTCGCCATGTTCCCTCATTTCCAAAATTGTGATCGCCAAAATTGTTAAGTTACTCGCCAGTATACAAAAACCTCTTTAAAATTAGAAATAATTTTGAATGAAAAAAAAACCCTCTTCTGCCACCCCCGCCACCCTGCCCCCTCCCTCCTCCAAAAAAAATGCACAAACAATTATCAAGAAGTACAGGCTGATCAACAAAGCAAACAATTTGATCATTTTCCTGATGAAAAATGATCATACTTTTTTCAGGCACCTCTCTGAATGTATTACGGCCGTACATCCATATGTATACCAGTCTAATTTTGCTCAGTAATATGATATCATACATATTGTATCAGTGCCATGGGGCTTGTGGGGACAAGAAATTAGGATTGACAGTAATTTTGGAGCAGTAAAGAATAAAGGTAGTTTGTTTTTGGTCGCCAAGATTTAAGTTTTCATCGCCATGGTGACAGAAATTGTCGAGGGTTGTCCACATTGAAAAAGACGATGAGAAAATGGACCCATCTTAGCAACAGCCGATGTTAATGAAAAGGGCCCCCACGTCAGTGAAGGCAATAAGAAAAGGGGCCCTGTCTAAGCAACTGACGAGGTCCGTGAAAAGGTCCCCCACATCAGGGAAGGCGGTCAGAAAATGGGGCCCCATCTTAGCAACCGCCGAGGTACATGAAAGAGGCACCCACATCAGGGAGGGCCTTCAGAAAAAGGTGCCATCTCAGCAACTGCCGAAGAGCCTCTGGCCTCAGTGTTATGCCACTGCATAGCATAATTTCATAGCATAACTACAGGAAAAATGCAAGACAACGTACCCCATCAAAAGACAATGATAAAGTAAATAATGATTCAAAACGTGACAGCGGCAGTGAGGAAGAAAAAATCACACCTGGTGAGGAACTTTGATTTCTCACCAAAACTAGAGGCAATCATTATTTTTTTGTAATAGTGTTGGGCATAGTCTTAGTCTACACATTTCCAATTTTGAACAGTGGGCCAGGCCCCACAGGAGGGAACTTGTTTTGTGGGGGCCTGGGCACGTGCCCATGTGGCCCATGCTTAAATCTAACCCTGCTCAATATGGAAGTGTTCTAGTTAATAAGATTATTCTACTGCTTAAAATCAATTAAAAAGCATTGATATACTGATCGCACCTTCACTTCATATGGTAATCCTTTCTTGAAATATCTGACTGTCCTGTCCCACTTGAATTTGTATGGACTGGTTGCAAAAACAGCAGATGTGTCTGATGTATTTTCAATCATTCCTGTTACTCTTTCCACAACAGTTATTCCAAGGTACAACCTTTTTCCTTCATATTCATTGAACCAATCATGCATAAGTCTTCTTGTTGATAAGACAAAAAAACCTTGGCCCCTTTCTGTAAGCTGCAAAAATAAAATAAATAGTCATAGTTTTTTAGTGATATTCCCGGCTGAGCTGTGTTGTGTCTTTGCATGGGCAGGACACTTTATCCCGCTTTCCTCAGCTCCACTCAGGCTGTGAATGTACCAGCATTTATGGGGAATTAACTGTAATGGACTTGCGTCATGTCCAGGGAGTCATATGCTCTCTACTTCTTGCGCCATGGAAACATGGGATGAGCACAGGCCCTATGAGCCTTATGCTCTGATGGATTTAACTAACTTAATGTGCTTAATAGTGTTAAGCAGAGAAGTATTCTAACAATATAACAAAGAGGGTTCTTATTAAGCAGCCATACCTCTCGGTGTGGGACTGACATATTTGCAGGATATCTGCATGCTGATGATAGGTTGACATGAGCAAAAGCTTTCTTTGGAAGGTATATGAATTTTGTATTAAGTGAAATACTTAATGTGTTTTCAAATGCAGTTTTGTAATTAAAAGATATCGAAGAGAGGATAAGTGCAGCTTGAGAATACACAAACAATTATTTGTAACAAAAATTCAAATAATGAGTGAATTTTTGGGGTTAGAGATCCGGGAAAATTTGTAGAGATCCATTTTTAAATGCATCAAAGTCCAGAAATTTTGTTACTATCTCTACTTTCCAATAAAGCATGCTTTGAAAGACAATGTCAATTTTTGTATTCCCCTGCCACTTCAAATTTGTATTTATTTGGTTAAATTCATATCAGAAATGTTAAGGTGTAATCTTTAGTCTCTTCTAGTGTGATATATGAAAACCAAATCTACAATGTATCACAGTTAGTTACGTACATCAGAACTTATACTGAAGGACACATGCCAAAAGATGCATAGTGATCGTATGTGTAATAATTTGCTTCAACTTACAGTATCAGACAATTCTACACCCAGATCTGTTATGCTGCCATCTTCTTCAACAATGCCAACCTTAACACTGTAACCCCCACGTACAGGTTTATTGTAAACATATCTGAAAATAAACATTGACTTTTATTCACTAAAATTATGCTGCTCATACAAATACCACTGTAATGAAGGTTACATTTGTTTGCATTATCGACTAAAGATTTGTATCCAGAAAGTAAAAGGGACATGTCTTCTCATCCAAAAAGTGTGTGCGTGGGGGAGGGGGGAGGACAAGAAGCAAATTTTCCTGAAAATATACTGACATTTTAAATTTCTACTAAAAAGTGAGAAAAAAATCCCTCTGGCCCTCTGTCATTACATCCCTAACTTTAAAAATGCATTATCTAAATAATGCAAAATATATTGACTGCAATCACAACCAGAGCATCACTGATGCAGATGCTCAACCCTTTAAATTCTGAGTAAAATTTTTTGATTGTCCATGTGGTGGTGATTTGTTGTCAATATAAGAGAAAGGTGAAGGTTATTGATGTCAAGTCCCCAGTCCATTAAAATAATGTGACATGTTTTTATTGAGAAGATAATATTTGTTTGTAGGTTAGAACTTTTAAATGCAATTCTTTATATTTCTGTCCTAAATTTCAGTCACTGATAATCATCAATCTGACCAGTTTCTCCTGCTATACTTGAGCTAGCATATCTGATGGATATCAAGCTAGCATATTTTATGGAGATCAAGTTTGTCAGCCAGCATATATGATGGAGATCAAGTTTGTGAGCTAGCCTATATGATGGAGGTCAAGTTTGTGAGCTAGCATATGTGATTGAGATCAAGTTTGTCAGTTAGCATATGTGATGGAAATTAAGTTTGCCAGCTAGCATATATGATGGAGATCAAGATTGTCAGCTAGCATATATGATGGAGATCAAGTTTGTCAGCTAGCCTGTATGATGGAGATCAAGTTTGTCAGCTAGCATATATGATGGAGATCAAGTTTGTCAGCTAGCATATATGATGGAGATCAAGTTTGTGAGCTACAGTAGCATATATGATGTAGATCATGTTTGTCAGCTAACATATATGCTGGAAATCAAGTTTGTTAGCTAGCATATATGATGGAGATCAAGTTTGTCAGCTAGCATATAAGATGGAGATCAAGCTAGCATATATGATGGAGATCAAGCTAGCATATAAGATGGAGATCAAGCTAGCATATATGATGGAGAGCAAGCTAGCATATATGATAGAGATCAAGTTTGTCAGCCAGCATATATGATGGAGATCAAGTTTGTCAGCCAGCAAATATGATGGAGATCAAGTTTGTCAGCTAGCATATATGATGGAGATCAAGCTAGCATATATGATGGAGATCAAGTTCTTAACTTCTTTGTCATATTCAACTGCTCCCATTCAAATAACGTTGGTGGAAATTTGCACCAGAACATTAATGATGTTGAAGCTTAACTTTATCACAAAAATGTTCAAAAGAGTAGTAAAAGCGATGCCAAAGAAAAATAAAATGGGGAATTGCCATTTTTACTAATTTAGTTCAAGAAGAGTTTTTGCATGGAAAAAATAGATCTATATTCAAGAGAAGTTTTTGCATGAAAAAACATAGACCTATAGTCTACGGCCGTTTAATAGAATTTTATACAAAGCAATTCATTTTTTTCAATAATCCTATTGACTATAGCCTGCACATTTTACATCATAGAAACAATAAACAATAACTTTACATGAGGAGATTGATGGGTTTTAGGATCTCTATAGGCATGCATGATGGGCTGTTATGCCTGAGGGGAGCCTGTGCTTACTGAGTCTGAAACATGATACCATGACACAAAAAAACTATAAAAAAATTGCACATTTTTTTTTTATAGCTAAAACTATAACTATGTTTGTGGGAAGGACAGCAAGAGCTTTAACCCTTACTCTACCAGAGCATTTGAGATTAGAATGTTATTTTAGGAAACTTTTTGGAAAGGGGGCTTTTTCACTAATTTATTTTCATTTTCTACGTAATAAGTTGATCTTATATGAAAGCTAAGACTATGGACTTTACATTGGTTTGCATAATTCTCTGGTCAAATATGCAAATTTATGCAAATGAGGTCATTGATTCAGATTATTAGATGGCTAATCAAAAACTTGAAAAAAATGTATTGATATTATTTATAAATTGTTGAAAGAAGGACCTTTCATTTGACAGTACTCTTGATTTTTTTTGGAGCAGGTAAAAAAAAATTCATGGCAATTTTAAATTTGTTGACCTTTTTGACCTAAAAATTGACCTCTGATTTTGCCAATGATCTGTCTGATAGGATTTGGCACTATACTTTCCTATAAGCATGCATTGTTCCTTTCTATGATGCACAAAATATAATGTAAAAAGGGAACAATTACATCAATATTTCAATAAAAATGTTATGCAAATGGATGCAAATTAGCTAATTTACCTCAATTAATATGCACAGGCTTGAAAATTTCAGTTTATGAGAAAATTTCAGCCATTGGAAGCTTTGAAAATACTTATATTTATTTTAGATTAAGCTGAATGTCTTGTAGAAACTTAATTCTGTTGATTCCATTAAGAATTCTCAGTGAAAAGGTACTCAAAAATGGTTCAGAGCATTAGTAATCATGTTGACATTGCCAAACTTGGTATCCTTTAGTGGACCGTGTATGAAATGTCAACAAATTTGTACAGGGAAATCCTTAAAAGAAATATAATTCAACTGTTTCCAAGAAAATACAGGGCTTAGGGTGCAGGTAGGGGGGTTCTGGCTTATTTATTTTGATTGAGAGGGGGACCAGGGGTAATGCCATTCTCTTTGAATATGGCCCTATATATTCCAGGATCCAAATAATTTCCTCTTAAATGGGACTGCTTGGCCCCCACCATGGGTCTCTTGCCCCCAACATGGGTCTCTTGCCCCAACATGCGTCTCTTTCCCACAACATGAGACCCTTTTTCCTTAAAAATTGTAATCCTACTCCACTGCACCACAAACTCACAACATGGAATCGAGATTTCGCGAAATAGGTATATGGGCACTGTTGAACTACAAATTAATGGTTGATCTGTAAAGTTTCATCCAAAATTACTATAAAAAAGACAATTCATCTTAATCACGTCAGATTTTTGTGACCCATTTACTTGTTTATAATCCTTACAAGTAAAAAATCCCAGCTAATTTACAGTGTTTTTGCTTAATTTTGAACAGATCCGCACTAACGTTAGTTATGCCTAACGTTGGGCCTAACGAGTAAAGTTACTAGGCATGAAGTTTGGAAAAATCATTTTACCTGGTTCTGATAATCTTTGGGCCTCCTCTGGGTTGGGTTCAGGTACTAAAAGATCTCCATTACTGGCAATAAGCCTTCTGACTCTTCCTAATCCTCAGTTTCACTTTCAAACAAAATTCGGGATACACGTTCTTCTGTCGTCTCAACGTAAATGTCAAAAAATCTAAAAATTTCACTTCAGGAGTTGAAGGGGGATTGCCAAATTGCGATATAATCATGTGAAATGATAGAAATTGAAATGCTTCAGGTAAATCAAAATTACATACTTGGCAGTGATAAGTCCCTCAATTTGAGTAGCTGTTGGTAGAACATATGGCTTAATGGGCGACACTTCAACAGAAAAAGTTGGCAAAACTGAAAGAGAAAATTACAAATTTGTTTGAAAAATATCAAATCTAATATACCTTACATTGAAACTTTTTACATATTTTGGAATTTAATTTAATTCGAGATTTAAAAGATTTTTTTTTCAAATTCCATAAATTACAAAGCATAAGAGATAAAATACTGGTAATGAAGAAATACTGAAATCAAAACATGACATCTACAATTGTTCTTTAATGAATTGACTCATGTTGGTCAAGATGTTGGTCACCATCTTGTCATTCAAGAAGAAAAAAATGGAACCAAAATTGTTGAATGCTACTTTACCCCAACTTCCTATAGGGCAGGGGGAAGGGGTTCCAATGTTAAGGATCTACCTAATAAAGGCCCCTGGTAGGGGTCCAGGGGAGCGAAGTCCCCAGAAGCTCATGCATTTTAATATTGATATTATTTTGAGTTTTTTAGTGATTTCTGAACTGGAGATATCCCCGATTCGCAGGGTATCCCCGATTCACGGGTGTGTAAATCTATCCCAGATTGGCAAGCAACCACACATGCACATACACACACAATAATTTTGTAAATTTGCTTCCTTGTTGGTCTAAAAAAATAAACTGGCCAGAAATATTGGCGAGATATACATTTTTCAGTGTTACATCACCTCAACTCCTACCCATCTACACTCTGCCCCCTCCACATCTACACTCCGCCCCCTCCACACACACACACATTTAATATTTTCAGGCTGCTTTTGTAATTGAAACTCAGTCAACTAGAATATAGAAATTCATATCAAATAGAAATAATGAATTGTTTATTTTAACTTCTCAGTTATAAAACACAGATAACAACAGATGTTTATAACTGAACAATTTGCCATCATAAATAGCAATACAAGCGCTTTTCATGACTCTTTTTCAAGATTCCGAGTAAAATTAAGTCACCAAACTATAATCCCCTTTCCCTCCATTCCATATTGCACAACACCAAGAAAACTGACACCAAAACCACTTATTTTTCAATCAGATTGTTTTGTTCCCCTTTTAAAAAGGAAGGAAGGAATGCTGAAATATATAGTTTCCCCAGTAAATGGAAGTCATTGACAGACAATACATGTAAATCGGCAAAACACCTTATGCACTCTATAAATGCTTTAATTCTTGAGAAAATATGCTCAAAGCATGTCTGTACAAGCCTACAGAGGAAATAACATGATGCGGGTTATTGCAACCATGTGATGGGAAATGTTGCAATACAGGGACATAATTGTTTTAACACTGTCATGACCCTGTCCGACACCGATGATTTATTGATATCAAAGGTTGAAACGCCACATATATCTCAGGAATGACATAATATGAATTGAGTTGACTATGCGCTGTTTGATGTAATATCACTCACAACTATACTGTCTAATATTGGACAGTTTTGAACATTTATAAATATCTGCCCTAAGATTTTTATTTCATTTCATTTTATCACAACATTTACATAATAATTTGCACAAATAATATAGCAAAAATACAAAAAGTTATCATAAAAGTTTTCTATAAAACTGTTATGGCTCAAAAGAGAAGGGCAACAATTCTTAACATCAATATATCAGAGCTTAATTTACAAATATATACACACATGCATAGATAGATATATAAACAAACTTAGAGAAAACCGCATCCCCTCACCCCAACCATGATTTATATATAGTATAGTAAAAAGAGGACAACTAAACACAGTAAATAGTTAAAAGTATCTTATTTTGTAAACTCAAAATATTTGAGTCACTCAAAATATTTTGAGATAGATCAATAACTTGTCTGTTGAAAAGACCAAGAATACAATGTTTACTCAAAGTGTGGTGCTGAAGTAGCAAATTAGGCAATCATTTGGGTTAATAGTTTATGGATTTGAAGAAAATACTTCAAGAAGGGTTTCTTTTGATCCAAGCAACACAAATATTCTATATGCAAATAACTTTCAGCATTAAACTACTGTATTTATCTGTAATAGCTTCAATGCATTGAAAACCCATACTTAAAATTACCAAAGCTCTTTAAAAAAATCAACCATTTGTTCACAAAATCAAGGATCTTTCTAAAAAAATGTAGCAAACATCTTTCCAAAGAGAAATATTTCTCTAACTTAGAAATATACAGAAACTCATTCATACCAATCACGAAAGAAGATGGGAGTCTGGTAGGGTTTCAGTGCAAATCATGCAAACTCTGCCAAAAGATTTAGAAAATGCTGAAAAGATATTTTATAGAAATAGAACGCCTTACCATATTCCTTAACTTCAAACTGAACAGAGGTATTCACACTCAGCTGAGGAAAAAAGGAATAAAACAGTACAACATATGCACATAATACAAAAGAAAATATATTTGTCCAAAACATTTTTTATGTCACACTAAACTAGCTGTTAAACAATGCATGGGTTAGAATTTGATATATGTATTGATCTTTTAGGTGTACACAATTGTACACAATTTGGGGTGAATCTACCAAACATTTAATATGGCTTTACCCATCTGTTGATAGATTCTTCTGCTATTGTGCAACCCATTGCCTAAATAATGTACCTAGCGAAATGCTAACCAATCATTGTAAAGGTGGTTAATCTTTTTCTGTAACTGAAGATGTTTTACACAATAAAAAAAATATACATCAATAACTTTTAGGAGTGTGCCTCAAGAATGGAGCTTCAGATATTCTTTGTAATTTATAATAAGTTAAATGAGAACTAAAAACAATCTATATTAAATCCTAATGAAGGGCAACTCAAATCTTAATAATGTGATTAGCTAAAACAAAAGTTGGACCTTTTTCCACTTTAAACAAACGTTTTAAGACCACAAATTCACAACTTTTTTCTGGTAATCTCAGAGAAATGTGTTACAATCACACCCCAAGACTTTGGATGAATCAAAATTCTTCCCCTTGATTATCTTTGCCATCAGATTATCAACATCAGGGCCAGATTTAGCAATGGGCAACATAGGCAGTAGCCCATGGGCCTCCACAACCAGGGGCCTCCACATTTTCATTAAAAAAAAAAATTGTAAGGGCAAAAATGTGATAGCAACCTGTTAATTTGCATTGGTGGGAGTGGTAGCAGCCTGTTCATTTGTACTGAAAATTGGGCAGGCAAACAGGCTTACAAAATGAAAATTCTTGAACATAAATTTACTTCAAAAATCACAAAATACTTCACCATTTTGCATCTAAGCACCCCTAATTATTCTAAAAAAATCCAAAGGGGTACACTCCACCCCCAGGACGGAAGTTATAAAGTAGTGTGGGCCTTCACTCCTGAAGTTGCCCATGGGCCCTCACATGTCAAAATCCTGCCCTGATCATCATATAACTTGATATTTTTGAATGCAGAAGATAAGACATAAATTCACAGGCGGCTTGTCATAAGGGAAAAATGGTGACCGCCCCACCAACCCCTCACCCCTAAAGAATTGCTAATCTTTTTTTTCTTCTTTAAGAATACATACATTCTTGAATAATTTGTAGAAATTAGTGTACATTCATTCCACCCCCTCCAATCATGTTTTCAACCTCCAATTAAAATCTGTGACAACCACCTATGGTATAAATTGCAATCATCACACTTACACCGGATCCGTAGAACGCCATGATGCTCCAATTTCCAAACATGGGATATGTCGGAAATTTGAAAATTTTAGTGATTAACCCATTTTGTGTGGTGAGTCGTTCATCTCTTTTGACAATCACGTTTTGTGGAGTAAGAACTTCAAGTCGAATCTAAAATACAAAAGAAATGAAATTAATTGATCTGCTAAACCATTAATAAAATAATGAAAAAATAACACCATAAAGATTGACACTTTATGGGAGAGGAAGAGAAACTCTGGACAAACCTACAGGGGTACCCCTCTCTCGGATTTTGTCATTTTTCTACATTATTTTCCACACTTAAAATGATAACATTACCTTTTAAAAACATGGTTCCCTGTGATCACATTTTACATGTACTGACTTTGAGCCAGCTACAGTCTTAAACACGATCAAGCATGGGAGCAAGGGTCATTGTTTAGGGTCCATGGACAATAAGAGGGCATGCATAGACTCGTATGACTTTTTTTAAATGCATGGTTATTAATTAGCTTTTATCCACAAGTTGAAAAAAGATTATTTGAAAACTGCTTGAAAATATAATTGTCAAAATGAAAGACAACACAATTCTGTCTTGACTGTCTTACATAGACCGTGCATAAGATACAAATGGACCTGCCCAAATATTTATTGGGCTAACCTCAGTTTACAGAGAAAAAAACAAATAGGAGTTAGCTCGTGATTTAAATGGAGAAATAACGATGATTTGAGCTCCTTAAAAATAAAAAAAAACAATCAACTAGATATTGCTTACAAAACAACTACTAAAATATAACCCTCAAATCAGTGGCATGTCTAAGGGGGTGGAAGGGGTGGGAGGGTGGGAGGGGAGGGGTGGGAGGGGTGGGAGGGGGGGGGGAGGGGGTGGGAGGGGTGGGAGGGGTGGGAGTAGGGGTGGGGACTCAACATTTTGTGGAAGTCATAAATATAATTAAGTGAAATATCAAATGAATAAATGCACATGACTTGTCCTTTTCCTTAAAAATTTGTTCCAGTAAATTATGACCACAAACTTACTGTAGCAGATAATGAGACCCACTTATCTTACTTAAAATAACTGCTCAACCAGGAGAACAAATACAATGGGGCCATTGATTAGGGAATTTGATTCTAATTACTTGTGGTTTTCAGAATAAAGAAAATAAAGAGGAAAAGTCTGACCCGACCTGCTTATTTATCAGGTCGGGTCTGACTGTTTAAAAGTTTAAGGAGCACAACAACTAATGAAACAGAGATGCTGGCATTTTTCTATTCCTATTGACTGAATTATCGTCTAATTTGCACCAAAATCCTGAACTTTGGACCCAAAATCTTCACTTTTGAATCAAAAATAATTAATATTGAACTATAAATCTTCAATTTTGCATTTCTAAGACCCCCCGTTTGAGTTACAAGTTTATTTCTTTCGCAGATTGCGGCATTTTATCCTTAGTATGACCAAGAAACTACTGTATGAAAGATAAGATAACACACTGACTGGCCTTCGTAAAGGTTTATAAGTCTAATATTACTATTCATTTTGTCTGTATGGTTAATCTAAATTTGAGTTATGATTACATAACTTTACACAATACATGCACTATACCTTTGGAAAGGAATGACCTGTGGATGGTTCTCTAAAGTACCAACCATGAAAGGGACCATAAGATGTCCCACAAATTTGGACTAAAGTACAGAACTTGAAATGGGACAAAAATCTTCAAATTTTGGACCAAAAATTATACATTTTGGACCAAAATTTATAACTGAGGGCCACAAATCTCGCAGTTAAACAAAAAATCTCATAGGTGTTACACTCCAACATGAGAAAATTCAGCTGTCCAGAAAGTTTACAACAAGGTGCAGATTTTGAGGCAATGACCTTTTCTTTGCTATTAAGCAGTTAAGTAAATTTAAGCCTCCAAAGAGTTTAAAGACCACTATTTTTACACTGTTGGAAATTTTTTACGCCATGAGCAAATCTTTTCATTCTACAACCCCCCCTCCCTTCCTCTCTTATCAATCCCAAAGGCTGGCTACACCCCTGAATCTACAACACTTAGGATCAACAGACACAGACAGACAGATCAAAAACCTTCCATTTTGTTCCGTCTTAATAAGATGTGTTTTTAATGGGCTTAAGCCCCCTAAAAATGAATAGCTAGACATGCCCTTGCCTTATATTAAAATAAAAAAAGAATTGTTTTGTATATATGTTTAGAAATATTTCATGATTCAAAGCTGTTTAGGGTAAAAACATGATCCATATTTCCTTCAGGTCTGACAGTTTAATTACAATGCCACACAACAAGAAAGAAGTCAGTAAAACTCATTCCCAGGATTCATACTGTACCTTAAGGGGTCATACAAGTTGACATATGTACATGGGTATGGTTAATGCAATTTCTACAGGTCCTGATCTGAATTTATGTGATGACAATTGCCACTTGCTTCCTGCTACTGTTATAGACCTAGTTAATAATAAATGTAGGCCTAAGTTTTGTGTAAAATTTCATTATTCAATCAATTTGTTTTATCAAATATCATCAAACACACTGTTTTCAGCTCTTTTTTTTCATTAGAGAACATTTAAAGATATTTTTGCCCATTGCATAAACAAACTTTTCTGACAAAAACAAATGTGTAACATTTGTAAAACACAAAAAGAGTCAAATTTAGAGAACATTTTTTCTGTAAAGTATTGTTATATTCTTTGTGAGTCAAAAGGGGCGTCGGCCGTTTATTACCGTGTTGATTCCCCTTTTTCTTCTTCTTCTGGTGAAGTACAAACCCTACTAGCAGGTGTTACATACCTTCTGTGTCATCGCTGATAATATTTGAAATGTGGACAAACACTTACCTCCCGATCAGATGGGTGCATCTCTTGATCTAAAACAACCACTCTGATTTTAACTGCAGAAAAAAAGAAAAAAGGATAAGTGGAAGCAATTGCTTTGATGTCGCCCAACATCCCTTGGACTATACTGTAACTATGATGAAATGATGTATCCCTGTTAATCATTGGTGGTCAGAAACACATGGCCATGGTGGGGTGTTGGTTTGGAGTGTAGATAGGCTTGTCTGTCTGAATGAAGACATAGCCTGCCTGGTAAAACTTATCTTACCATCTTGGTTTGGAGTGTAGATGTCTGTCTGAATGAAGACATAGCCTGCCTGGTAAAACTGAACTTACCATCCTGGTTTGGAGTGTAGATTGGCTTGTCTGTCTGAATGAAGACATAGCCTGCCTGGTAAAACTGAACTTACCATCCTGGTTTGGAGTGTAGATAAAAAATGAAGACTTACCATCCTGGTTTGGAGTGTAGATTGGCTTGTCTGTCTGAATGAAGACATAGCCTGCCTGATAGGAAAGCAAAAGCTGCTCAGAGCTGGAGAAACTTATCTCATCACACACAGCCTCCAAAACGATGTAATTCTTTGTTCCATCGTCTTTTGGTACAAGTTCAGGATCGACAAAGAAAGTTGCAATTTCTGGTGCACCTGCAAGAATAAAAAGACAAATGATGAACAGTTTATGTCCTTTTTTGTTTAAAGGGTAACAAAAACTTCACCTAAATTGGAATAAAATTTGCGTTTAAATTACTAAATTAGGAAAATGTTTCATCAAAATTGGTGAACCAGAGCTTAAAGGTTTTGAGTTCTGATGCTTCTTTTCATATGTAGAATGAGTTGCAAGTTTTGCATATCAACACACTAGCTAACATCACAATTATACCAAATATGGAATGAAACAAACAATGCAATTGTTAGAATATGAGCATTTCAGGATTTTTACATTAATCCACACCTACTAATTAATATGCATATTCTCGCCACCAAAAACTGCAGACCATGGGCTATTTGTGTACCACATATGAACTGAATCCCATATATTCTTCTTGAGATACTGTATTTACAACTCTTTTCAACAAAATCATGTTAAGCCCCACCCACAATGCATAATAATGATAGTCAACATTTTGCACTAGCTAAAACATAATTGTGCCAAATTTGAAACAAATCGATCATGCGGTTGTTAAAATATTAGCATTCTAAAATATTATCATTATGCCCCGGCTACTCATTAATACGCATGGCATAACCATCAAAACACTAGGGCACATCTACGGACAATGTGCTATCTGTGTACCCCATATGACATGAATCCGGTGTATTGTTCTTGAGATACCATGTTTACGAGTTGGGCATAACAAACACGCACACCCATATATACACACACACGCCATCATGACCGCATAAGTTCCTGATGCTGATCGCATTGAACCAAAAATAAAATCTGGCCCACCAATGTCAAATATCTTCCTAGGCTGCTGACATGTTCACATGTATTTGTTTTTCCATGTTTCATAACCAAATAAACATTTGTAGAAATATCACGTCGAAACTATATTCTTTTTTTTTTTTTGAGGTAGGGGTGGGGGTCGGGGTTAAGATAGAAAGGAACCAAAGAGATTAATTATTCCCCCCTCCCCCCACTTGAAATATTGCTCCATGATTATAAAAGGATTGTGAATAAGAATGGAGTGATGAAGGAAATTAGGGTAGTCACAGGGTGGGGCATCCCTTTCAAAAAACAAAAAAGTTCAACTAGGGGTCTGCATGTCCTTTCCCCTCCTCCTGACCCTCTTGATCAGAATAACGTTAATGCTGATCATTCAAGTCCATGAAAGAGATACAGTATATGTTGTCAATCTTAACCTCTTTTCATCTGCTTGAAAATGGCAAACAAACAACCATCTTAGTGGTGGTAAATTTCCATTAATCTTAACTTGGTAGTTTCAAAATCAAACAGTAGCATACATTTGTAACTTTCAAAACACATATTTTTCACATGATGAAATTTTTTTGTTTTAAAACACATGCTGCAGGATTACAAATATTATTTTGAATTTTGTTTTCAGTTTCGAAAGCAATAGTGTTGCAATGTCTCCTGTATTCAAAGAATTTCCTGGTACAATTTTTGTAGGTTTACGGGTCATTTGAAGTTGAATGCATAATAAGTAGAAAGTAACATTGTTTGATGACTTCACAATGAACCCTCTACCCACTTTTCTTGCTAGGGATTAAATCCCTGTAATATTACTTACTGTTATGTCATGGAAGATCAACCACTTGAAAATATGATAGGAAATTACAGAACAATTACCAAAGGGGGACTTCCCCCTTAAAATCCATTTGGGGGATTTGGGGGAAATGGGGATATTTTTGTTTTTAATCGTGACTGCAGCCTGACCTCAGTTTTGTCCCTCGTAACAGATAACCCAATCAATACAATTCAAGTTGATGTTTTTGTATTGTGTGAAGATCTCAACAGATCGAATATCTTTAATTTTAAATATTCAGTGTGTTGTCACATCTCTCTCTCTCTAAAAAAAAAGAAGAAGATATATAAGCTATAAGTTGCCCCTCAACGTGAACCCCCCCAAAAAAAACCAAATTCGTTGAAACTTTCACCTACTTTCAGACCTTTGCTTAGAGCTAGAAATCTCTGACAAAAACTTATTATCTGGCACTTATTTTTTAATTTTTGCCAAATGAAACCATGTATATATGTCCTCATTTAGTACTGACACCACCAGGGCCCTTAAGTGGGCCCCTAGACCCCACTCCGTTAAGTTCACGTTTTGCATGCACAGAGGCCCGATGGCGGAAAATATATTGCATCGGACACAAAATGATCATTCTTCAAATTCCCCCTCCACCTTTAAACCCTTAAAAGTTTTGCTGGATCCGCCCTTGCTGATAGGACGATGTTTTTCTGATTCGCCCTTGCTGATAGGACGATGTTTTCCTGGATCCGCCCTTGCTGATAGGACCATGTTTTCCTGAATCCCCCCTTGCTGATAGGACCATGTTTTCCTGGACCCGCCCTTGCTAATAGGACGATGTTTTCCTGGATTCACCCTTGCTGATAGGACAATGTTTTCCTGGATTCGCCCTTGCTAATAGGATGATCTTTTCCTGGATCCGCCCTTGCTGATAGGACTATGTTTTCCTGGATCCGCCCTTGCTGATAGGATGGTGTTTTCCTGGATCAGCCCTTGCTGATAAAACAATGTTTTCCTGGATCTTCCCTTGCTGATAGGACGATGTTTTTATGGGTCCGCCTTGCTGATAGGACTATGTTTTCCTGGATCCGCCCTTGCTGATAGGACAATGTTTTTCTGGATCCGCCTTGCTGATAGGACTATGTTTTGCTGGATCCGCCCTTGCTAATAGAATAATGTTTAGCTGGATCCGCCCTTGCTGATAGGACGATGTTTTCCTGGATCCACCCTTGCTGATAGGATAATGTTTTCCTGGATCTGCCCTTTTTGTTTTGCTGGATCCGCCCTTGCTGATAGGATGATGTTTTCCTGGATCTGCCCTTGCTGATAGGACAATGTTTTTCTGAATCCGCCTTGCTGATAGGACGATGTTTTCCTGGATCTGCCCTTGCTGATAGGACAATGTTTTTCTGGATCCACCCTTGCTGATAGGATAATGTTTTCCTGGATCTGCCCTTGCTGATAGGACAATGTTTTGCTGGATCCGCCCTTGCTGATAGGATGATGTTTTCCTGGATCTGCCCTTGCTGATAGAACGATGTTTTTCTGAATCCGCCTTGCTGATAGGACTATGTTTTGCTGGATCCGCCCTTGCTAATAGAATAATGTTTTGCTGGATCCGCCCTTGCTGATAGGATGATGTTTTTCTGGATCCGCCCTTGCTGATAGGACAATGTTTTTCTGGACCCGACCTTGCTGATAGGACCATGTTTTCCTGAATCTACCCCCTGCTGATAGGATGATGTTTCCATCAGATGGTTATGAACTGACAGGTGTTGTCTAGAGCCTGTCTTTGTGGGCATATAACAAAGATAATCTATCAAATTATTAAAGGTTATTAACTCTGTGACTCACTCAGACTTTAAATACATGTCTAAGCAGGGATCATTGAGCCATTTCTAAATTGTGAGGGGCTCAACATATGCATGTGGATGGAAGACATTGAGGCCAATGTCACACATCTCTTTAATGTGGAATACAAAAGTTATGCCCCACTGGTGGGTGGGGTGGGGACACACATCCCCAGAATATAACATGTATAACCTTTTATATAATTTAACATAATATGGATCATTCCTTATAAGGTGAAAAAACTATGGCACATTATCTTTTTATAGAATAACTTTGGGTGGCAGCAAAATTTTCCCCATGGAAACCCAATCAATACAATTGAAGTCATCAAACAAACAGGGTCACTGGGGTGCATGACTTGTCCTTCTCCTTAAAATTTGTTCAGCAAATCATAACCACAAACTTGAAAATAATGTCACTTATCTTAATCAAAATAACAAACAGGGTCACTGGGGTGTATATTCCTGACAACAGTGACAAGTAATCTAATAATTGAAAACAAAAACATGTGAGTTACACTCAATAATTTCCTTTTTATTCCCTTCTAGATTTTAAACAATTTACCTGATGGACTAATGTAGCAATCACTCTACCCTTGAAAATATCAATAAAATGAAAATGATTTTGTTTATTTTTGTTGAACAAAGTTTATTTTTAAACCCTAACTAGATTGTTTGGTACACAGTGAACAAAAACCACTCTGAAATGTTTTAGACCTAACTTCAATACCCTTTCAGGTTTCATGTCACTGGACCACAAGGAAATATTTTAAAACTTTTTAAAAATAATTGTTTAAGGAACTGCTGAACACGATTTGTTATTAAGTTTAAAAGGACATGACAAATCCAAAAAGGATTCCAGGGTGGAAAATCCAGGGGGATTCCTAGAACTTGGAAATCCATGGGGTGTCTAGAAAATCGGTTCCTAAATGGGTAGGGGAAAAGAATATTTTCTGGAATTGCCCACTGAGTGACAGTGGAACAACTAGTAAATACATGGTAAGAAAAGTGGTTGTCATTTGAACATTATAGGTCTGACAATGGATTGTCCTTCAAGCAGTATAACTATAATGTTAGAGCATTCCAGGTAGCAAGCCCATGTGGGGTCCATATGTGCAGGACCAGGGCCATCTTAGGGTCACCCATATGATCCCACATGGGGCCCATAGGGGTTAGCCCTTGTGGGGATCTATTTGGGCAGGCCCATATGGTTCTCATATGGAAAAACTTGGGCATGACCATGTGGGCAGCATATAGGTCTGCCCATGCAGCAAGGGCGTAGATTCCGGGGGTTGGGGGTATATATCCCCCCACATTTTGAAAAGGGGGCATGGTATGTACAATCCTCCCCCCACTTTTGCCGATGATACGCTCCAAATTTTCAAAAAAAATAACTAAAATTACTAAAATAAATGCACTTTGTCACTTCTGTTATTTGATTGAGAAATTGGGAACAATTACTGTATACCACAAAACTAACAATAAATCAAGAAAATATATACTTTCATCTCAAATTACCACAATATAATAGTTATCTGACTAATGTCACATGATACGACTTTTGTACATTCCGTTTTCCAAAGTTTCTTGATGTGACCTTTAATAATACCATAACAACTCAAGGGCTCTTGTGTTTCATAAAAGATACAAAACGCAGCGCTAAATTCTATGAGAAGTGATCACAGCAATGACCGGTATTAGTTTACACAGGCCTGCCAAGGGGAGGAGGTGCATGTTTGGAAGGGGGTTTGGAGGAGGGGGGGAGGGGAGGTGGCAAGTTCAAAACATTAAAATGGCGCAAAGCTATTTAGATTTCCATGTGTAAACTTTATCGATTCCTTAAAGAAAATTGCTTACAGTCAAGGATCGAGTTTAAACAATAAGGGTATTGATTGGGAAATCATTGGGAATTCATACTTTTATTGCCATTGCTTGATAGATATTATGGACCTCAGTCCATGAAGTTTTTCTTCACTCCATGCTGAGTCATCCATTAAAAATTAAATGTTTATTCTTGGTAATTGGATACATAAAACATCTGTACATTGTTCCTCAACTTTGACGTTTTCACAAAGAAAGCTACTATAATTACTCATAATTCCCTTTCATTATATGCTCTTGCTCAAGTTAGTTTTATTTGTGTATGATAAAGGATAAGTCTATGAAATGAGATAAAGGACCTATTTTGTGTTCAACCTCTTTTCTTTGCCTTTTTGGTATAAAATCATCACTTTCATTTCAAGTTGTGGTGAGGGCCTGGTATCCACTGGATCTAATGGGCCTGGCATCCGCTCCTTCTTTAATTGCTGGATCTAATGGGCCTGGCATCCACTCCTTCTTTAGTTGCTGGATCTATTGGGCCTGGCATCCGCTCCTTCTTTAGTTGCTGGATCTATTGGGCCTGGCATCCACTCCTTCTTTAGTTGCTGGATCTAATGGGCCTGGCATCCGCTCCTTCTTTAGTTGCTGGATCTAATGGGCCTGGCATCCGCTCCTTCTTTAGTTGCTGGATCTATTGGGCCTGGCATCCGCTCCTTCTTTAGTTGCTGGATCTAATGGGCCTCATGTCTGGCTGGATCTATTGGGCCTGGCATCCACTCCTTCTTTAGTTGCTGGGCCTGGATCTAATGGGCCTGGCATCCACCTTCTTTAGTTGCTGGATCTGAACACAGCGTTGCTGGATCTATTGGGCCTGGCATCCACTCCTTCTTTAATCTATGTCTGGCTCTAATGGGCCCTGGCATCCACTCCTTCTTTAGTTGCAATAATTGCTGGATCTAATGGGCCTATGTCCTGGCATCCACTCCTTCTTTAGCTGGATCTAATGGGCCTGGCATCGGCTCTAATGGGCCTGGCATCCACTCCTTCTTTAGTTGCTGGATCTAATGGGGCTGGCAATTATCATGTCTGGGGCCTGGCATCTAATGGGCCTGGCATCTGAACACAGCGCAATAATTATGTCTGGCTCTAATGGGCCTGGCATCCACTCATGGTGCAATAATTATGTCTGGCTCTAATGGGCCTGGCATCCACTCACAGTGCAATAATTATGTCTGGGCCTGGCTCCACTCCTTCTTTAGTTGCTGCCTGGCATCCGCTGGATCTAACGGCCTGGCAATAATTATGCTGGCTCAAATGGGCCTGGCATCCACTCACTGTGCAATAATTATGTCTGGCTCTAATGGGCCTGGCATCCGCTCACGGCGCAATAATTATGCTGGCTCAAATGGGCCTGGCATCAGCTCCTTCTTTAGTTGCAATTTATAGGGAGAATTATATAAGATAAGTTAATACATAAAGCTTAGCTTGGTCATGTTGATATGGTCCTCCAAAAGTGAACACCTGTGGCACATTGGTTTTTAAGTAATTGCTGAGATGGCCCATATGGGAATAAAAATGGCCCATATGGGATGGCCCATATATTACATGCCCACCTGGGTTCCAGATGAATCCCATATGAAATATTCTACCCATAAACTGCTTGCCCACATGAAACCCATATTACTGTATGCCCATATGGGTTAGCCCATATATTGCAGGCCCAACTGGGCCTCGGATGAAACCCATAAGGTATAGCCCATATTCTGCCTATAAACTGCCAGCCCACATGACACCCATATTATGCCCACCTCTGCCCCAGATGTAACCCACATGGGCATCTGGGCTATGCTACCGTATTGTAGGCATTATATGCTAGTCAGATCATTAAGGTCCATGGTCAGATAAACACCTGACAGTGTATGCTATGCCATGGGGTATTGTAGGATGGTGGGCCAAGTCATGCACCTAAGAAATTAAATTTATCTTTTTTTATAATATGGATTGTTTTTGTTTTTGTATTCAGCAAAATATATAAAGTCCATGATTTCTCATTTTCATATTCATGATAATTCATAGTGACTGATTATTTACTTGATATTCATCAAAGCAAAAATAGTTTTTTGTTCAGCAAAAACGTGAATACCCCTGCACTCAGGACCGTAATACTCATCTCGAAAGTGAAGGGGGGGGGAGGCATCTTATCCAAAAAGCCGGGGCAAAGGCAAATTTTCACCAAAAATACTATTTTTGTATAGATTATTTGGAAAAGTGGAGGGACATCTCCCCCCCCCCCTTTACCTCTGTGGATTACAGCCCTAAGCTAGCACCAATTACAAACATATGTCACTTTCAGCAGATGTACCAGTAATGCGTAAAAAAGGCATACTGAGTAATGAATTAAATTTTTTTGTTTTTTTGTTCTTTCGTCCATTGGAAATTTATGGGAGCTAATACCTTTTGCCAGAAACTGATTACTGCATCTACCTGTACAACACATTATTGGCATATGACGAAGAAATCAAGTTTATTTAGCTGAGATTCCAGGTTGGTTTAGTACACTGACTGGTAATGTAAATAGCATAGGTCACGTGACAAGTCTCCCTCAAGTTTTGTTATTTGGTTACGTTACCTTATGGGTCTATTTTTCATAAAACAATTTCAATGGGGCAACTAACTAAGGTACTTCATGTGGAAGTGTTAATTTCGTGAATTAATAAACCCAAGTGTGCCAAAGCTCTATAAAGTAGTGTATCCTTGATCAGAAGAGCTTTTGTTTGACCATGTCATGCTACCTCTAGAAGTGCAAAAACAGTACAGGTATCCATGGAATTTATACCATAAATTTCCTTCTAGTATAAATTCTGAAGTTTACTTATGTAGAAAATATCCCATAGATCTTATAACCGCTTATCACCTCCTTCCTCAGCCTTATGTTATTTCTACCATTTATAAATGTCTAGTGTTTGTTATCATAAAAAATGGTCTAAATAATATCCTGTTTTCCTGGCGAAGCCATCACCTTCTTTTATTCATCTCAAATCCCCAAACACCTCCACAAATTGTACTTCTAGATTTGTTAAATATAAAATCAATTTCATCATGGGATTATGGAAAACATGAAAATTCTTTTTTTATAAACATGTGTCAGGTGCTTAAATACGGAGCTTTAGGCTATAAACTCTCAGCTAGTATGGATCAAGTTTGCCTTTATAAACAACAAAGCATTTAATTCCTGAAAAAATAAATAAATACATTTTTCTGAAGAACAAAAACTGACACACATCCACATCACTCCGGGGCATAACCAGGATCTTTGGATTTATTTGTTTATTTTATGGTGGGGGTATGTTATTGAACGAATTGTTTTTGTCAAAATAGTAGTCTTTAAACTGTTCGCTGTTCTGAGGCTATATTTTACTTCAGAGCAAAAACTAAGACAAAGGAAAAAGGATACTGCCTCAGAATCTGTACGTTCTAGCAAAATTTCTGAACCTTTTGACAAATTGTCTGAACCATTTACCAAATTTCTGGACCTTTTGACAAATTGTCTGAACCATTTACCATTTCTGGACCTTTTGAAATTTCTGGACCATTTTGACAAAATTGTCTGAACCATTTACCAAATTTCTAAACCTTTTGACAAATTGTCTGAACCATTTACCAAATTTCTGGACCTTTTGACAAATTGTCTGAACCATTTACCAAATTCCTGGACTTTTTGACAAATTGTCTGAACCATTTACCAAATTTCTGGACTTTTTGACAAATTGTCTGACAAAAATTCCTGGACCTTTGACAAATTGTCTGAACCATTTACCAAATTTCTGACATGTCTGAACCATTTACCAAATTTCTGGACCTTTTGACAAATTGTCTGAACCATTTACCAAATTTCTGGACCTTTTGACAAATTGTCTGAACCATTTATTAAATTTCTGGACCTTTTGACAAATTGTCTGAAACATTTACCTAATTTCCGGACCTTTTGACCTTTTAAGGAGATGTTGTGTGTGTTCAAGTTAAGCTCAAAATTATGGGAGCCAAACTTGTAAAGTGAGTCATGCCTTATAGGCTTCCAAGAAACAATGATAAGTCACTCATTAAAGTACAACAAAAATGGTGCAATATTAAGTAGAATTGTGGAAAATCTATTCAAGAGAAAATGATTTCATCATTGCCAGATCTTATATAAAACTTAAAGATCTGTTGATGGGATGTGATACAATAAGATCAATCTTGTGATTACAATTTTGCTTTAAAGTATTTGCAACAGCTGTTTTTGATCACTTTGGTATAAACTACATTGCCACCTCACACTTTTACAAAGCAAGACTTAGAGGTGACAATAGAATCTGAGCGGTTGATTTGCAGATCGTTTGTTTTCCTCTTTCTGTTTGTTTATCTTTCAAGCAAACATCTTTATCTTCCACAAGAAAAGCTTCTATGAGTGTTAATGTGGTTTCCTAATTTCATGACCAGGTCAATATCTTTTAAACAATTCTTTGAATTTTTTTTAACTTCATTAATCTGAGAGAACTAACAGATCAAAGTTTATTAACATTTCAACGTATTAGAAGAACACTGTTCTTCAAAATAAGAAACAATTGCTTCATGACTCTTGTGAAACTTAAAGGATAAGTTCAGCAAATCTATCTTATATATAAACGATGACTTTAAAAGAAACTAAATAGTGAAGAAACATTCAAAATTCTTATTTCGTTAAGGAGATGTCAATGTTTCAAGTTTGGTGCCATTTGTGTAGAAACGACTGAAATCAGACTAGTTGTGATGTCATAGCCTCAGATTCCTAAAAGTCTTTATGTATTCTATCATACTTTGTCATGCAAATTTGAGGCTTAAAAACCATGGGATATGTCAGAAAAGTAGTACAACTAAATCTAGTAAGGGTATTTATAATGAATGTACCACCTGAAGAAAGTTAGAGGAAAAATAATTTAAAAAGTAAAAAATCTATATATACTTTCTTTAAAATACATTAACAATTGCTAAGAATGTGAGGATGAGAACACCAACTTTCCATAGTAGACTTACTAGACCAGTCATTTTTACACAGATAAGACAGAGCTTTAAACTTAAATATATCCTTAACAATATTTTAATGCTTTCTTCACCATTTTGTTTCTTTTGAAGTCCTCTTTTATATATATAATAATATGGACATGCTTGACCACTGAACTTGTCCTTTAAGTTAACACTGTATCAGCTATAACACTAGCTGCTTAGATTTGCTTTGTCAACAAGGTAAGAATTATTTCCACAATACTACTATGTCACCCAACAATTCCCTTCAACTTATAGCTTCTTCACCTTTTCTGCACCTGTTGTATGCTACATCCTCAATTCAATCATTAACTATTAAAGGATTAGTTTAGTGGTCAAGCAACTTTATTTTATATAAAAGTGAAACAAAATGGTAAAGAAACTGCTTCAATATCTTATTCCATTCAGGAGATATTGAAGTATAGAAACATATGTGTAGAAATGACTGGTGTAGTAAGTCTACTATGGAACATTTGCACCTTCATCCTCACATTGTTAACAAATTTAATATATTTCAAGATAATTTATTGAGCTTAGAATTATTCCTCGACCTTTCTTCAGGACTGGTAAATTATAATAACCCTTACTACATTCTCTTTGACTACTTTCCTGACATCTCAAACAGCTTTTAAGTCACAAAATATCATCAACTAGTGTATTACTTTCTTTACTTTGATAAAATATTGAATAATCATATACATTTAACCCATCAAATGATCGATTGATCAATCAATCAGCTTTGGCCCTAGTGTTTTTTTTAACTTTTATTTGCTACCAAACACATAATTATACCACAAAAATCTCCCCCCCTCTCTAAATCAAGCTATAACCCAGTGCACTTTTGTAACTTTCATTTGCTACCAAACATAATTACTAGCCAAAATCATCCACTCCCTACACCCCCACAAAAATAACAACTTATTCAGGAAAAGTTAATATGCTCTGGCTAGTGTCAGTATCTTTATTTTTTGGGAAAATCTGCCCCAAGCATAATGGGCCTACACTATGTCTACACATGTTACCACAAAGCAATACACTTAATCCTCACCTGGTGATACTTGCACTTGGATTGTATGGATGACCTCTAGGGTGTCCATGTTCTTGAGGTTTAAGGTCACTGTCACCTGACCAGTTTGAAATACATTGACCAAGACAGTTTCTTCATTACCGACCCGCACAAGATTTGGTGACGTTACAAACACAGTTGGCCTGCCAAGGAAATAAAATTAATATCAAATATATAATTCCTGAATCTAATAATAGTCACTGAAAATGATTTACAAAAGAAAATATTGTCACCATGTAATAATGCACTTGTCAATTGTGTGACTCACCCCTACACTCCCGGACAAGGTGTCATTGCACCAAAGTGGGTGGACAAAACATGTACATTGATGCACAAATGGAGGCCACTTTGCTGAGTGGGGGCCACGACCCCCAACTATTGTATTAAAAAAGGCCCTGAAGTGGAGGGATTTTACACTTAATGTGCAAACAATACCAATTCATTCATATAGTTCCTGATATAATAATGTTACAGTTGGAACTGTCAAACCCATAAAAAATCCACGCCCTTACATCAGCAATGTTCTGTTTTTCCATGTTAAAAATCGAACATCTCAAGGCCACCGAAAATGTATGCATCACTGCCCTCACACTCCATACATACAGTGTACAATTATAAATACACTGACAAACAGAGTTTATTTCTGGAATGGTCTAAAACAGACACAGCGTGTACATTATTCAAGGATATTTAGTGAGGGTACTGTGAGTAGCAATGTTGTAGATGTCAGGGCACAACATTGGCATGGCAAGGACCATGCAACCAGTTAAACCATAGCCCTTTTCAAAAAATCTGGAGTGGGAAAAAACATGCAGCTGAAGGTATAATATTCTCTACATGGGGGCATATCCAGGTGGGCAACTCAAAACATTTCTTTTTAGCGAATTTGATCCATTTTATACCTATGTTGTCAAAATGAATCCACCCAGGGTTGTAGAAAGCGTTCAAGAAATGTGTGTGTGTGTTTGGGAGGGGGGGGGGAAAGACCTCTTGTGGGACTCATGGGGGAAGTCATGTACCCCAGCCTAGAGAAAGAATTAGTGCGCCCAAAACAAAAAAGTAAAAGTCAGCACTTCATTTTAAAAGGGTGACTTTTGTAAGTATTTTGACGGTGTGCATATTCCACCTGTTCTGGCACCTTTTGACTTTAATTGAGCAGTGCCGTATTCAGGGAGGCAATATTTTCCCTTGAGATTTTTCCTATGTAAAATGTAAGTAGCGGGAAGTACCAGTATACAATTTGATATACATATTAGGGAGAGAAAAAAATGTGAAAAATGAATAAGGTTAAATATTGGGCATTTTCCTTTGATTTTCTGGTAATTTTCTTCAATTTTTAGGCAATTTTCTTATGATTTTCGATGATATTTTTTTAGATAATTTTCTCAAAATTCTGCCAATTATTTTTCAGTTTCGCGTAATTTTCTTTGATTTTCAGGTAATTTTCTTCAGTTTTCGGATTTTTTTTTACATTTTCGAGACTAAATTTTCATTTCCAGAAAATTTGGACAAAACTTTTTTTCAAGTTTAACACAAATTTCTAAAAAATTCAAACTTTTTAATTTTTTTCTCCAAATTTTCCCCAATACTTTTATTTCAATTTTCCTTCATTTTTAGTTGATAATTTTACCTTCCAACAGGGAAGGTGAAATCAGCCCCTCCCCACTCCCGCTTCTTATAACGCCTCTTGGTACAGCTAATTTTCCGTGGTATTGAAAGGCTGAATACGCAATATAATTGAGAGGCAATTTTCATTTTCGCAAGGAGCAACTTTGTCATTTTTCAGAAAAGTGGAGGGGGAGGGGACACGTGCCCATCTGCCCCATTCCTACACCTATGAATACACCCTTTGTCAGTTATGGAAATTTTGAATAACTGGTACATTTTAGCTCACTGCATCATTGGCTGATTGTGGTGTACAAAAAATATTAAAATATTACTGTGTTCTTATATATATAGTGCTCAATTTGCGTGCTTATAATAGAATGAGGCGAGTGCGACAAAGACTGCGCAAGCCTGACATGACTACATACCAATACCTCACTCAAGCACCCATTGATACACATATGGTTTAAAAAAGACCCCACAACGTACAACTCACGATTCATGCGCCATATGTCACCCACCTCAACTCAACAATGTTAAAGCATTTATAAAATTTTTTATGTGATTTCATGATCTTCAGTTTTGCACAATGTGCAGTTTAATCTTCATGACATAACTGTTGACTAGCATCACCATACCCTTAAAATACATATTCTTGTCGAGCTCTATAGGACCAATTTTGTGGCTCAAAATGTACAATTTGGAAGGACTTCCGGGAACTTTGCCCCATGGACCCATACCAGCTTCACCCCATGGACTCCTACCAGGGTTTTTAAGTGGACACCTACACCCCATGCTGCAAAAAACTCACTTTATGATTAATTGATCATCCCCCACCCCTATTACCCCATCATACCTCTTCCCCTTTACTTTTTTAAATGAATGGCTTGAAGTTTAACCTTGATATTTCTAAACAAGAAAAGTGAATTTCACTTTCATACCCTTCTGTTATATAGTTGATTTACTTCCCCACTTGTAAACCGTTCATTAAGGACCCCCACCACCACCACCACCCCACCACCACCCCCACCACATCACCACCACCCCTTCCCCCACCACCACCCCTCCCCACCACTACCCCCTCCCCACCACCACCCCCTCCCCACCACCACCACCATCTCCACAAACTAGACTCTTAAACAAGAGTCTATCAGAAGAGTCACTTGGAAGTCGATGAGACGTAAATGCGAAGTCGGTTTTGATGTATCCTTTCAACGTCAGATTAACGTCTGCTTTTAGAAGTCATTCGGACCTCGAAAACAAGACGTTGCTTTTGAGATATCCTTCCGACATCGGACCATTTGGACGTCGGCTGGACATCTGAAATGCGATGTCCTTTTGGAGGCATCCACTCGACGTTGGACCAATGTCTGTATAATGATATGGCCACTTCTCGACTTCCAACTGACAGTTTGATGTATACATAGTTGTAGTGACGTCCATAGGACGCCAGATCAACGTCGACTCCGACGCCAATCTGACATTGTGGACCTTAAACCGTCGTTGAAGCGATGGTTTGATGTTTACTGGGTTATAGGTGACTGACATTTTTGTGTAAAATGAACCCAAATCAATCACCTCTGTACAAAGTCAATGGGTCTGAAGTAAACTGACCCACCCCAGAGTTACTCTGGTGACTGACAATTTGGTACAATGACGCACATGTGAGCCACTATTTCATATATGTCAATGACTCACCTTTGACTGACATTGCCAGGTTATAGGGATGAGCCATACAACTGACAAGTGCATAAAGTCAAACATCACAAAATTTAAGCCTACCTAAAACATGCAAATTTTGCCTGAAATTGTGCCTCAAATACTGTAAAGTGTTCAATGTTTAAGCAGTTTTGGTGAAATGCTTTGAGACTATGACTGTTTTTAATAGATTGTAAAAAAAGGGAAATATGCTGCTGCCTCTAACACGTTCATAATATGACCATATATGGTTAAACCAATACAATCAAGTCATATGCTCATATATGATTAAACCAATACAATCAAGTCAAATCATAATTAAAGTTTGTAAACCATGACATGGTTTGAGCCAGGGGGCCTCATGTGTTCAAATTTAACAAATATCCAAAAACATATTCTGAAAACATATTAAATAAGTTGTTCATTTTTACAAACTTTCATTCAATAGAACTCTTCAAAAAGTGTTCTTCCACAAGTTCACAATAAAATTTGAAATTTCCCAAACAATATTTTCACAAGAAATAATTCAACTTACCCATTTTGGGCTGTCACGAAATACAACGATGCCAAACACAGCAAAAGCCTCCTCATCATGTGTTTTACTGTCCAAAAAAATACGTATTATTTAAAGAAAGACTGTTATGACCAACACTGAATACAAAATATATTCTTAATAACCCCCCAAAACTCTTGATACTGTGTGATTTTACCAAGCCTCAATCAAATCTTAGATAACATCCACTTCTTCTGCACGAAACAACGAGAAATCTACGCAAAAGTTAATATACAACCACCTGTTCCAATTCTGGCTTTAAATCTTCTTTGACTGCGTGATCCCTACGTCATTTACTTCCCTTTTCCAATTGTTTTCATTGCCTCCTGAGACGCCAAAATCTGTTATTAACTTGACCTTCGTACAGAATGTTTGGAAGCCCGTCTATCGTCACGCTCAAAAGTAATAAGCCGAAAATGAGAGCTGCGGGTCCAAGAAAAACGTAAATATTTCCAGGTACCAGCGCAGCCTGCGGGAGAACTTAATCAACTGATCGAAAAGTTTCTTCTAGAAAGATTTTTTACACGGGGGATTACTTTTAGGTGAAGCACAGTTGATGTTTTGCCTTATTAAGAATTTGATTTCTGGTGTGATAGTAAATTTTGCCCAATGTCTAGTGAATTTGGTCCCCCCCGGACTGATTTTACTGGGTAATTTACTGGTGTGTCTGTACGGTTCCTTCATTTAATTTTGTGTACTGAAGTGATAAGCTAAAACCGAAGTGAGTAATATTTATGTACGGAATACAGCGCCGTTGTACTCGTAGAATTTGCCCACGAACAGAAAATGGCTTCCAGTAAGCTCTTCGGTGAAAAAAATTAAATAAAAATCATTCCTTGATCTAGACAGTACCCATCGGGATACGCTAAAGAAAAAAAAAACGTGCTTTACGTAAAACGGCAGTGAGATTTACTGGGAAGGAAGAAGATGCCTTAGGGCTTTATCTTGCAAAACGGGGACAAGTTGTTGTCTCCGATTTCCTAGGAAAGAAGGGCGGCCGGGCCCAATTTCCCCAGTGGACCGTTTTTACTATGAGGGGGACCAAATTTACTGGATGGCTACTGCTTAATTGTCTAGGGGGCCTAAATTTCCAAGGAAATAAGGGCCGGGCGCCAAAATTTACCAGGGGGTGGGGATTTTTACACCAGTCTTTCCCGTGAAGGGGGTTAACTGTAAATTGTTACTCCATGTTGTTACTTACATAGTGAAAATCAAGAACGTGGGGATTGGGGCTATCTTATGACACCTGGATATTAGTATGTTCTAGATATTAAAGTTACATGAACGTGTAGAGGCAAGATGAGCTAAATTGTTCATTTTAAATCTATTAAAAACCATAATAGAAAGAAGAAAAAAAATCATCAATATCGGACCATCGTGAAGTTGGTTACTTATTCCTTATTCGGTTTATTGTTAAATATCTAACAAGGAACCGAACAACAAGGAACCGTTACTTATTTAGCTACTTACTCAAAGTCGAATAAGGAACCGTTACTTATTCAAATTCAAATAAGGAACCGTTACTTATTTGGCTATATTCAAAATCGAATAAGGAACCGTTACTTATTCAGCGACTTATTCAGCGACTTATTCAGCGACTTATTCAGCGACTTATTCAGCGACTTATTCAGCGACTTATTCAGCGACTTATTCAGCGACTTATTCAGCGACTTATTCAGCGACTTATTCAGCGACTTATTCAGCGACTTATTCAGCGACTTATTCAGCGACTTATTCAGCGACTTATTCAGCGACTTATTCAGCGACTTATTCAGCGACTTATTCAGCGATTCAGCGACTTATTCAGCGACTTATTCAGCGACTTATTCAGCGACTTATTCAGCGACTTATTCAGCGACTTATTCAGCGACTTATTCAGCGACTTATTCAGCGACTTATTCAGCGACTTATTCAGCGACTTATTCAGCGACTTATTCAGCGACTTATTCAGCGACTTATTCAGCGACTTATTCAGCGACTTATTCAGCGACTTATTCAGCGACTTATTCAGCGACTTATTCAGCGACTTATTCAGCGACTTATTCAGCGACTTATTCAGCGACTTATTCAGCGATTTATTCGGCTACTTATTCAAAGTCGAATAAGGAATCGTTACTTATTCAAATTCGAATAAGGAACCGTTACTTATTCGGCTATATTAAAAATCGAAAAAGGAACCGTTAATTATTCAGCTACCTATTCAAATTCGAATAAGGAACCGTTACCTATTTGGCTACTTATTCAAAGTCGAAAATGAAAGCGTTACTTCTTCGACTACTTATTAAAAGTTGGTTAATTTCTTGTTACTTATTCGGTTCCTTAATCAGTTATTCATGGGCCACGGAGCGTAATTTGAAGTGGGGCACATAGGTAAAGACAGAATGGCACAACTTTCACACTAATGTGACCATGGAGGTACCACTTTAGTGTTCACACACAGCGTGAACCCACACGGCGGAGGAGTGCAGGGCTCGTTTGAGAGATCCTAGTGGGGTCCAGGGGACGATTTTATTATGTTTGGAAGCCATTGTTGGCCTCTCCTGAAACTGAAAGCCAAGAAGTTTACGGACCGCATAGACTGATAGACACACACGCCATGTATTCGATTAAATGTTTGATGTACTTTTGTAATTGTACTGGATAGATGCAATTTTCTTTAGTAGGCCCATTGTTTGATACTATACTGCTCTTCCTATTATTTCTTCTGAATATAAGAATGTCACCAATGGAGCATGTATCAGTGCAAAGCCGATGCTTACAAGCTTATGCAAATTGTGAAACGAGAAGGTGTAGTTTAAAGGAATAATCCCATGGATTTCTCTTAAGTTTAGATACAAAGTACTGAAATCTGTGCCAATAGCTTTTTCCGTTTCAAAGTTATGAAATTTTGATGATTTTTCAATTTTGGACCAAAGTGGTAGATTGGCAACATCTGTGGTGTCATACAGGTAATTTCAATAAAAAGTCTTTTGTTTTTCTTTAAAATTTGACGTTTTTTTTTTTTTTTCTTATTGAAAAAATGATGTATACCAAGAAAATATTTTCTTCTCAATTATGCATTCCACCCTACAATTATAATGAACCAAAAATTTTGTTTGATAATTTAGAAAATTTGTATTAAATTTATAAATAAATACATAAGAATCAGTAATGTAAGTTGAAATGTAAGTTGCATTGCATATGACATCATCAAGCTGAAGATGACAAATACTGTGTACGAGGTGTTTTTTAGTACATTTTCCTCCTCTTCAAATTGTTATAAATTCTGTTGTAATAAGATTTTAACATAGTTTCTTCACTAATTTTTTTCTAAAACATTTCTCTGTCATATATGATGGAAAAGAAATCATGGGCCTATTCCTTTAAAAGCCCTCAAACCTTTGAAATGGAATCAGCTGCATATTAATATTATTGGAAAAACTGTTGTTCAATATGAAGCATGAAAACAAGGAACCTTTATGTATCCTGATCTGTGGAAAAGGTAATTGGTGGAAACCTATTATATATCATATGAAAAAATATGGACCGGATGCTTATAGCAGCGATATTGACTAAATTGGTTTCAAGATCATTGCAAAAACTTTCTTCCAAATCGGTTCAATAAATTATTAAACCAATTTGGACGAAAGTTTCTGCAAAAATCTTTTAAATTATAGGGCATTTCGAATATAATTAATACTTAAATCTCTGAGTAAAACTTCTTTCAAATCTTCATTTGACTTACAAGTACAAATAATAATTTACAGAAGAAAACAGAGCTTCCGCCCTTGCGCACGTTTTTGATAAACGTTTGTGTTTTTTTACAATTTTAATTGTTGTAAAACAATAATTTAGCCATTGTTGCTGTTTCTGTAATACACGACATCACGGGGTAATGTGGAACAAATCCCTGCTATGGTGTAAAAAGGAATATGGTCAACAGTTGAGTAAACTTTACACAAATGTGGTTTGGTACAGTTTTTCATTTCGATGGGGTATTAATTTTTACCCCCACAATGTGCATTCCCCTCCCTTGCCCACCAGCAGCGCCGGATTAACCATTAAACCTGGTCGGGGCCCCAAAAAAACAAAAAAAAAACGGGGTTTAGACTTTGCTATTATTGTTTTCTATTATTGTTAACAAAACTGATATTTTTTAATTTTCAATTTGATGCCTAAAATTAATAATGTTTAGATTTATACAATCTTCTTTTCAGGCTCTTTTTTTATCATGTATCATAATTATAGATATGAGAAATCAAAATAGTTTAAATTGGTTTCAATATCTAAACTTTCGACGCCCTTTAAAATCCTAGCCTATGTGTCTGTGCGTATATAAAGCGAGAGCGAGAATGGGGATGGGGGAAGGCTACTGTACTAAACACGCTGGTACTACAAAATTAAGTGTAAATTTGCAAACGTACATACCAATACCATGTGTCGGTCAAAAGGGGCTCCCTGAAGTGGGCCCTAACTCTCATTCCGACCCTGCTCACCAGTGATCTTTTTCAACAATTTTTAATACGAAGGTCGAACGCACGCACACTCGCAGACCCAAACTCCAAGGAAATACCACCCATACAGCATTTTGTGGGCGGGAGGGGCGGGCTTAGGTGATCCTACACCCCTGTTGATATTTCCAACGCGGCTCGAATTAGTCTCTTAACCCTTCCATAGAAAAACATGACTGCTGGCCTGTGACCTGGAAGTCCTTCGACGTAGATTGTATCTGTGTGGTTACCAAATCAGCCAATACACTGTGTATGATTTTCAAAATAATTGGGGTTCCCTTGCCCTCGGCCCCCGTCTCCGCAGCCCTGTTATTCGGTTACTTATTCGATTACTTATTCAAAGTTAGTTAATTCCTTGTTACTTAATCAGGTTACTTATCATTGTCTTTAAAATTGCTTGGTACCTTTAACTCCATTCAGTGGCGTAGCCAGGATTTTCATATTGGTTTGGATGGGTAATTAAATTGAACCGACACGATATTTGTGATGTAGTTGAAGTGATACCCCGCCCCTGTGTCCGGCCGGTCATGCATCACACATTTTGCATGAATTAAAAATTGTATATTGATGCCTAAGATTTAAAACCGCAGTTTAAAATGTACGTTAAAAAGGCGAAATCGTCATATGTGCACAATATTTGAATTCCTTTCAAATTTTTTGATTGGTTGAAATTTTGCTGCGCGATTTGTTGTCTCGTATTGCAAGGTATACGGTATAGTTATTTAAAACACCTTGAAGGACATTATATGAGTTAGCCTAGTTAATTACGGCAATCGGAAGCAATTTTTTCTTATCAACAGTCGTGAGTTCGAGTCCCGGTAGAATCGTTTATTGCGACTTTTGCTTTCATCTTTTTCTTTTTTTTTTCTCAGTAATTTTCATTTGGTGACTATTATTGTAGTATCACAATACTAATATTTCACTTTCGCTTTCTGACAAACGCATTGAAAAAAACACAAGTTTCTCGACACAGTAACGTAACGTCAACACTAAAGCGCTTTACCGTCAGACATTGTTCATGTAAGTCTCAACTGTTTCAAAGCTAAACTTACTAACACCTGTACAAAGTTTTTTTATATTATTTTTACCATACTTTTTACGCTCGAGTTGGCGTTCATTTAACTCCATGTAACATTCAGATTCAGATGGATCAACGATTCTTTTTAACTCCATGTACAAACAGACAGTGGAAGATCTTGCGTCAAAATATCGCATCGCATCCCCCAATTTTACCGTATTTTAATGAGACGAGCCTCCCTCTTTAACTCTTCCAATTTTGATGAAATGTATTGCGTTTATCTAGGCCGATTTTTGATAGACTAAGCGCTTTCACTAAAATTGCCTGTAAACGGCATACCTTTCAATAAAACTCGCATTAAAAGATGGCGGTATACTAGATTTCATTATTATTCATATTTTGAGTACTTGAGTATTCAGGGGTGCACTTTTCACGAGTTAAACGTAATAACTATTTTGAAAAAGTATTTTAATTGAATCATATCAAAGAGTAAAAATTTGATTTAAATTTAAAAGAATACTTTAAAATTATATGGTCTGGTGCAACAACTTCAGCTTGTAATTGGAAGAAAATATGAAAACTTTACCATGTTAAGCAGTTTGAATTCTAAGACCTTATTAGTGACGGCGCCAGGGTGAGATCCGGGGTGTGCAGGGCCGCTGATATGGGAGGTCAACCGGGAGGGGAATTCCCCGGGCCCGATGTGCTCGGGTCATAAGGGATCGTATAAGTTATATGGGGGCCCGGATTCTCTAAGGCCGGAATTTCCCCCGGGCCTGCGATTCCTCTCGACAACCCATGGGTCTGGGTGGACGTGTTCGTCAGGAGGCATAGACCCCCATTTGGGATGTCGTGGTAAAATTTGATCACGAATTAAAAAGGGTACTTTAACTATTCCCGACGAGAAATGCAGTTAAAAACCATTCTTCAAAGTATAACCTATAACTTGCCCCCAAATCATGACTAATATGGCTCAGATTGCTGCAAATACCGCAGAAGCAGCCTTTCGGGGTCTCAGATACCTTCAGACCCTCATCGGTGGCTTATGATAGTCCCGTCCTTGGACCTTATTTAGTTATTATAATGATTTGTGGACATTTCAATCCATCGCCAACTTTATTTAAATAGGAACAGTCGAAAATGACAAAATGCTTATGTCTTACCATCATTTGTAATTTAGCAGAAGAAAACAATCTAATGATCTGCAGTGACTGAAATTTATGACAGAAATTGAGAAATTATGAAATTAGATACAACTTTTTTTCATAGAAAGTTTTGCATAGGCTACATTAAGCATATTCCAATTTGAATTGCCATAGCTCGCAAGAACATTCTGTTTGGAAAGATCTTTCCGGTGGGTATATCTCTAAAAATTGCTATTTTAAATCTAAGACACGTATTTATGGATCCGAAGTGCAATCTATATAGCATACAGGGACTTTCATTTATTCCCTCATTGTTCCCCGAGGGTGAGGAACCGTAGGCAACATTCCAAATACCTGCTCGATAAGCACGTAGCCAGGGGCGATGGGGGCAGTCCGATCTCGTGAAATGATTGGTCGTCTGTCGTTTTTTGTTGTTGATATTGATCATTTTCCATATGATTTTACAATTTTTACAACTTAGCTGATACAGATTTTGGGTGATCAAATACTGTACAATATTAGAGCTTTTTAGGCACCCTCTTCGCCCCTGGACCCCTGGTAATTGGACGGGCCTTTAGACCCCACGATAAATGCGCAAAGTGTATGCAGATGGCAGATCCGCCCCCCTCCTTTAAAAAAAACTAATAATACATTAAAAAAAAAAAAATATTTATAAAAAATAAAAAAATATATATTTAAATATATATATATAAAAAAAAATAATAATAATAATGATAATGATAATAATAATAATAATAATAATAATTATAATAATAATAATAAATAACAAAAAGAATAAAATGATAAAATAATAATAGTAATAATACTAAAATAAATAAAATAATAATAAATAATAATAATAATAATAATAATAATAATAATGATAATAATAATAATAATAATAATAATAATAATAATAATAATAATAATAATAATAATAATGATAATAATAATAATAATAATAATAATAAAATAATAATAATAATAATAATAAAAGAATAAAATGATAATAATAATAATAATAATAATAATAATAATAATGATAATAATAATAATAATAATAATAATAATAATAATAATAATAATAATAATAATAATAATAATAATAATAATAATAATAATAATAATAATAATAATAATAATAATAATAATAATAATAAATAATAATAATAACAAAACAATAATAATAATAATAATAATAATAATAATAATAATAATAATAATAATAATAATAATAATAATAATAATAATAATAATAATAATAATAATAATAATAATAATAATAATAATAATAATAATAATAATAATAATAATAATAATGATAATAATAATAATAGCCGAACGACCACGCGATCGTCCAACCAACCGACCAACCAACCGACCATCCAACCGACCAAACAACCGACCAACCAACCAAATGCATCTTAGCATGATTTTGTAATTCCATTCCCCCACCCCCCTTCCCCCCTCCACACACACACACACACACACTTTGGGCTGGGAAATCCCACCCATGTATCATGAATTTGCAAGACAATCATTTGCACTTAGCCGGCTTAAACAATACATGTTTCACGCAATATAGAACAAATGATACCCCCCCCCCCCCTCTCCCCTCTCCCTCTTTCTCCCACACCATCACAGTCACCTGTAAGGTCTTCAAAGATTTCAGCTTGCGGACACAGTACTCTTTAAGTGCCAAACGCAGTACTGTGGAACAGCGTGTGTGGGGCCGGGAGGTGTAAAGCCTTGGTAACGGTTAGATGAGCCTGAGAGCACTAAAGGTTTCTTGTTATTAATGCCGCAAAATTGCTTAAAATCAACATAAACTTCGAAAATATAATTGACAAAAGGAGACAATTTTAAAACTTCAGACTAAGATAAAGTGTTTGGTTTACCCAAATGCCCCTGAAAATTGAGAAAATTCGGGTAAGAATGTGGAGTTAATTCATGGGTAAAGACCTGGTAGGCTAGGTCCAGGGGCGAAGCATGCAACTCAAGGTTCGAAAATTTACACTGGTGAAAAGAAGACGATGCTAAATTCTCATGTTACAAGTACTCGGATATAATAATGTTGGTTACTATTTGCAGACAGAGGAAAAATTTCCTCGAGAAAATTTTGGTAAAATTGTGGAGTTAATGGGCGAATCCGTGGGAGGGGTCTAGCCCTGGAAACTCTGAATTGTGTTTTGTTTTTGATGCTGCAAAATTGCCCATGTCATCGGATTCAAGATGTAAACATGTGCGGTATATTTCATATGTCCCAGTTGCCCAACCTGGGAATCAGTATCATGCCGAATAGAGATGAGATGATTCTGATATCTAAACGTCTCTTAAATAAATGGAAGGGCGGCGGAAGATACTGGGGCACAGAGCTGTAGGGGCACTTTTAAACTGACGTATTTTAAAAGTATGTACGAAAGCATTCAAGATTTAGAGGCAATTGTCCATGTGCACTCCCCTCCCCCTCCCTCTTCCCTCTTCCTTTCCCTCCTTCCTCACGCCACGGGAACACTTCGAAACTTACATCGGATCGAAAATTATGGTGACCTTTTTTTACCTTATTTGTAATTTGCAGGTACGACGGTACGAACATTATTTTCATTGTCAATTCAATTTAGATCAAGAAAGGCCTTAATTAGAATCACCTGGAAAATTTGAGAAG
>JAIGNY010002391.1:0-15659 GCA_020152595.1 Chiridota heheva | reverse complement strand
CAAAGGAAATGAAAGCAATATTAAGGTTGAGCAATTCTTCTTCTTCCTTTAGTGACCAACTTTAACTTCTTAAATATTCTGCTAATTATTTGTCAGGTCAGGAAGTGTCCAAAGAACAAGGCAGGTGTGACTCGCCTGCCATTGTAAACACCATTTCATGACCTTGTCTGAGGGACAGTGAAGCAGACAACATAGTTCTGCATTCGATGTTCAGCGCCCGGCTACGTGTAGGTGAATCTTATGGGACGAAAGCCTGCACACTCCAGCATCAATCATGCGCTTAACCAACTGAGCCATCTGTCTGCAATTCCCCTGCACTATTAACGAAATCTAAGCCACTCTTGCTATAACAGTTGATTGGTTGAAAGAAATTTATTGGCAAACTAACAGACAGAGGCATGTGCATTCACTACTTATAATTTGACAAACACAAATTCAACCCTGTCTAAGAAAAGTTCTGATGAAATGTCCTCTCATGAGCAAGTATACACCAAAAACTTTCTTGATTCAGGTTTGTAAATATATGCCAGAATTCATCAACTTACTCGACTTCAAAATAGCCCAACTTTTTTAAACTCATCCTTAGGTGTCTTTGGAAAGCAAACAACATTGATTTTCAAACTTCATATAGGTGTTTCCTGAAAAGAAAATAGATGCAAATATATAGCTAACTTCACCAAGAAGGAAAACTATTTGATATATTATACCAATTACAATGAACCATGATACTTCATATTACTTTTAGTGACTTTGTCATCACATATCCAATCAAGTTCTATTTCTGTGAAACAAAACCCACATCTGCTCTAAAAACTGAACCAATATGAATAATAAGAAGAACAAGTTATATATCATAAGCAAGTTCAAGTTAAAACATAGCACTATACATATTCCCTTGTCTCTTTCCCTGTATAGGTCTTGTGAATAAGCAGGTTCTCCAAGTAAAATATAACTCTAATTAAATTAAATAAAAAAATCCCTTTCTCAGTCTCCCACCTGTATTTGAATTCTTGATTTCAATGATCATCTATTAAAATTCTGTAACTCCACAGCACGTCTTCACTTCCAAGACATTTGTGTTATTCAAAAGCTACCACCAACGACATAACTAAATGGAAACAAGGTAAGGTAGTTGACATTTAGAGATACTCTACAGACACTCTTACACTTGGACCTCCACCTCCACATTTGTTATTAAAAACTAATATTACTCCAGATGGAAATATCTACAATCAGGGAGTTGTTATAGAACTCCCTGCTACAATGAAAGTAATAATATGAAATCAGCAACAGGTAAACAGGTAAACAAAACTCTTCTTTGATTTCAGACTGATTTGGAATGTATAAATGGCTATAACTTTTTAAGATCGTAACTGAACTTTTGTAAATTATGTTACTTACCTCGATAACTCAGTAAATGACTTCTGATTCAGATAAAAGATAAGTGCAGTGGTCAAGCAAAACTATCTTATATGAGCAAAAACTTCAAAAGAAACAAACGAGAGAAGTAATAAAATAAGCGAAATCTTATTCCGTTAAGGAAATATGTAACTTTAAAGTTTGGTATCATTTGTGTAGAAATGACTGAAATCAGACTAGTTGTGATGTTATAGCCTCAGATTCCCCAAAGTTGTCATGTATTCTATCATATTTTGTCCTGCAATTTTTAGGCTTCAAAACCATGGGATACGTCAAAAAAGTAGCAAAACTGAATCTAGTACGGGTATTTATAATGTACCACCTGAAGAAAGTTAGAGGGAAAATAGTTTAAATAGTAAAAAAATTAGTGGTTCTGATGCACAGTAATTTTGAAAAATTCTGAATTTCATCTGTAAAAAGATAAAAAAAGAACTTTCAATACTACTTATGAACCCCAAAATTAAAAGATTTTACAACTTGATATGGTAAAATTGTGGGTCAAGGCCCTGGTTTCAAAAGTGCAAAAGCCAATGGCCACATCATTTATCAAACCAAACTGAATTTTTTTGTAACTATTGACAAAAATGCATTTTATGCTATTTACATAAAGTCATGCCCACACATCAATATGCCAAGTACCACCAACAAAGCAAGGCATATGTGGAGGTCATGGGCTATCTGTCTACCAAATAGGACCTGTATCCAATATATCATAATTGCGATTTTGTGGATATAAGTTCTTTATGGTAAAATCAAATCAAGCCCTATCCACTACACATATCAAATAAATTAGAGGATCATATTGTGTGGACATGCACAGTGTCACATTCACTAACAACGTATCAAAGCTGAATATGAAACTATACACTTTTGTAGTTGGCCAGTTATAAAATGACAAATGGGACAGTTTAGAACAATTTTTTTTTTTTTTTTTTGAGATCTGTTAGAAACAATACCCAAGGTTTCACCTTCTTAGGTATTTGATCAAAGTATACTCTCTATTCTTCACAATAAAAGAAAAACAATTCATGATTAGAAATTTGCAGGTCAAAGGGTCTTGCCTGCTTTGTAGTAATCTTAATTATGCATGAATTTCATACAAAAATAAAAGCTAAACACAAAATATGCTATGAACCAGAACCAAACGGTTATGTGGTTCCGATGCGTTTTATTTTTGCATACATGACAAGTCTAACTTACGTTTAATACTAACCTTTATAGGACAGAGGCCCCAATATACATGCTCCAAATTATGCACATTTTTTTTCTTTTCAAATTGCTCTTTGAAGGCTTTTTCTCCACCCTACAGCTCAAAATCATATGTTACATTGAAGCGCAGACTTTTCTCTTTCAGTACATTTAATTTTCAATCCTGATATTTAATTATAAATACCACTACTAAGCCTCTGGAGCTGTCAGATTGGACTTTGGACCCTGGAGTTCTAAAAGCTTGATCAGATGCCCAAGAGCTACACGATGATACATTCATATAATATTTTGCTCCGCCCTTTTCCCTTTTATTGCAAAAAGTTGTTCCAGCCAGGCAATACCAGCGCACACTAAAATTGTAGTAGTTTGTTGACAGAATGCATTCCCGGCGTTTTGGATACTGCACAACGTATACACTCATTGTGCCATGCCGTAAGACGTGTTTTGATTTTTGACTGAGCTAAAAGATTTAAGATGGTAAGGAATTGATGTTGCAGAGGGGGTATATAGGCAAACAATATACGTATGGAAAGATCGTTTCAACTCAAGCGCAATTTGTACATCTTTGTTTCAACCCCAGGACTTGTTTGGGTTTTCAATATAAAGATATTTAAAAAAATTGTGCTAAAATGATTGAAATTCGTGATTTTGGGCAGATATTTTGTAATAAAATGAGATAAAAGATAGGTTAAAGAAAAATTCTTTCAGATTATAAAACTTTGACATCTTGCGTATATATTTGTGCAAAGAGCTTCCACACACTGACCACCACCCCACTTCACACTAACTACCCATCAAACATGGTGGTAACGCTGTATCGTAAATTCCTGATGTTAATTTATAATCTTCTACCAGTTCATTCCAAGTATTAACTCTGTCGCTCTCCTCTGTGCATTTTCTATTGACATAATGTATTTTATTTCATATGGATTCCATGGATACTGCATCGACATATTCGAGATGCGTGGGTCGCACTTGAGCTTTATACAATATAAGGAGGGTATTTTCGTCTATGTAAAAGATCGGCGGATCAAGCCTATGATACTGTTTGCCTTGTTGATTTTCTCATTTACCTGACGTCTATTGTAACTCCAATATCTTTCTCTTCATTAGTGAATTTAAAAGTCGTATTATAAAGTTCATAATTATATGCAGTCTGTTTCCAGCTGTTAGTATCTTGTATTTATCGGAGTGAAATCTTAATAAGCATTTATTGGACCAATTGTCCAGCTCAGCCATATTTTGTAAGATTTCCATGTCGTTTACTGAGTTGATATCCTTGAAAACTTTAGCATCATTTGCGGAACATGTAGCATTCTAATTTGATATCGTCGTGCAGATCGTCACTATATAATACAAAAAGAACCGGTCCTAGTCAGCTAGTCTGCTAGTACGCTTCCTAATAATATTAATATACTATTTGTTTCAATTTGACTTGGTGAAAACCTTTGTGTGAAGCGAAAACAAATATATATCTTTATCTTGTATTTTGCATTGTTTGGTACTTCTTTCAATGATTCAGTCCATTGAAAATTGATTTTGCCGTTTTTTGCCCGATTTGGCAGATTTTCAATAGATATTCGGCCAGGAAAAGTGTAGTAGACTTGGGAACCTTGGCGAGATGTACTGTGCCAGTACCGCGTATAATTTTTGCCCCACTTAGTTACGCAGATTTTGTTGCTAGGCAAATTCGTGCGGTGATTGGTTACAAAATCCATCAATCATCCAACTTCGAGAGGTTTTCTCTGGCGTCATTGCTATTTTTGATGCCGATATTTTACTTATCATTATCACTAAAGATGTAATGAAAGTTTGGACATAATTCATTAAAATTTAAATTTGAAAGTACCTATGTTCCTTAACATTGTTTGATAGTCGAAACTATAAATACGAGTATGAAATTGAAAATGCTGCGCTGCTAATAGCTATATTCACTTGGTCGGAAATGTGACCTTAGGTCATCAAACCGCATAGCAATTCCACGCATTTACCCCGCATTGGAGTGAAAACAAAGCGGTTAGCTGTTTTTGTTTACATGCCATACGGACCGTCCGCACACAGTAAACGCATACGGACTTGCCCACGTGTATCGCGCAAAGCTTTTGTTTTCACTCCAGCAAATGACGTCGATTCCCTGATGTGACGTGGCAGACCAAGTGAATGCATAAGTATGTAAACAAAGCAATACATTAGTGACGTCATAATATCGTAACTTTTGACCATTCACAATACATAGTAATGAATGGCATAAAGCAATTCTTAAGTACGCGCGCGCGTTGTACACGTCATACAGTCATATCGTAAATTATCAATCCAGTCTTCGAAGGATGGTCGCAGTGATTCTTACTTTCAAAAGTTTTACTTCAATTATTCAACAAAATGAAGTTCTTTTGTAATACTATTTATATAATATGAAAATGCGTTTTCTACTGCCAATATGTGCAGTGTTTTTGCTGCTTATTTTAAGCAGTTTTCCTCGCACTGATGCGAAATACATCGTTGGATCTTTCAACACAGCCACGGTAGGCTAATTTTCTTCTTGTGTTCCGTTACTAGGCTAGGCCAATGTGCACACACTGTATGCGCGTGAAACCAGCTAGCCTAACTAAAACCTATAACGCTAGGCCAATAAAGAGTTACAATCTAAGCAGATCTGGTTTAAAAATTTAAAACATTTCTTTTTGTTTTTGAGTTATGGCTGACCAACGTTTTTACCAGTTTTTCTACAAGAGAAAATTTGTGATGTCCGTGTGTCTAAAGGAAAAGCTCGAAATTTTTATATTAGGCCTATTCTCTAAATTTCTTTCCTAAATTCGGTCATTGAAAATGATGGGAATAGTATATTCTTGCTAGGCTAGAATTTATTGGGGGCAGGGCAAAGACTCAAAACTTGATCTGACATCAATTTACCCTATCTGGGTTAAAATCATGTGTTCTTTTACATTGTCCCAAAAGTAAAATCCTGATATCAAATAATACCATCATTTATAAAACCTGTTTTTTGCTCATTTATCTGTCAGGTGTTCCATAAGGAGGTAGCCTAGGCTAAATATTCAATCAGAAATGTGGAATAAAGCCATTTTATAGAATAAAAGTATTTTCTATCTACCAACCCAAGAGTTTTGGAAATAAAATCAGAAACTATTTCCTGACAAATTCTTTTCTGCTAATCTTCACATAGATAGTGACAAGTTAGGCCCTACATCAAAATAACAAAAGTAATATTTCCAGACCAGTGGCATAATATAAAAATAAAAAAAAAGGAATAAGAAATTCCATGCGTTCTATGAGTGCGTCATTTTGAACAGCAGTAAGTGTAAGACAAATTTCTTAAAATTATTAATGCATTGGCTTCAAAGAAATGGAAACATAACATATATTTTATTTTGACCTAACATTAGGTTGATATGTGGAGTAGATTAAAGTGTGGTTTTGTTTTACATTTGGAAATATTTGAGATGTAGTAAAGAAGGTAATTGTTATATATTAACTTTTTGTTAAGAATGATATTTATTGCACAAAATGTTTAAATTAGGTCCCTCTGATTGTGATCATCTTCAATGCATTTTTATCTTGTATATTTATTGCACAAAATGTTTAAATTAGGTCCTTCTGATTGTGATCATCTTCAATGCATTTTTTTCTTGTATATTTATTGCACAAAATGTTTAAATTAGGTCCCTCTGATTGTGATCATCTTCAATGCATTTTTTTCTTGTATATTTATTGCACAAAATGTTTAAATTAGGTCCCTCTGATTGTGATCATCTTCAATGCATTTTTTTTTGTAACAGAACTTTGAATTTGTGGACCGCTTTGTGTTCATGCCCAACGAACTCGGCCGATTGGAATATGACTTGCGTTTCCCAGTGGTAAGTAGATACACTGCAATATTGTAGGGCTTAAATGAATGAAACATAAATGAGTGAATGATTTCATACTTTTAAATGATCACCTTCCATGAAGCAGAAAATCATTTCAGTAAATTAACCTCATGCAGTATTCAGGTTTTGTTTTTTTTGCAAAAAGGGAAAAAACTAATTCCATTTAGATAAGAAATTCACGTCCTCTCATGATTTGCAAATGTTTAAAGCCATGGTTCATGGCACAAAAATATATTTTGAATTTTGATCCCATCTTTGAAGAATCAGCTGAGTGGTCATCAGATATGTTCAAAATATGATAGGGGATATATAAAGGAACAAGCTGGTGAAAGAATTGTTCAACTTCATAGCTCTTACAAGGGATGACTGACAAAAAACTAGGTGTCATCACAGACTCAAATTCCTCAAATGTCTTTGTGCATTTTCTTATTTTTATCATTTTATTTTGTGGCCTAAAACCATATTATCTCTGGAACTTCTTTACCTTCTTATTAATTTGAAACTCAATATTACAGTAGTGTCTTCACAATTCCTTATAACTGAAAATATTTTTAAACCCTTGCTTCAAACTCTGCCCCATGGCAGAAAATATTTTTGAACCCTTGCTTTAAACTCTGCCCCATAACAGAAAATATTTTTGAAGTTTACTTCAAACTCTGCCCAATAATAGAAAATATTTTTGAAAACATTTTTCTTCAACATTCCTCAACATAATTTTTTGAAGACTTGATTGACTACTCTCCATAACAAATATTTTTTGTATGTGTCCTTTTCCTAATCTTATGCATGGGTGTGAGGGCCCAAAACCCTTAGGAAGAAGTGATTGTTGTCTCTTGAGTGATATTATCTTTTTGCCATATATTGGTATAATTTCATTTAATTTTAATACAAAAATTGGAATCTGGCAAAAATGTTTTAAGACGCTTTTGCTTCAATTATCATGCTGTCAGAGGTTGCGTTATAATTTTTTGCCGGGTGTATTTGGTTAGGGTCCACGTCACAAAGGCTGTATGGGTCGGTCGTACGACGGAGGCCGACCCGTCGCCGACCCAACCAAACACCACAAACGCGACGCACAAGTTGTTATGTTTTCCAACACAACACAGACAAGTTCAAATGCCATACACTTTACGCACACTCAACTTCAGTGTAGTACATACACGTGAAATGATAGGCCTCAGTGATTAGATGTGTCAATGAACTTTTCATCATGACAAAGACCTTAAAAAGAAGTTTGTCCACTGCGGATTTTATTGATATTTGTTTTCAAAGAAGCAAATACCATTCAATGTTTTCCTTTTTAAGAATGGACAGCATGGCCGGTGGATTCATGTATAAACTCTCTGCCAGCAATCTTGTACTAACTCAGTGCTATAGGTTATGCATGGTAAATCAATGTATGATACTGTAAGTACGTTTATCGCGGGAGAAATAAAGATTCACGAAATATATTGTATCTTACCTGAAAAAATACACATGCATTCGAACTTCAAAAGTGTTGTTACGAGTTTGAAATGAAAACTTTGTGTCATATTTAACCTCCACTGTCCTTTGCATCTACTGTACGTTATGTATAATCACTCTTTGGGCCTACTTCGTCTCATACAGACAAGGAACAGATGTGGTGTTTACAATACTTTCATTCAGTTTACAACAGTTTGGTTTGCATTATAACTTTTAAACAAAATTATATCTTTTACTTAAAATCAAATGTACAGTATACCCAAGCCCTTGATATTCCGAGTTAATTCAACTAAACAGAAGCTGCCCTTGGAAATACAGGTTCCTCCAAACCCACGGTTCCACCCATAGTGCTGAAAACATTTTTTCCCAAGGTTCATATATCTTACGTCGCGTGAACTTTTGCATTAAAGCAATGTATTGCGAAAGAAGGAGTGACATAAAATGTTGTTCTTTTGTCAGTCTTATCTAAGTCAATGCTACTTACGTTTCGCTAATTAGAATAACTGAAATTTTAATTGTTTTAAAATAATTCTGGAGGAATTGCAATTGCTGTATGATCATCACTTTACCTAGCGCGGCACTACGAGGGAAGGGGGGGGGGATCCTCTTCCCCCACGAGATCGCTTCCTGCCCATTTGCTCGCCAGAAATTTGTTTAAAGCTATCTTATATATACGTTTTTGCTCCCCCCATGAGACCAAATTGCCACTCTTGCTCCATATGACCAAAATCCTAGCGCCGCCACTGCACTTAACCCACCGAAAGTGTATGTTTGTGTGTGTGTGGGGAGGGGAGGGGGAGGAGGGGGTATTGAAATTGCACGAAGATACAAAACATATACCACAATACAGAAGATGTAAATATCGAGAAAATAAGTTGGAACCTTTCCCCCAAAATCCCGCCTATGCGGCCCGTCACATTTACAAAAAATATTGTTTTTGTAGTATCAATACAAATCGGGAGACGGGGCTTGCAGTTTATTCCATGAGTGGGTAGCACCCCCTACCTCCTAACCCCCTTCCTCCCCCTCCATTTAACAACTCATCATTTCAGATTGCGAGTAAATAAGTTGCAAACATTGTGAGAGAGAAATGCAACTTGAGGTTCTACAAGTTTTGTAAGACGTAAAAGTTATTATTTTGTGCTTGGTTCAGTCATACAAATGCAGCTTTGGGTTGCAAGACCCCTCACAAGAAGAAATCAAATTAAAAATATGACGATTACGAAATCACCCCATAAATTACCCTTCAAATTTAGTATTTATCAGTCTTTATGAAACACTTTCTTCTATGCAAAATGTGCTCTTCGCTGTTTCCAATTATATGCATCGATGATGATAAATCAGTATTTACAATGTTTATACCTCTTTATTCTTTTAACATGCACTTCTTTAACTGTTCAAGTCACAGTGGAACCAGGCCGAAATAAAAGTAGATCGTCTTTTTTCACTGAGCTGACTGGATAAATTAACATGTGTTTCAACGAAAAAAGGGTGTAGTGTCATAGATCAAACACGTGCGAGGGACTCTTGCTCATTATGTAATACTACATCATACATGAGCCTGAATTTTTAGACTCGGGCGATTGTGAAACGTTAAGGGTACGCCTTGGGGTTTAAATGAAAACTGTAAATAGGTCAGTGAGAATATTGTAAACAATAAATTCCCCCAAAAATACTCTTACATGACCTTTTTATCATCTTCTACTGTTCTAGTTACTTGTATAGAATGACTCCCATGCAGCCATAAACAAACACGTTTTCTTCACACAAGAAATTTATTTCAAAGGAATTAAACCCCACCCATATTTTTTTTCCAATAAGCAATTGAATTCGAAATCCTTCTAAAATATTGATAATTCTATGGAAACTTATTATTACTTATGAAAACAAAAATCATTTTATAAATCCGTAACAGGCCTACATTAAGTTTGACGAAATTTCCCAACATCGAAATAACTACTCACTAGTAAATTCGTACAAAATTTGCAAATGTAATATGAGAGGGGGGGGTGATCATTCCCTTGCCCCCGTGATCTGCGCCTGTGAGAATTTTAGTGTTCAGGTCCTTTCTCTCACTGGTATTGTCAAAGGCGAAATGTTTCTGCCGAAAGTTAGGTGGGATGAGCCACTTAAGTCAGAAATTCAAAGTACAAGATAGGCCTACTGTACTTCCAGTAATATTCTTCCAGAAATATTCACTCTATACAGAAATACACAGCAAATAATGGTAAACAATTGCCCTAGCATTACAAAAACTTAGTTTTGGTTTGCCAACAAAATTCTTATCTTAAAATCTTGTACCTTGTAACACAATTAAGGTCGAGGAAGGGGTGGGGGGGGGGGGGGGGCTTGGTATCCTCTATGTGTCATAAGCTAACAAAAACCTGGGCCAAGTCAAAAGTTTTCTCAGATAATGAGTTACACGGATAATGTTATTCTTTGATATAATTTAGTCCCAGAAGATTTTATACCAAAAGCATATTTTCTCAAGAGCGAATGGTGTTTATATGTATTGTAATCTAAAAATAACGAAATTTCAACGTTTTGGGAACAAATGCAATCAAAACAATGATAATTCTGACTGTTTTCAGTCATAAAATTCATACTATTTCTAATACTGAACACATTGGAGCTAGTGCATTGTCGATGGAATGAATCCCAGGGTATCAAGTACGCAAGGAGCGTATCACTTAGTGTATGAATATAAGTTTTAGGTACAGGTGGAAGCTGGTCTTATAGTACGCAATGTAGGTTAGTTATATATCTTACGGTCAGGTATGCTAATTACCACGTGGCGATACCGCGATGCGTACTGCAGTAATGACATTGCTCGTAAAACATGTCCCTTTGAAATTGCCAATATTTGAACGGTAGAAGCAAGTATTAATTATCAAATGATTCTTATTCTCTATGAGTATATCAAGAAAGCAAACATCGCCTTAAGATTATAATAACTTATAATGTTATCATCACCCTGGGTCCCAAAGCCTATATGGAAGCGTATGAATATTTAAGACCATTTATAATATTGCAGTGCCTGGATTTGATTCATTACGCACTTGCATGACATGGAAAATTTCCATTACATCACGGAGAAATGCTTGATATTTTAATTTAAAAGAGATGTTTGGTGTGAAGTAAATTAATAGGAAGGAGGGGGAGAGGGGTAATATCCGAAAGATCAAAGAGGTTAGTAAATGTCATTTTGGGGAGGGGATATCCGTTAATAAATTTCATTAACACGGGAAAGCAAAGAGGGAGGGGAGGGGAAGTCGTGTAACTCCACTTTCTTTCTGTATCCTGGGGAATGCTTAATATTTTCATTCAAAAGATGTGTTTGATGCATGTTTGGTGTAAAGTCTATTAACGGGGAAGAGGGGGTGGAGAGGGTGGAGGGGAGGGGGTAATATCTGAAAGATGTATAAAGCCTTGGGGTTTATAAATGCCAGTTTCAGGGAGGGGATATCCCTTAATAGATTTCCTCATCACTGGAATGCAAAGGGGGGTGGGAGTAGTGTAACTCCACTTTTGTTCTGTATCGTGGGGGAATGCTTATATTTTCATTCCAAAGAGAACAATTCAAAAATTATATCATCTCTGGGATCAGAGATGACTCCGTGATATATGATCGACCAAACAAACATTATCAGCTGATATTATCTAAAGAAGTGCATAAGAAGGCGTGGTTTGGTATTGACAATCTAATATACTATCAAACATTTGGGTCAGAACGAAGTTTGCCCCGACGACGTATAACTCTGACTTAATAGTGTTGCTTAATATAATGTAGTACGCCTGGGTAGTTAACTATAACAAGAAACAGTTTTTCGCAAGTGATTGGGTTCTTATTTATTGTAATTTAACAATAATATTTTAGTGCTTCTAGATGACAAACAATCAAAACTATAATTTTGATTAATTTCAGTTTGATTTTTTTTCCTTCTCTCAAATGGGGCCCTATATCAAAAAACACGTGGACGCTAACTCGACATGTTAGGGGCCACGTGTGTTATACAAGGAATATCACTTGATGGAAGAATATCGTTTGTTTCAAGCAGGGAGCATGTCTCATATTACGGAATCTAGGCAGGGACTGTTGTCAAAGTTACAGCTTCCTGATCTAGGTCACTGCTCCCAATTGATGATTACCTCGTGGTATTGCTGGTTTCGTGATGCGGTTGAATAACATAATAGTAATAAATAAATCTGTTTAGATTGACCACAATTACCAATTGAACCAACAATTCCGTATTAAATCATTTATATTCTCAACAAAGAGTAAATATATTTTATCACCGTTGTTTATTAACACAGGAATTATATTAAAACAAAGGAAACTGTCATGAAAAAGACGGAGTAAGCTGTACCTTTATTTTCAGAAGCGTATGGATATTTTAGACCTCTTCACAAATTTTCAGGGTGCCTGAATTAGTAACGTTTGGAAAGTTGCCCGGTGCATTTCATTTACGTCCCAGTGTATGCGTAGTATCGTTGATAATTTCATTAAAAAATGGGTGCGATGTAATTCCACTTTTTTTTCCCGTATGTTCCTTTTTTTGTGTGATAAATTTGTGACCTTACAACATTTTCGCAGGGGTGAGGGGGGTCGATTTCCCTTGCCCCGTCACTGGGAGGGTCACCAGAGATATCTTGAACATTTCCCTACACAGGTGAAGATAAAGGGAAGATAACAACATTTTTGTTTAAATATTATGGGAGCATATAAATATTTTTAAAATACCCCCAACCCCTGCTCTACTATGTCAGTATATGTCGGTTTCAAAAAATCAATATAAGCCTGGGCTATAGTAATGAAAGCTTTACGGTGAAAACGGGTGCTTCATTTCGACACTCCGTGTGAAGTTTATTAGGCCCTAAGGGCTATGATATGAACGAGAAACATTTTTTAACGTTTTTATTTTCAGGGTTTGATCAAGTCGAGCTTCTTTTTTTTGGTGAAAATAAAATAGGTCTAAACCTGTAAACTTTGTGGAAAGAAAAGACGCAACACAAACTAGGACCTAATTTATTTTTCTAATTACCTTTGGTATAAAAACACAAGAAATGCTTTTGAAAATATATTAATACTCTATGAAGAAAAAAAAAAGGAATAGCCTATTTAAATTGATTAAGACGATGATCTATCTATTGGAATTATAAAATAAGAAAGTGAAGAAGTTCAAAATCAGCAACGATCAATATGTTTATTTTTTAAGCAATTCATCAAATCCTGGGAAACAATTTTAATGTAGGGCCTGCTGTACACTGTTTCAAGACAATCATCACACTGAACTAGTAACATAATTTAGCCTATTGTACATACATACCCACTTTTTACTTCACAAAGTCTAATTCAAAACAAAATCAATAATTTCCCCAACAAACCATGGGCAAACAAAAGAGATTATCTTTTGTTGAACTTTCACGAAGTTAATCCCCATTTATACCCAGACAAACACAGAGAGCTCACACACATTGTACAGTGCATTCAGTGCATACAAACTAAGAGTGAATGCGTGGACGTTCGTCTCTTGTGTTGACATTGATTCAATAGGCAACTCTGCTATTTTCAGTCGGGCTCCGTCCGCGACCAGCCGCCTGTCGGTCGGGTGACGGTCGCATAAAGCCCTAATGACATGGACCCTTACGACAAGCCCTTGAATTTCAGCATATTTTGTAAATAAGTTTGCCTTCGTATGTACAGGGCACTGCATAATGTACAGGGCACTGCATAATGTACAGGGCACTGCATAATGTACAGGGCACTGCATAATGTACAGGGCACTGCATAATGTACAGGGCACTGCATAATGTACAGGGCACTGCATAATGTACAGGGCACTGCATAATGTACAGGGCACTGCATAATGTACAGGGCACTGCATAATGTACAGGGCACTGCATAATGTACAGGGCACTGCATAATGTACAGGGCACTGCATAATGTACAGGGCACTGCATAATGTACAGGGCACTGCATATGTACAGGGCACTGCATGATGTGCAGGGCACTGCATGATGTGCAGGGCACTGCATGATGTGCAGGGCACTGCATGATGTGCAGGGCACTGCATGATGTGCAGGGCACTGCATGATGTGCAGGGCACTGCATGATGTGCAGGGCACTGCATGATGTGCAGGGCACTGCATGATGTGCAGGGCACTGCATGATGTGCAGGGCACTGCATGATGGCACTGCATGATGGCACTGCATGATGGCACTGCATGATGGCACTGCATGATGTACAAGGCACTGCATAATGTACAGGGCACTGCATAATGTACAGGGCACTGCATAATGTACAGGGCACTGCATAATGTACAGGGCACTGCATAATGCACAGGGCACTGCATAATGTACAGGGCACTGCATAATGTACAGGGCACTGCATAATGTACAGGGCACTGCATATGTACAGAACACTGCATGATGTGCAGGGCACTGCATGATGTGCAGGGCACTGCATGATGTGCAGGGCACTGCATGATGTGCAGGGCACTGCATGATGTGCAGGGCACTGCATGATGTGCAGGGCACTGCATGATGTGCAGGGCACTGCATGATGTGCAGGGCACTGCATGATGTACATGGCACTGCATAATGTACAGGGCACTGCATAATGTACAGGGCACTGCATAATGTACAGGGCACTGCATAATGTACAGGGTACTGCATAATGTACAGGGCACTGCATTATGTACAGGGCACTGCATAATGTACAGGGCACTGCATAATGTACAGGGCACTGCATAATGTACAGGGCATTGCATAATGTACAGGGTACTGTGCACTAGCAAAGCATGCAAGTAATTGTTAACACCCACTTGTGTAGGCTTGCCTCCCTAAAGTGAATGAAAATTGCGCTTAAAATACCAAAAACATTTAAAAATTTGACTATTATTATCATAAAAAATATCAAGAAAAAGTTTATACCCAATCCTTGTATAATGTTGATTGTTGAATCATGAAAGTTGGGTTAACAGTCCTAAGTTAAACTAGAAAATACTTTTGTTTATCGTATCCAAACTTTAATGAGGTCTTAGTGAACTTTGACCAATTATCAACAATAATATAATACTATTCAGATCTTGAACACGCCTACTTCTTTACAGTATAGAAACTTGACTTGCAGAGTGTGATCACTTTACAGATACATGATCAACACAATATAGGAGGAAAGTAGAATCCTAGCTAATAATATTGTTGACAACTGACAGCCTGCATTCAAAACAAAACTTTCACGTACACTGTACAGTGTATGTACATCATGCATAGGGCCCATGTACTAGCCTGTATGTGCTTATGTGCAGTACTACGGGCATGTAGAATCATTCGACCATTAGTCTCGTACTTGTGTCATTTTCCTTTTATTTATAAGTAATTCAAAATCATTTTTGTGTGAAATAAAACTTTGAATCGCATCAGAAAGGTAAGATGTTCATGATTTTCATTTATGTTAATGAAAAACTCTGGCATAAAATTCTACATTATATATCTAAATCTTACGACGCAGGTACAACCTGTGTCGTAAGAAATTTCAGCCATGACGTAATATACAACAAATTTGTCATAAACGTGATCTCTGCATGCTGTTGGTTTATTTTCATTTAATTTTCATACAAAAATTGGAATCTGGCAAAAATATTTTTAGATGCCTTTGCTTCAATTATCATGCTGTTGTG
>JAIGNY010002390.1:0-15374 GCA_020152595.1 Chiridota heheva | reverse complement strand
TAAGGCAATAATTATGTGTACGCTAAGCTCAATGAGACTTAAAACGTCAAAAAGGGAGAGGGGTGGCATCCAATGGGTTCAAAACCATTTTCCTCCATGACGGTTTTGTTCAATAGGGGTGACCAGGCTTTTTTCAAAAATGTCAAAAATTCAGATCGGATTTGTCTCAAGACTCAGTCAGTGGTTTTGCTACCTCTAATTAGCTGTATCCGTAAGGCAATAATTATGTGCACGCTAAGTCAATGAGACTTAAAACGTCAAAAAGGGAGAAGGTGGCATCCAATGGGTTCAAAACCATTTTCCTCCGTGATGATTTTGTTCAATAGGGGTTTACCAGGCTTTTCAAAAAATGTCAAAAATTTGGGATCGGATATATTCAAATAGACTCAATCAGCCGTTTTTGCAGATGAACAAAAATCTGAGATTTTCGAAATGATTTACGTAAAGTGGGGCGCAATTTGGTTGAATCACGCCTTATAACAACACATTTTTCGAAAATTGTATGTGCTCGGGAGACAGAGGACTAGTAGACCTTTCTGTTTGATATGCGAAAATGTATGTTTATTGTAATTAGCTACCTGTAATTAGCTGTATCCGTAAGGCAATAATTATGTGCACACTAAGTCAATGAGACTTAAAAACGTCAAAAAGGGAGAGGGGTGGCATCCAAATGGGTTCAAACCATTTTCTCCGTGACGGTTTTGTTCAATAGGGGTGACCAGGCTTTTCAAAAATGTCAAAAATTCAGGATCGGATTTATTCAAGTAGACTCAGTCAGCCGTTTTGCTACCTCTAATTAGCTGTATCCGTAAGGCAATAATTATGCACGCTAAGTCAATGAGACTTAAAAACGTCAAAAGGGAGAGAAGGGTGGCATCCAATGGGTTCAAAACCATTTTCTCCGTGACGGTTTTGTTCAATAGGTTACCAGGCTTTTCAAAAATGTCAAAATTTTGGGATCGGATATATTCAAATAGACTCAATCAGCCGTTTTTGCAGAGGAACAAAAAATCGAGATTTTCGAAATGATTTACGTAAAGAGGCAATTTGGTTGAATCACGCCTTATAACAACACATTTTTCGAAAATTTTATGTGCTCGTAGTAGACCGTTTGATATGCGAAAATGTATGTTTATTGTAATTAGCTACCTGTAATTAGCTGTATCCGTAAGGCAATAATTATGAGCACTCTAAGTCAATGAGACTTAAAACGTCAAAAAGGAGAAGGGTGGTATCCAATGGGTTCAAAACCATTTTCCCGTGACGGCTTTGTTCAATAGGGGTTACCAGGCTTTTTCAAAATGTCAAAAATTCAGGATCGGATTTATTCAAATGACTCAGTCAGCCGTTTTTGTCAATTAGCTGTATCCGTAAGGCAATAATTATGTGCACGCTAAGTCAATGTGAGACTTAAAACGTCAAAAAGGGAGAAGGGTGGCATCCATTGGGTTCGAAACCATTTTCCTCCCGACAGTTTTGTTCCCAGTTTTCAAAAATGTCAAAAATTTTGGGATCGTTTATTGCAAATAAACTCAATCAGCTGTATCCGTAGAGGAACAAATCTGAGAAAATGATTTACGTAAAAAGGGGCGCAATTTGGTGAATCACGCCTTATAACAACACATTTTTCGAAAATTTTGGCGTGCTCGGGAGACAGAGGACTAGTAGACCTTTCGTTTGATATGCGAAAATGTATGTTTATTGCGGTTGGCTACCTGTAATTAGCTGTATCCGTAAGGCAATAATTATGTGCACGCTAAGTCAATGAGACTTAAAAATGTCAAAAAGGGGAGGGGTGGCATCAATGGGTTCAAACCATTTTCCTCCGTGATGGTTTTGTTCAATAGGGGTGACCAGGCTTTTTCAAAAATGTCAAAAATTCAGGATCGGATTTATTCAAGTAGACTCAGTCAGCCGTTTTGCTACCCTAATTAGCTGTATCCGTAAGGCAATAATTATGCAGCACGCTAAGTCAATGAGACTTAAAAACGTCAAAAAGGGAGAAGGGTGGCATCCAATGGGTTCAAAACCATTTCTCCGTGACGGTTTTGTTCAATAGGGGGTTACCAGGCTTTTCAAAAATGTCAAAAATTCAGGATCGGATTTATTCAAGGCAGATCAGTCAGCCGTTTTGCGGGAGACAGAGGACTAGTAGACCTTTCGTTTGATATGCGAAAATGTATGTTTATTGTAATTAGACCTGTAATTAGCTGTATCCGTAAGGCAATAATTATGTGCATTGTAATGTAGCTAAAAATGTCAAAAATCAGGATCGGATTTACCTCTAATTAGCTGTATCCTGCAAGGCAATAATTATGTGCACGCTAAGTCATCGAGACTTAAAAACGTCAAAGGGAAAGGGTGGCATCCAATGGGTTTAAAACCATTTTCCTCCGTGACAGTTTTGTTCAATAGTTACCGGCTTTTCAAAAAATGTCAAAAATTTGGGATCGGATATATTCAAATAGACTCAATCAGCCGTTTTTTAAGAGGAACAAATCTGAGATTTTCAGAATGATGATGTAGCAAGCGGGGCGCAATTTGCTTGAATCACGCCTTATAAATGAACACATTTTTCGGAAATGTTATGTGCTCGGGAGACAGAGGACTAGCAGACCTTTCGTTTGATATGCGAAAATGTGGCGTCATTGTATTTAGCCACCTGTAATTAGCTGCCATCCGTAAGGGCAATAATTATGTGCACTCTAAGTCAATGAGACTTAAAACGTCAAAAGGGAGAGGGTGGCATCCAAATGGGTTCAAAACCATTTTCCTCCGTGACGGTTTTGTTCAATAGGGGTGACCAGGCTTTTCAAAAATGTCAAAAAATTCAGGATCGGATTTATTCAAGTAGACTTCAGTCAGCCGCTTGCTACCTCTCATTAGCTGTATCCGTAAGGCAATAATATGTGTGCACGCTAAGTCAATGAGACTTAAAACGTCAAAGGAAGAAGGGTGGCATCCAATGGCTAAAACCATTTTCCTCCGTGACAGCTTTGTTAATAGGGGGTTACCAGGCTTTTCAAAATGCCAAAAATTGGGATCGGATATATTCAAATAGACTCAATCAGCCAAGTTTTTAAGAGAGGAACAAAATCTGAGATTTTCGAAATGATTTATGCAAAGTGGGGCGCAATTTGGTTGAATCACGCCTTATAACAACACATTTTTCGAAAATTTTATGTGCTCGGGAGACAGAGGACTAGTAGACCTTTCGTTTGATATGCGAAAATGTATGTTTATTGTAATTAGCTACCTGTAATTAGCTGTATCCGTAAGGCAATAATTATGTGCACACTAAGTCAATGAGACTTAAAAACGTCAAAAAGGGAGAGGGGTGGCATCCAATGGGTTCAAAACCATTTTCCTCCGTGACGGTTTTGTTCAATAGGGGTGACCAGGCTTTTCAAAATGTCAAAAAATTCAGGATCGGATTTATTCAAGTAGACTCAGTCAGCCGTTTTGCTACCTCTAATTAGCTGTATCCGTAAGGCAATAATTATGTGCACGCTAAGTCAATGAGACTTAAAAACGTCAAAAAGGGAGAGAAGGGTGGCATCCAATGGGTTCAAAACCATTTTCCTCCGTGACAGTTTTGTTCAATAGGGGGGTTACCAGGCTTTTCAAAAATGTCAAAAAATTTGGGATCGGATATATTCAAATAGACTCAATCAGCCGTTTTTGCAGAGGAACAAAATCTGAGATTTTCGAAATGATTTACGTAAAGTGGGGCGCAATTTGGTTGAATCACGCCTTATAACAACACATTTTTCGAAAATTGTATGTGCTCGGGAGACAGAGGACTAGTAGACCTTTCGTTTGATATGCGAAAATGTATGTTTATTGTAATTAGCTACCTGTAATTAGCTGTATCCGTAAGGCAATAATTATGTGCACACTAAGTCAATGAGACTTAAAAACGTCAAAAAGGGAGAGGGGTGGCATCCAATGGGTTCAAAACCATTTTCCTCCGTGACGGTTTTGTTCAATAGGGGGTGACCAGGCTTTTCAAAAATGTCAAAAAATTCAGGATCGGATTTATTCAAGTAGACTCAGTCAGCCGTTTTGCTACCTCTAATTAGCTGTATCCGTAAGGCAATAATTATGTGCACGCTAAGTCAATGAGACTTAAAAACGTCAAAAAGGGAGAAGGGTGGCATCCAATGGGTTCAAAACCATTTTCCTCCGTGACAGTTTTGTTCAATAGGGGTTACCAGGCTTTTCAAAAATGTCAAAAATTTGGGATCGGATATATTCAAATAGACTCAATCAGCCGTTTTTGCAGAGGAACAAAATCTGAGATTTTCGAAATGATTTACGTAAAGTGGGGCGCAATTTGGTTGAATCACGCCTTATAACAACACATTTTTCGAAAATTTTATGTGCTCGGAGACAGAGGACTAGTAGACCTTTCGTTTGATATGCGAAAATGTATGTTTATTGTAATTAGCTACCTGTAATTAGCTGTATCCGTAAGGCAATAATTATGTGCACACTAAGTCAATGAGACTTAAAAACGTCAAAAAGGGAGAGGGGTGGCATCCAATGGGTTCAAAACCATTTTCCTCCGTGACGGTTTTGTTCAATAGGGGTGACCAGGCTTTTCAAAATGTCAAAAAATCAGGATCGGATTTATTCAAGTAGACTCAGTCAGCCGTTTTGCTACCTCTAATTAGCTGTATCCGTAAGGCAATAATTATGTGCACGCTAAGTCAATGAGACTTAAAAACGTCAAAAAGGGAGAAGGGTGGCATCCAATGGGTTCAAAACCATTTTCCTCCGTGACAGTTTTGTTCAATAGGGGTTACCAGGCTTTTCAAAAATGTCAAAAAATTTGGGATCGGATATATTCAAATAGACTCAATCAGCCGTTTTTGCAGAGGAACAAAATCTGAGATTTTCGAAATGATTTACGTAAAGTGGGGCGCAATTTGGTTGAATCACGCCTTATAACAACACATTTTTCGAAAATTTTATGTGCTCGGGAGACAGAGGACTAGTAGACCTTTCGTTTGATATGCGAAAATGTATGTTTATTGTAATTAGCTACCTGTAATTAGCTGTATCCGTAAGGCAATAATTATGTGCACACTAAGTCAATGAGACTTAAAAACGTCAAAAAGGGAGAGGGGTGGCATCCAATGGGTTCAAAACCATTTTCCTCCGTGACGGTTTTGTTCAATAGGGGGTGACCAGGCTTTTCAAAAATGTCAAAAAATTCAGGATCGGATTTATTCAAGTAGACTCAGTCAGCCGTTTTGCTACCTCTAATTAGCTGTATCCGTAAGGCAATAATTATTTTCCTCCGTGACGCTAAGTCAAAAATGAGACTTTAAAACGTCAAAAGGCAATAATTAGAAGGGTGGCATCAAAAGGGAGAAGGGTGGGTTCAAAACCATTTTCCTCCGTGACAGTTTTGTTCAATAGGGGTTACCAGGCTTTTCAAAAATGTCAAAAAATTTGGGATCGGATATATTCAAATAGACTCAATCAGCCGTTTTTGCAGAGGAACAAAATCTGAGATTTTCGAAATGATTTACGTAAAGTGGGGCGCAATTTGGTTGAATCACGCCTTATAACAACACATTTTTCGAAAATTTTATGTGCTCGGGAGACAGAGGACTAGTAGACCTTTCGTTTGATATGCGAAAATGTATGTTTATTGTAATTAGCTACCTGTAATTAGCTGTATCCGTAAGGCAATAATTATGTGCACACTAAGTCAATGAGACTTAAAAACGTCAAAAAGGGAGAGGGGTGGCATCCAATGGGTTCAAAACCATTTTCCTCCGTGACGGTTTTGTTCAATAGGGGGTGACCAGGCTTTTCAAAAATGTCAAAAAATTCAGGATCGGATTTATTCAAGTAGACTCAGTCAGCCGTTTTGCTACCTCTAATTAGCTGTATCCGTAAGGCAATAATTATGTGCACGCTAAGTCAATGAGACTTAAAAACGTCAAAAGGGAGAAGGTGGCATCCAATGGGTTCAAAACCATTTTCCTCCGTGACAGTTTTGTTCAATAGGGGTTACCAGGCTTTTCAAAAATGTCAAAAAATTTGGGATCGGATATATTCAAATAGACTCAATCAGCCGTTTTTGCAGAGGAACAAAATCTGAGATTTTCGAAATGATTTACGTAAAGTGGGGCGCAATTTGGTTGAATCACGCCTTATAACAACACATTTTTCGAAAATTTATGTGCTCGGGAGACAGAGGACTAGTAGACCTTTCGTTTGATATGCGAAAATGTATGTTTATTGTAATTAGCTACCTGTAATTAGCTGTATCCGTAAGGCAATAATTATGTGCACACTAAGTCAATGAGACTTAAAAACGTCAAAAAGGGAGAGGGGTGGCATCCAATGGGTTCAAAACCATTTTCCTCCGTGACGGTTTTGTTCAATAGGGGTGACCAGGCTTTTCAAAAATGTCAAAAAATTCAGGATCGGATTTATTCAAGTAGACTCAGTCAGCCGTTTTGCTACCTCTAATTAGCTGTATCCGTAAGGCAATAATTATGTGCACGCTAAGTCAATGAGACTTAAAAACGTCAAAAAGGAAGAAAGGGTGGCATCAATGGGTTCAAAACCATTTTCCTCCGTGACAGTTTTGTTCAATAGGGGTTACCAGGCTTTTCAAAAATGTCAAAAAATTTGGGATCGGATATATTCAAATAGACTCAATCAGCCGTTTTTGCAGAGGAACAAAATCTGAGATTTTCGAAATGATTTACGTAAAGTGGGGCGCAATTTGGTTGAATCACGCCTTATAACAACACATTTTTCGAAAATTTTATGTGCTCGGGAGACAGAGGACTAGTAGACCTTTCGTTTGATATGCGAAAATGTATGTTTATTGTAATTAGCTACCTGTAATTAGCTGTATCCGTAAGGCAATAATTATGTGCACACTAAGTCAATGAGACTTAAAAACGTCAAAAAGGGAGAGGGGTGGCATCCAATGGGTTCAAAACCATTTTCCTCCGTGACGGTTTTGTTCAATAGGGGTGACCAGGCTTTTCAAAAATGTCAAAAAATTCAGGATCGGATTTATTCAAGTAGACTCAGTCAGCCGTTTTGCTACCTCTAATTAGCTGTATCCGTAAGGCAATAATTATGTGCACGCTAAGTCAATGAGACTTAAAAACGTCAAAAAGGAGAAGGGTGGCATCCAATGGGTTCAAAACCATTTTCCTCCGTGACAGTTTTGTTCAATAGGGGGGTTACCAGGCTTTTCAAAAATGTCAAAAAATTTGGGATCGGATATATTCAAATAGACTCAATCAGCCGTTTTTGCAGAGGAACAAAATCTGAGATTTTCGAAATGATTTACGTAAAGTGGGGCGCAATTTGGTTGAATCACGCCTTATAACAACACATTTTTCGAAAATGTTATGTGCTCGGGAGACAGAGGACTAGTAGACCTTTCGTTTGATATGCGAAAATGTATGTTTATTGTAATTAGCTACCTGTAATTAGCTGTATCCGTAAGGCAATAATTATGTGCACACTAAGTCAATGAGACTTAAAAACGTCAAAAAGGGAGAGGGGTGGCATCCAATGGGTTCAAACCATTTTCCTCCGTGACGGTTTTGTTCAATAGGGGTGACCAGGCTTTTCAAAAATGTCAAAAAATTCAGGATCGGATTTATTCAAGTAGACTCAGTCAGCCGTTTTGCTACCTCTAATTAGCTGTATCCGTAAGGCAATAATTATGTGCACGCTAAGTCAATGAGACTTAAAAACGTCAAAAAGGAGAAGGGTGGCATCCAATGGGTTCAAAACCATTTTCCTCCGTGACAGTTTTGTTCAATAGGGGTTACCAGGCTTTTCAAAAATGTCAAAAAATTTGGGATCGGATATATTCAAATAGACTCAATCAGCCGTTTTTGCAGAGGAACAAAATCTGAGATTTTCGAAATGATTTACGTAAAGTGGGGCGCAATTTGGTTGAATCACGCCTTATAACAACACATTTTTCGAAAATTTTATGTGCTCGGGAGACAGAGGACTAGTAGACCTTTCGTTTGATATGCGAAAATGTATGTTTATTGTAATTAGCTACCTGTAATTAGCTGTATCCGTAAGGCAATAATTATGTGCACACTAAGTCAATGAGACTTAAAAACGTCAAAAAGGGAGAGGGGTGGCATCCAATGGGTTCAAAACCATTTTCCTCCGTGACGGTTTTGTTCAATAGGGGGTGACCAGGCTTTTCAAAAATGTCAAAAATTCAGGATCGGATTTATTCAAGTAGACTCAGTCAGCCGTTTTGCTACCTCTAATTAGCTGTATCCGTAAGGCAATAATTATGTGCACGCTAAGTCAATGAGACTTAAAAACGTCAAAAGGGAGAAGGGTGGCATCCAATGGGTTCAAAACCATTTTCCTCCGTGACAGTTTTGTTCAATAGGGGGTTACCAGGCTTTTCAAAAATGTCAAAAAATTTGGGATCGGATATATTCAAATAGACTCAATCAGCCGTTTTTGCAGAGGAACAAAATCTGAGATTTTCGAAATGATTTACGTAAAGTGGGGCGCAATTTGGTTGAATCACGCCTTATAACAACACATTTTTCGAAAATTTTATGTGCTCGGGAGACAGAGGACTAGTAGACCTTTCGTTTGATATGCGAAAATGTATGTTTATTGTAATTAGCTACCTGTAATTAGCTGTATCCGTAAGGCAATAATTATGTGCACACTAAGTCAATGAGACTTAAAAACGTCAAAAAGGGAGAGGGGGGTGGCATCCAATGGGTTCAAAACCATTTTCCTCGTGACGGTTTTGTTCAATAGGGGTGACCAGGCTTTTCAAAAATGTCAAAAAATTCAGGATCGGATTTATTCAAGTAGACTCAGTCAGCCGTTTTGCTACCTCTAATTAGCTGTATCCGTAAGGCAATAATTATGTGCACGCTAAGTCAATGAGACTTAAAAACGTCAAAAAGGGAGAAGGGTGGCATCCAATGGGTTCAAAACCATTTTCCTCCGTGACAGTTTTGTTCAATAGGGGTTACCAGGCTTTTCAAAAATGTCAAAAAATTTGGGATCGGATATATTCAAATAGACTCAATCAGCCGTTTTTGCAGAGGAACAAAATCTGAGATTTTCGAAATGATTTACGTAAAGTGGGGCGCAATTTGGTTGAATCACGCCTTATAACAACACATTTTTCGAAAATTTTATGTGCTCGGGAGACAGAGGACTAGTAGACCTTTCGTTTGATATGCGAAAATGTATGTTTATTGTAATTAGCTACCTGTAATTAGCTGTATCCGTAAGGCAATAATTATGTGCACACTAAGTCAATGAGACTTAAAAACGTCAAAAAGGGAGAGGGGTGGCATCCAATGGGTTCAAACCATTTTCCTACGTGACGGTTTTGTTCAATAGGGGTGACCAGGCTTTTCAAAAATGTCAAAAATTCAGGATCGGATTTATTCAAGTAGACTCAGTCAGCCGTTTTGCTACCTCTAATTAGCTGTATCCGTAAGGCAATAATTATGTGCACGCTAAGTCAATGAGACTTAAAAACGTCAAAAAGGGAGAAGGGTGGCATCCAATGGGTTCAAAACCATTTTCCTCCGTGACAGTTTTGTTCAATAGGGGTTACCAGGCTTTTCAAAAATGTCAAAAATTTGGGATCGGATATATTCAAATAGACTCAATCAGCCGTTTTTGCAGAGGAACAAAATCTGAGATTTTCGAAATGATTTACGTAAAGTGGGGCGCAATTTGGTTGAATCACGCCTTATAACAACACATTTTTCGAAAATTTTATGTGCTCGGGAGACAGAGGACTAGTAGACCTTTCGTTTGATATGCGAAAATGTATGTTTATTGTAATTAGCTACCTGTAATTAGCTGTATCCGTAAGGCAATAATTATGTGCACACTAAGTCAATGAGACTTAAAAACGTCAAAAAGGGAGAGTGGAGGGGTGGCATCCAATGGGTTCAAACCATTTTCCTCCGTGACGGTTTTGTTCAATAGGGGTGACCAGGCTTTTCAAAAATGTCAAAAAATTCAGGATCGGATTTATTCAAGTAGACTCAGTCAGCCGTTTTGCTACCTCTAATTAGCTGTATCCGTAAGGCAATAATTATGTGCACGCTAAGTCAATGAGACTAAAACGTTAAAAGGGAGAAGGGTGGCATCAAAATGGTTCAAAACCATTTTCCTCCGTGACAGTTTTGTTCAATAGGGGTTGCCAGGCTTTTCAAAATGTCAAAAAATTTGGGATCGGATCTATTCAAATAGACTCAATCAGCCGTTTTTGCAGAGGAACAAAATCTGAGAATTCCTGAAATGATTTACGGAAGTGGGCGCAATTTGGTTGAATTACGCCTATAACAAATACATTTTTCGAAAATTGTATGGGTCGGGAGACAGAGGACTAGTAGACCTTTCGTTTGATATGCGAAACAATGTTAATTGTACTCGCTGGCTACCTGTAATTAGGGCTGTATCCGTAAGGCAATAATTATGTGCACACTAAGTCAATGAGACTTAAAACGTCAAAAAGGGAGAGGGGTGGCATCCAATGGGTTCAAAACCATTTTCCTCCGTGACGGTTTTGTTCAATAGGGGGTGACCAGGCTTTTCAAAAATGTCAAAAATTCAGGATCGGATATATTCAAGTAGACTCAGTCAGCCGTTTTTTGCAGAGAATACCTTTAAATTAGCTGTATCCGAAAGGCAATAATTATGTGCACGCTAGACTCTTCGTCAATGAAACTTAAAAACGTTAATTAGCTGTATCCGTAAGGGTGGCATCAATGAGACTTAAAACGTCATTTCCTCCGTGACAGTTTTGTTCAATAGGGGTTACTAGGTTTTTCAAAATGTCAAAAATTTGGGATCGGATCTATTCAAATAGACTCAATCAGCCGTTTTTGCAGAGGAACAAATCTGAGAATTTCGAAATGATTTACGGAAAGTGTGGCGCAATTCTGGTTGAATCATTTTATAACAACACATTTTTCGGAAAAATGTTATGAGCTCGGGACAGAGGACTAGTAGACCTTTCGTTTGATATGCGAAAATGTATGTTTATTGTAATTAGCTACCAGTAATTAGCTGTATCCGTAAGGCAATAATTATGTGCACGCTAAGTCAATGAGACTTAAAAACGTCAAAAAGGGAGAGGGGTGGCATCCAATGGTTCAAAACCATTTTCCTACGGGATGGTTTTGTTCAATAGGGGGTGACCAGGCTTTTCAAAAATGTCAAAAATTCAGATCGATTTATCAAGTAGACTCAGTCAGCCGTTTGCTACCTCTAACAGCTGTATCCGTAAGGCAATAATTATGTGCACGCTAAGTCAATGAGACTTAAAACGTCAAAAAGGGAGAAGGGGTGGCATCCAATGGGTTCAAAACCATTTCTCCGTGACAGTTTTGTCAATAGGGGTTACCAGGCTTTTCAAAAATGTCAAAAATTTGGGATCGATATATTCAAATAGACTCAATCAGCCGTTTATGCAGAGGAACAAAATCTGAGATTTTCGAAATGATTTACGTAAAGTGGGGCGCAATTTGCTTGAATCACGCCTTATAACAACACATTTTTCAAAAATTTTATGTTCTCGGGAGACAGAGGACTAGTAGACCTTTCGTTTGATATGCGAAAAATGTATGTTTATTGTAATTAGCTACCTGTAATTAGCTGTATCCGTAAGGCAATAATTATGTGCACACTAAGTCAATGAGACTTAAAAACGTCAAAAAGGGAGAGGGGTGGCATCCAATGGGTTCACAACCATTTTCCTCCGTGACGGTTTTGTTCAATAGGGGTGACCAGGCTTTTCAAAATGTCAAAAATTCAGGATCGGATTTATTCAAGTAGACTCAGTCAGCCGTCTACTCTAATTAGCTGTATCCGTAAGGCAATAATTATGTGCACGCTAAGTCAATGAGACTTAAAAAACGTCAAAAAGGGAGAAGGGTGGCATCCAATGGGTTCAAAACCATTTTCCTCCGTAACAGTTTTGTTCAATAGGGGTTACCAGGCTTTTCAAAAATGTCAAAAATTTGGGATCGGATATATTCAAATAGACTCAATCAGCCGTTTTTGCAGAGGAACAAAATCTGAGATTTTCGAAATGATTTACGTAAAGTGGGGCGCAATTTGTTGAATCACGCCTTATAACAACACATTTTTCGAAAATTTTATGTGCTCGGGAGACAGAGGACTAGTAGACCTTTCTGTTTGATATGCGAAAATGTATGTTTATTGTAATTAGCTACCTGTAATTAGCTGTATCCGTAAGGCAATAATTATGTGCACACTAAGTCAATGAGACTTAAAACGTCAAAAAGGGAGAGGGGTGGCATCCAATGGGTTCACAACCATTTTCCTCCGTGACGGTTTTGTTCAATAGGGGTGACTCAGGCTTTTCAAAAATGTCAAAAAATTCAGGATCGGATTTATTCAAGTAGACTAGTCAGCCGTTTTGCTACCTCAATTAGCTGTATCCGTAAGGCAATAATTATGTGCACGCTAAGTCAATGAGACTTAAAAACGTCAAAAAGGGAGAAGGGTGGCATCCAATGGGTTCAAAACCATTTTCCTCCGTGACAGTTTTGTTCAATAGGGGGGTTACCAGGCTTTTCAAAAATGTCAAAAAATTTGGGATCGGATATATTCAAATAGACTCAATCAGCCGTTTTTGCAGAGGAACAAAATCTGAGATTTTCGAAATGATTTACGTAAAGTGGGGCGCAATTTGCTGAATCACGCCTTATAACAACACATTTTTCGAAAATGTTATGTGCTCGGGAGACAGAGGACTAGTAGACCTTTCGTTTGATATGCGAAAATGTATGTTTATTGTAATTAGCTACCTGTAATTAGCTGTATCCGTAAGGCAATAATTATGTGCACACTAAGTCAATGAGACTTAAAAACGTCAAAAGGAGAGGGGTGGCATCCAATGGGTTCAAAACCATTTTCCTCCGTGACGGTTTTGTTCAATAGGGGGTGACCAGGCTTTTCAAAATGTCAAAAAATTCAGGATCGGATTTATTCAAGTAGACTCAGTCAGCCGTTTTGCTACCTCTAATTAGCTGTATCCGTAAGGCAATAATTATGTGCACGCTAAAGTCAATGAGACTTAAAACGTCAAAAAGGAAGAAGGGTGATCCAATGGGTTCAAAACCATTTTCAAAACAGACCAATCCGTGACAAAATCTGTTTTGTTCAAAAAAATTTATGTGCTCGGGAACAGAGGACTTCCTACCAGTAATTAGCTGTATCCGTAAGGCAATAATTATGCGCACACTAAGTCAATGAGACTTAAAACGTCAAAAAGGGAGAGAGGGGTGGCATCCAATGGGTTCAAAACCATTTTCCTCCGTGACGGTTTTGTTCAATAGGGGTGACCAGGCTTTTCAAAAATGTCAAAAAATTCAGGATCGGATTTATTCAAGTAGACTCAGTCAGCCGTTTTGCTACCTCAATTAGCTGTATCCGTAAGGCAATAATTATGTGCACGCTAAGTCAATGAGACTTAAAAACGTCAAAAGGGAGAAGGGGTGGCATCCAATGGGTTCAAAACCATTTTCCTCCGTGACAGTTTTGTTCAATAGGGGTTTACCAGGCTTTTCAAAAATGTCAAAAATTTGGGATCGGATATATTCAAATAGACTCAATCAGCCGTTTTTGCAGAGGAACAAAATCTGAGATTTTCGAAATGATTTACGTAAAGTGGGGCGCAATTTGGTTGAATCACGCCTTATAACAACACATTTTTCGAAAATTTTATGTGCTCGGGAGACAGAGGACTAGTAGACCTTTCGTTTGATATGCGAAAATGTATGTTTATTGTAATTAGCTACCTGTAATTAGCTGTATCCGTAAGGCAATAATTATGTGCACACTAAGTCAATGAGACTTAAAAACGTCAAAAAGGGAGAGGGGTGGCATCCAATGGGTTCAAAACCATTTTCCTCCGTGACGGTTTTGTTCAATAGGGGGTGACCAGGCTTTTCAAAAATGTCAAAAATTCAGGATCGGATTTATTCAAGTAGACTCAGTCAGCCGTTTTGCTACCCTAATTAGCTGTATCCGTAAGGCAATAATTATGTGCACGCTAAGTCAATGAGACTTAAAAACGTCAAAAAGGGAGAAGGGTGGCATCCAATGGGTTCAAAACCATTTTCTCCGTGACAGTTTTGTTCAATAGGGGTTACCAGGCTTTTTCAAAATGTCAAAAAATTTGGGATCGGATATATTCAAATAGACTCAATCAGCCGTTTTTGCAGAGGAACAAAATCTGAGATTTTCGAAATGATTTACGTAAAGTGGGGCGCAATTTGGTTGAATCACGCCTTATAACAACACATTTTTCGAAAATTTATGTGCTCGGGAGACAGAGGACTAGTAGACCTTTCGTTTGATATGCGAAAATGTATGTTTATTGTAATTAGCTACCTGTAATTAGCTGTATCCGTAAGGCAATAATTATGTGCACACTAAGTCAATGAGACTTAAAAACGTCAAAAAGGAGAGGGGTGGCATCCAATGGGTTCAAAACCATTTTCCTCGTGACGGTTTTGTTCAATAGGGGTGACCAGGCTTTTCAAAAATGTCAAAAATTCAGGATCGGATTTATTCAAGTAGATCAGTCAGCCGTTTTGCTACCTCTAATTAGCTGTATCCGTAAGGCAATAATTATGTGCACGCTAAGTCAATGAGACTTAAAAACGTCAAAAAGGGAAGAAGGGTGGCATCCAATGGGTTCAAAACCATTTTCCTCCGTGACAGTTTTGTCTAATAGGGGGTTACCAGGCTTTAAAAATGTCAAAAATTTGGGATCGGATATATTCAAATAGACTCAATCAGCCGTTTTTGCAGAGGAACAAAATCTGAGATTTTCGAAATGATTTACGTAAAGTGGGGCGCAATTTGGTTGAATCACGCCTTATAACAACACATTTTTCGAAAATGTTATGTGCTCGGGAGACAGAGGACTAGTAGACCTTTCGTTTGATATGCGAAAATGTATGTTTATTGTAATTAGCTACCTGTAATTAGCTGTATCCGTAAGGCAATAATTATGTGCACACTAAGTCAATGAGACTTAAAAACGTCAAAAAGGGAGAGGTGGCATCCAATGGGTTCACAACCATCCGTGACGGTTTTGTTTAATAGGGGGTACCGTGAAAAAATTCGGTTTTGTTCAGTCAGCCGTTTTGCTATAATTAGGGGTGTGCACCAGGCATTCAAAAATGTCCAAAAATTCAGGATCGATTTATTCAAGTAGACTAGTCAGCCGTTTTGCAATACCCTTTCAAAAATTAGCTGTATCCGTAAGGCAAATTATGTATCCGTAAGGCAATAATTGCGTACAAGTCAATGAGACTTCAAAA
>JAIGNY010002389.1:0-16040 GCA_020152595.1 Chiridota heheva | reverse complement strand
AATAATAATAATAATAATAATAATAATAATAATAATAATAATAATAATAATAATAATAATAATAATAATAATAATAATAATAATAATAATAATAATAATAATAATAATAATAAAGTTCAGTGAGTGAATTCTTAGCCTGGCAAAAGATGAGTGATGCACTGTTTGTATGCACTACACATTTCACACAGCATACAAAACTGTAAGCAAACATCTATACACTATCAACTGAGCTGCCTAACAGGTAATTTAAGTAGTAAGAAAAAGCACATTTGGATGATCATTTCTAGGCTGAGAGTATGATCTTATGATGGGATGAATAGGCGTATTTATTTGATTTATTTCACTTATCTTTATACAGCTGATAGCTGATTGAGGTGAGGCCTTGTTTACGCATACATTAAAATCTATGATAAAAACTGAGACATCTAAAGAAGATGTCCAATTTCTAAGTTTTTATGGCAGCACTATGTGAGTATCATAGCTTAAACATCAAGCGCGTAGCCAGAGGGGGGCTGGCCTGGGCCCCCTCCCTTTGCAAAAAAAAAAAAAGGTTTTCGCTCACTACGGAAATACCTTTAAAAGAAGGAATCTTCTTCCCAAGTAACACTCGAGATCTAATCTAAACACTAGTAATGAACTATATAGAGACTGGACATAAAAACTTTCAACATCGAAACCCATTACGCATACGTTTCTTCACGAACATGTATGACGTGATACAGACTGACAGTAGGCTTTTGGTGTAGTCGTCGCGTATATCCTACTAACATATGCTGTGCTCTGTGAGTGGACCACTACTACGCTCTGCAGCAAAAATAATTTCAAATTACACAATCGGAATCAACAGGAAGGTAAGATTTGTAATCATTATATGAACTTATGTCTTATTCATGAGAGAAATGCGCTCTTAAGAGATGCAATAACGTGCAAAACTGGTGAACTTTCTGCACGCTCGAAGAACTTCAATGAAAGTGTCCAATCACATTCACTGTGCCTACCAATCACATTAACGGATGTGTATTGTGCGGGGAGTACATTAAGTGACAACTCAAGACTCGCCGACAATAATAATTCGTATTACAACCATAAAGCATGCATTTTCAATGCAATCTTTTGTATTTTTCCTACCCCTTCCCAATGTGGGTGAAATTTGTTCCTCAGGGCGTCGGACGCTTACAAAAATTTGAGGCCAGAGCCAGTAGTTATTGACGGCCTGCAGGCGCGGATCCAGAGGGGGCGCACCCGGCGCACGCTCAGGAAGAATATTCTGTATAAAGAACGCATTTATTCAGGGCCTTTTAGAAATCTGAAGTGGGGGCCATTTATCAAAAGGATCTTTCCAGTTTCCATCTCTTTCATGTAGAATTTTAGAAAAGCAACAAAAAACGTTATCGGCTCAAAAATATGTTGAGCGGGAGAGGGGGAAGGAGGGGAACAACTTTACATTGACCAAAATCTAATTATGGAGAAACAGTAATTTGGTGCCTTTGTAATAGTAATAAAAAGGACCTTTACTAAGGGGTCAAAATACTTAAGTGGGGCCACTGGGAAGGAGGGGGTTGCGGCCCACACTTAGTAGGCCTAGTTAAAACGATCCTGATGTTTTATAGAAAGGATTTTCTGTTAATTGGCTTTAATAATTGTGATTTCTTACAAAACAATCACAATGCTAATTTGGACGTATTTTCTATGTATTTACTTGTCCCGTCCATCAGTCCATGTACACTGTCCTCACTCTGTGGTCAAGTGCATTCAGTAAATCACATAGAGAATGCATAGGCGATATGGGATATCCAGATCCCGTTTTAAAACAATATTTTAGTACCTTTACGATTCCCCATGGCTGACAATAAGCTCATTTAAAAAAAAAAAAATGATTTGAATGGTACAAAGAACCATACAGGACCACGCAATGTGTTCTAACAATAGACTTTAGATACCAATTACTTTTCAAATTTCTTACAAAACAATGTTTTTTCTCTTTATGGTCATTTTGTACGTGTTTAATTTGACTTGTAGAATAAGCAGAGGGCGCTGTGGGTAACAATTGTATTCCACTTGAGGGCATAATTTGGCATGTTATGTTATTCTTTGTTCATTGAAAATTGTTATTGCAAACTTTTATTTTTAGCATACCATGCTTACCATCCACTAATTTTGAGAGACATAAACCGGTGTACAAGTCACTTCCTTTGTTATTAAGTTTTGTTTTTTATTTCTAAGGAAAAATGCAAGAACAAGGGGACCTTAAATCGATCATTTCGCTATTGGAGAGGGTAAAGGAACCTTCATCAGGGGAAACTGACTAAAATTGAAGAAAATATTGTCACTTTCTCCCATTTTGGGGGGCAGTTCCTGCAAGTCTAGGGGGCATTTTTCAAAAATTTCCTCCATATACGTTACACGCCAACCCATAGTGGTGCGTATGTAGTGCAGATACAATAGGGCAAACTTCACCAAGGGCTGATGGTCTAGGCCCCCCCGTTAAAACAATCCTGGCTACGCGCCTGTTAAACATACATTACTTTTTTTCAATTTTACCTCCTCATGAAGCTTGATGACATGTTTAATGTACTTTCTGTGGTGGAACACTGACCGTACATATGTCTAGCTTGATATGGACTAAAAAAAGTATGGACTTGGTGAATACACATTAGCAGGTAATATTTGCAGTCACTCAAATAATCAGTTTTGCATTGTGTGATTTTGTAGTGACTTCAAAATCATTCCCTTTAGTATCACGAATATTAAAGTGTTTAAAAGTACAACGCTTGGTATTAAAATCTACAATTTATAGCCATCCTACATACGTGTAATCTTATATCATTCAAAATAGTGGAAAAAGGAAACTTAATTCAGTGGCCCTCGGTTGACTGCTTAGTTGAGAAAACACAAACAAGAAGTCCACCTATACCAAAAATTATATATATTTACCAATCACAGAGAAAAATCCTACATCAAATTCACATCTAGATTTAATATAAATCCCATGCATAACCAAATAAAGACATAAAATTTATTTTGAAATTGATTCATTATGTCTGCCTTGATGTGGTCATATAAAGTAGTTCAGAATTGTTGATGCTTTCTTTCATTTTGGTCCTAGGCAGCTGCAGTACTGGCTGTAAACATAAGCCTATATCTGCAGATTTTTGCTGATTCTAGACTAGTCCTACCCGGATTTACGGCTTATAGTTTAACAAAATTTCATTACGATTTAATTAAAATCTCTGAAAGATGGTGAGTTTTTAACAGTAATAATGACACATTTTTGTCGGATCCGTATTTTCATGCGTGAACCAGGGAATATGACGTAAATCGGCCTATATTTTCTGCGTGAACACTATGTTACATGGCCTTGGATAGAAGCTTATGCAAAGTTTGAAGGTCAAGTTGTAGCTTTGTTTGCTTGCGAAACAAACACATTTCCACTTATCATTGACTAAATTGAAGCGTTTTGTACGATATTAATAATAAATTACAGTGAGAGTAAACCATTTTACATTGATTTACCGATAAGCAATCTAACACAATATGCGTAGGGCCTAACGTCTCGTACAGTTTTCCCGCACTGTGCCTACCAATTTTCCAGCGCTTGTAAAGCTCCCGGATGGTAAACAACTTTTGTATATTTCTTCCTTATTCCTAGTTCAAATAGCGTTGGTAGTTTTGATATTCCTGTATTGGCCCTTTGACATTTCCGTAGTATTTCTTTTCGATGGTCTATACTACAGGCTGGTTACAAATCTCAAAAAACCGCTTTTAAGTTCTAGCTTCCACGTGCATTTTGGGGGAAAAGTCGGCAAGACCATCTTTTTTGTATAATTTTGGAATGCTGAATCCGAATTTTTGGTCTGTCACCTTCACAGATGACTGTACCTCATTCAAAATGGTGGAAAACACAAAATGGCCGCCAAACCTAGAAAAATGAAATGTAAAAAAAAAAAAAAAATGTAAATTAAGTAGAGTTTATGTCGGAGACTTTGGGCGTGTATAACAGTAAACCAAGATAGCAGAAAAACAAAATGGCCGCCGGAAAGGGGAGGGGGTGAGAGGGGGGAGGAAAAGAAGTATTCATTAAAGTAAATATAGCTCATAATTTGCTTTTAATATTTTTGATTACATTATAATGAATTCCGATAACATTTTTAATGATTTTGGGCCAACCAAGATGGCGGATAAAACTTGCAAAATGGCTGCCAAAATGATGGATTTATTTCAATCAAATCGATCCAAATTTGATTTGATATATCAAAATATTGAACATGTTTTAATTTTATTTTTGATTACAATATGATGAATTTCGATAACATTTTAAATGATTTGGGGCCCACCAAAATGGCGGATAAAACTTGCAAAATGGCTGCCAAAATGATGGATCTATTTCAATCAAATAAATCCAAATTTGATTTGATATATCAAAATATTGAACATGTTTTAATTTTATTTTTGATTACAATATAATGAATTCCGATTACATTTTAAATGATTTGGGGCCCACCAAAATGGCGGATAAAATTTGCAAAATGGCTGCCAAAATGACGGATCTATTTCAATCATGAGACACATCACCTGGCTAAAGTTTTTTTAAAATTCCGCGGGAAAACCTCAAACTTTTTTCTTTGTTAATGTCTGAATGTTTGTTGCCCAGGTCCCACGCACGTAAAATACTTAACAGTAACACTACCTTAGTCAGTTAGTTGTATTCATATGCAGCTAGCTAAATATACAACTGATACTAATACTAATAGCTAGAATGCTCCTTGCACAATTACGACTACAAGTTGTGTGAGATCTCTGACAGCATGACATGGCAGTCATGATATCTGACACAGTGACAGCTAGGGCCTACAGCCAACCATTTCATCATTCATAAGCCAACAGTGACAGACAGACAGAAGCGCTCTGAACAGGAACACCTTTTCTGAAGTAAAGAAATAGATTTTACAGGTTAGAATTTAGAAATGCCAACTTTGCTAGTTATGTTGTGTAGCCTATGGTACAAAATTCATTGTTAGCTAGTTTATCCTTGACTTTGACATAGAAAATAATTAAAGTCTTCAGACAGATTGGTTAATGTTGCAACCCAATCACTGAGTATTATATTATTCATGGGGCATTTTTTGATGTGTATTTACTTAGACTCGGGAGAGGAGGGGAAGGGAAGGGGGTAAATATATACATGTAGGCTAGGCCTAGTACATTCTTCGAAGCGTAGAATCTGAATCTGAATCGGTTAAGTCGGCAAAAATCCTTCAAGAGGACATGAACGCCAACCGAGCGTAAATAGTATGAGTAAAAAATAATATAAAAAAAACTAGTTAGCAATACAGGTGTTAGTAAGTTTAGCTTTGAAACAGTTGAGACTTAGTGCATGAACAATGTCTGACGGTAAAGCATTCCAATCCTTTGGTGTGTGAGGGAAGAAAGAGTGTTTATATACATTCTTTTTAGCATAGGGAACCTGGAAATTAAGGTCATGATTATTTCTTGTATTAGTTCTAACGGTGGGGATAAGTTCATCTTTATTGATGGCGACAAGATTGTTATTGATTTTATATAGCATATGCAGCCGGGTGTTGTATCGTCTTGTTTTAAGCAGGAGCCAATCTAATTTATAAAGCATGTTTTTTACACTAGATTTATAAGAGTAGTCTGCCATACAGAACCTGGCTGCTCTCCTTTGAATAGATTCAAGTTTATCCACATCGCACTGGTGATGGGGGTCCCAGACTGCAGATGCGTACTCAAGTACTGGCCTGACTAGAGCTTTATAGGCAGTGGATTTAACGTCGGTGGGACAGTTTGAGAGGTTACATTTTAAAAGGCCAAGTATAGAGTTAGCTTTCTTGGTTATGTTATGTATATGTTTATCCCATCTAAGTTTATTATCAATTTCAACACCTAGGTATGGGTGGGAGTTGACATGTTTTAGTGGCTGGTTGCATAAGGTATAAACAGGTGATTTAAAGCATTTCTTAGAGGAAATTGACAAGATGTAGCATTTGGAGGGGTTGAAATTCATTTGCCATTTGTTTTGCCATTGTTCAAGTTTGTTAAGATCATCTTGGAGGATTTGTTGGTCAGAGAGGTTATCAATTGTTCTGTACACAAGGCAGTCATCAGCAAACAGTCTGACTGTGCTGTTTATATTATCAGGGATGTCATTTACATATAAGAGGAAAAGTAATGGACCCAAGACAGTACCTTGTGGTACACCGGATAAAACCTGTTTAGAATCAGAGATTTCACCATCGCAAAACAACACGCTGGATGCGGTTGTTGAGGAATGATGCAAACCAGGCCAGAAGATTTCCATCAATGCCATAGGCGGAAAGTTTGGATAACAGGCGCTGGTGGGGGACTTTATCAAAGGCTTTTGAGAAGTCAAGAATAGCCATAGAGACGTTACTGTTTTGGTCAATTTGTTTAGAGATATCATTTATTGTTAAGAGGAGTTGTGTTTCAGTCGATCTTTTGCACGGAAGCCATGTTGTAAATCAGTTAAGATATTATGCTCATCAAGGAATTTCATCACATGTGAGTGGATTATATGCTCAAGGATTTTACTACAAACGCAGGTGAGGGAAATAGGTCTATAATTAGCTGGGTTTTGTTTATCACCTTTCTTAAAAACACTACATATGTTTGCTTCTTTCCACTTGTTAGGGATAGTACCATTATCGACAGAGGTTTGAAAGAGATCAGTTAGAATTTCATAGAGGTCATCAGCATGTGCTTTTAGAAACCATGGTGGTATTTGGTCAGGACCTGAGGCTTTGTTGGGGTCTAGGTTATGCAGTTGCTTTTGACACCTTCTGGGGTAATTATAAGTTGGTTTATTTTGCTGTTGGTAAGTGGTTTAGTTACAGGAATTTGGGAGGTGTTTTCTACTGTGAAAACACTGAAAAACTGGTCATTTAGAATGTTAGCTTTAGTTTTACTGTCACTGCAGAGTTAACCGTTATTTAGTAGATCAGACACACCTACAGAGTTACTTCTTAATCTTTTGATATAGGACCAAAATGCCTTTGGGTTTTCGTTAAGTGAGTTTTTAAGTTTATCACAGATGAAGGTGTTTCTAGCTTCTTTGAGGTTTTTATGGACAGCCTTTCTAAAGCTTTTATAGGTAGTCCAGTCATTGGCTTGTTGATTAGTCTTAGCTTTTTTAAACAGTTTATGTTTTTTCCTGCAGAGACGGCGCCTGTAACTTTATCAATATCAATGAACGTGCAGCTTTATGCTTCACAATGCAAAGTCATCGTCAAACAAAATATTATTATTAATGTTATTAACCTTCATGTCCAAATCATGTAAGTAGGCCTAGTGACCCAATCCTTTGGATTATGGTGTGAAGTAGTGAGCCTACACTTCAGTAGACCTTTTCAAATCTGAATGGGCAATTTCCGGATAACTAATTAAAATAATGTCACATGGCCATGATTAACGTGTCCATAATGCACCAATCGTATACTGGAGGATCTTATTGACCAATGAAATACTGGAGGAATCTCGGCCGTCTGCACAATTCACGCATGGTATGGGACCAAGCATATAAAAAAATGTTTTCAAGTGCACGTATTATACATGTATGTGTGATATGCATGAAGAAAATATGCGCGCGTATTGCTGCTTACATTTTTTTCCTCAAACCTGCACCTGATTGTTTGGGAAACAAAGGAAAACCTCCCCAGCATTTGATTGGTCGAAGTACTGCAGAAATCATGTTCGGCTTAACTCGGTTTGAAAAGGTTTATACAATGCTGTTGCAATATTATGCAACATCACAGAAATAACAAACTTTACTTCCGATGGCTGCCAACTTCTCTCCTTACCTTGTAAACACGAAAAATTTAGTCCTCGGTATTAAGGAGATGTTTTCGAATTAATCGATGATATCACCGAATAAAACTTATTGCTAGAAATGTATCAAAAAACTTCATTTTTGGAAGTTTTGGCTCCGTAGTCCTTTACAGTAAAATACCTGCTTAAAACTGAATTTTGTACGCCAGGCCGGCAACACTGGTGTACACAAGTTAGAGAAAGAGCAACGCGGGCGAGAAAATTTCACGGGCGTTTTTGGCTTGTTCGAATTTACGCACAAAATTATTCCATGACGAGGCCATTGAACTAAATAGGTTAAGTTTAGAACACTTCATTTAATCCGACCGACTTCACAATTTGCAATGAGGCTTTAGAGTCAGCAAAACAACGAAAATATCGGCGATTGTTGACTTCAACATCTGTGCATTTAATGGGGTAACAGGCGTACGTATATACGTACGTACGTATATTACAGTGCCTGCATAATTTTGGCTTGTAACAAACGAGCGTTGTAATTCTAACGCGGTATAAGTATGCTTGCACTACGAGCGTATAACTTTGCACACGCTAAAAATGCCATACATACATTTTTTTTGAGACGTTAAATCCCATTGATTTTTGATTAGTGTGTGGCGCCACTTTTTGAATGAACATGGACACATACCCAAATTGGTAGATTTATCTGCTGTATATTTGGGTATGTGGACGCGTACTAGGTGTGCACATTGACAATCGTATAGCCTGTCAATGGCCTTCAACACATGTCCACAAAAAATTGCAACCAGATCTGGTCGCAAAATTGTTTTCGATATCAATTGTTTATGTAATCTGAAAAATCGATAAAGCAGCAGTTGAACATGTCTGTGTTTGCATGGAATCAAATATTATAAGTCTTCCATGAAATCACGAAATTTCCCCTTTAAAAAACAAAATCAGCCCTAAATGATGCGCGTCATCCAAAAAATTTAAGCCCAATATATATCGCATCGAAACTCAAACCTATGGCCTGCATCCTTCTTTGGTTTTCTATCTGCATCTTCTGTCTTACTTCCGTGGTGCCAGCATCCTTTTACCCACGGGTTAGTTCTCAGCAAACAGAAAGTCCTTCTGTCGACCATCCGGTTTGAATTTTCAACATTTTTTGTTTACGGAATTGGCATTTTTTGTTTGGGAACCTATTCCACGACTTTTCTCAGTTTCTATGTTGTGTGAACGTTTAAGTGTGCAAGATTGAATGCTCGCACCCCAAAGCAAAGGCAGCTTACTAAAAGCAAAACAATCACATCCTTTGAGAACTGGAAGCAGAATTTGATATACATTCTTTCCCTAGATGCTAACTTTGCACCATTCCTTGCTAATGGAATTGCTTGGAAAAAGCAATCTCCAACCCCTATAGAAGTTTGCAGTCTGATGGTGCCGATGTACCTGAAATTGCTAGAAGAAGAGCTGCACAAAGAACAGCCCATCTCAACCTTCTGCTTGGCCAAATCGCAAACTTCTGTCCCATTATCTCCTGAAACTCAATCACAAAGCAATCCACCTCCCTGCCAGATATCTGGCAATGGATCCAAATGCATTATGGCTTTCAGTCGACGGGTGCCCACTTTCTCAACAAATGACAAAGATTACTTATATTCCAAATGAAAACCCAGAGGATCTTTATCAACGACTGCTAGCATTCATTGACAATAACCTTGTTAAAAAGGACGGAATCACCAATCATGGTACTTGCGTGCCAGAAGATGAGGAATTAACCCCAACCATTGAAAATATTATTGTTCTGACGTATCTCCAACTCATCAATGCCAGCCTTTCACAGCTCGTCAAACAGCGATATGGTTCGGAGCTACGTAAGAAAACACTTGCATCCCTCAAACCAGAAACCTCACAAGCCCTTCCATTACTTTTAGATAAACTACGCAGTCTTGAGGACACAAAGGCCTTCCGTGCAGCAGCAGCAGCAGCATCCTCCCACCCCCAGTCAGATTTTCAATCCACATGCCAAAAAGCTCCTAACAAATCCTGTGTTCTGTGTAAGGCAGCTGGGCGGACTAATTATTATACCCACTTCCTCTCCTCCTGCAAATTCCTCCCAGCCCATGACAAGTAGCCAATCGCGACTTGTTAGTATTTTTGAGGAACTTGACACAAACCAACTAGACGACTCTGACCCCGAAACACAAGACGATAACGTACCACCTGTCCTTATCGATAAACCATCTGCTCATCTCATGAGTGTTGACCAATCACCCATCCTAAACACATACTTCCACACTCATCCCGTTAAACTTATTCTCGACACGGGTGCCACCACCAATATGGTAAAGGCTTCATTTGCCAACCTCATCAACCTACCCATTACACCCGCCTGACAGGTGGCCCACCAAGCCGACGGCGTTACTCTTGACATTATCGGAGAAACTCATTGCCAATTCACCAGAGCCCATCATACATTTCAGCTTAATGCCCTTGTGGTAAAACAGCTTGATGTTGATGTACTTGCAAGAAACCCATTCCTGGTAACAAATGACATTGCTACCCGCCCTGCTAAAGGCCAAATTGTCATTGGTGGTACCGATGTTGTGCACCATGGGGCAAAGTCTTCTCATTCTGCATCAGTACGTCTCACCCAAGCTTGTGTTATCCGTTGTCACACTCAGGAGACACTTTTTCCAGGGGAATACATTCATCTCAACATACCCGACTCCTTCCATTCAGATACTCGACTTGCATTAGAACCCAGATACGACAATAAAACCAATCTGTCTGTTAAAACTGAGAATGCATGGCCACGTTTCCAAGCAATTAAATCTGTTGACCATACCGTTAGGATCATCAATGGTACCCAAAATCCTATTTCCCTCAAGTGTCTTGATCACCTTTGTCAAATCTGTCAGATTACTACCTACTTTGCATGATTCCCAGTTTTCTCCTACACAAACTTCACCTATGGAGCATCCACCATTTTCATCACCCATTTCGCTGGACCCAGACAACCAGCTAGCTCCCAATATCAAGTCAGATTTTCTTGCCCAACACAAGCAATTCGTTGACGTTTCCAATCTCACCATCTCCAAGTACAATGGAGCAAGTGGGAAGATTGAAACAAATGCCAATATGGGCCCCACTTTACCCCCACAACGTAAAGGTTATTTATCCCAATACAACCGTGACTCTCTGGGGGAACTTCAAAGCAAGTTTGATAACTTTGAAGCGGCTGGGGTATTTGCAAAACCAGAGCAGGTTAACGCCACTGTTGAATACCTGAACCTTTCGTTCTTAGTCAAGAAACCCAGTTGTGGAAGTCGCCTCATCACTTCATTTGAAGAAGTGGCTCAGTATAGTAAGCCGTCTCCATCACTGATGCCATGCTTTGACAAGATCTTAAGAGACATTGGCAAATGGAAATATCTCATTGTTACCGATCTCAACCAGGCCTATTATCAAATACCCCTTTATCCCAAATCCATGAAATATTGTGGGGTAACCACACCCTTTAAGGTTGTCAGGGTTTATACTCGCTCTGCTATGGGTATGCCTGGGTCCGAAACATGTCTAGAGGAGCTGAGTCTAGAATGTTAGGCGACATTATACAAGAAGGTTGGGTCACTTAACTGGCTGATGACCTATATGTTGGCAGAGACTCCCCTCGTGAAGTCTTACATAACTGGGAGCTTGTCCTCTCCACTCTTCATTGCAATAATCTCTAACTTTCAGCAAAGAAAACCAGTGGTTACCCAAAGTTTACCACCATCCTTGGCAGCCTGGATATGGTCCAACGGTACTCTTCGTGCCAGTCCACATAGGATCAACACTCTCTCCACAGTTTCTCTGCTCTCCACTGTGAAAGGTCTCCAGTCATGTGTGGGTGCCTACAAAGTGCTAAGCCGCGTGTTACGTGGCTACGCTTATCTCATGGAGCCACTTGTACAGACCACGGCTGGTCAAACTTCCAGTACCAAATTCAAATGGAGAGACCACTTGCTGCATACCTTCAAGGCCTCACAGGAAGCTCTTCAACACAACAAGGTCATTACCATTCCTCAGCCCGATGACCAACTCTGGATTGTCACTGATGGATCGGTTAAAAACCATGGCATAGCCACCATGCTTTACATCTGTAGAGATGACAAAGTCTTGCTTTCCAGCTTTTTTAACTTAAAGCTAAGCAAGCATCAAATCACATGGCTACCATGTGAAATTGAGGCTCTTTGCATGGGTGCTGCTGTCCAGCACTTCTTTCCATTCATTATAGTCTAGACATAAGCCACAGGTCCTTACAGACAGTCGCCAATGTGCTCAAACCTACCACAAACTATGACTTGGTGAATTTTCCACAAGCTTGAGAATCACTACATTTCTCTCTTTGATCAGTCGCCATAGCGTTAAAGTGCAGCACATTGCGGGTATTGCCAACTTGCCGTCCGATTTTGCCAGCATAAATCCACAAACATGTCTCGATCGTATCTGTCAACTTTGCAAATTCGTTGAGGAACTTGAAGATAAGTGTTGTCTGATCCCTTTCAGTTGCCAATGTTATGGAAGGCATGTCGAATATGCCTTTTACAAACAGCTCTGCATGGCTTGCAACTCAACTTGAATGCCCGAAAAGAGTACTAAATGTTGAGTTTGATAGTTTTTGAATTTAAAAAAAAAAAATGTGTGTATAGTTTTCACAAAATTTGAATTGTTTTAATATATTACAAAAATGTGATGTATTAACAGAAAATACCTCAAAATGCTTTTGTTTTTCTTAAAAAATTTTCCCTGAATTTCAAAATATTTTCTCCAGCTTGAATTTGGTTGGGGGCTTGGTAACAATCAAATCCTCTTCAGGACTTTTCTTTGGAAAATGAAACAGCAGAAAAAAAATCAAGTTTGTGCTACTGCCTTTAAGTTGTATTTTCATATAGAAGGATGCCTGATGTTTTCAGAACACTGGTTTTGATAGAAATCAAACCATTTGAACTAATTTGCATAAATTCGCATAATTATCTAAATAAAAATGAATTTTTGTCATTTTCAATACATAATTGACATCCTTAAATATATTTTGAAGAAGTAAAGTTTTACATTATTTTATGTTTTTCTTAAATTAAGTAAAATATTACATTTTTTGAAAATTTTGTTATTCAAGTGAGCATGAATTTTTTTGATAAACATGGCAAATTTAATTGTTTTTCAAGTCACGCACGTAACAAAAAAGAAAATATGAACATTTAATTCTTTCTTTATATACAACGATAGAATATGCACTGTCTCAAAATTGTGATGCAAGACTAATTACAGTTCTTCTTAGTTAATTAACAATAGCAATTAAGCAGGTCACACATGTAACAACTTGTTACGTGTGTGACTGTTACTTGTGTGGCATACCTGCACAAAACCATATATATCATCAGTGAAACAAAGATGAATCCTATTCTGCACAAAAGGCAAGGTGTAAACACAGATCTCAGGGTTCATGAATTGATTAAGGGGTCAGTATGGTGAGTGTACATATGGGTGACATTTTAGCCACACTTTGGAAACTGGATTGGTTTGTTTAATCAGTATTTCTTCATGTTTTAGCTATTTATTAAATTCTTGTATGGTGTGTCTAAATAGGATGTTCATCAAGAAAATAAGGTATGTACTAAATCTTGAAATTTCATCCACCAAATCTTAAATTTCCTAAATACCCAAGTACCATATTCAACATAATAAGCGCCTGGGGACGCTAACGAAAATAGAATTATACAATTTTTTTACAACCTGAGTTTCTTCCTAATAAATATGTGCCCATGCTTGGGAGATAATGAAGAATCAGGCTTACTGCACATTATGGTGCATCACAAGTATACACTCAAAATTCTGGTTGAATTTCCAATTTGATCATCAATTAATCTATTAATGCATGGAGTAGTAATTCACAGTAATTTTCACTTTGATGAAATAGAATAAGAGAAAATGAAACCTAAATAAAGTTTGCCTTTTGGTCAATGAGTGTTTAATATAAGAAAAAAAGTATTTAAATGGTGTTCAGGGAAAAACAGGAGAAAACTAATTTAGCAGATTTACCATTTTTTAGTCACACATGTAACAGAGAATGACCCTTCAGAATTAGCTTTGCTTTTTCAAAGAGAAATGGCAGGGTTTAAAAAAATGGATATACATAAGAAATTAAAGACTGTCCTGTTCATACAAGAGTAACACAAAAATGTGCATATTTGCAGAATTTTTTTCTGTAAAACAGCCAATTTATAACCGATTTTGATAATTTTTTGCTTTCTTGATGTTTTTTAGTGGATTTTAAATCACTTTAGCAATTGCTGCCTCTACATATCCATATACCTTTAAACATATAGCGCAAAGATACCTTATATGAAATTAATCAACTTTCCTGCTTCCTAATTGGCACTTGTCACATTTCATTACTGACATTTGACAAGTGGGCTTCAAAAACTTGTTGCTGTAAGAGTATGATGAACATTTTGGAGAAAATGTTGGATTCCTTGAATATTTCATATCAACTTTGTTGCTTTTGTGTGAAATATGGATGAAAAGTGATATATTACCCAACATTAGTGTTCCAACGATTGCACTGTAATGGGTTCTGCCGATTACTGATCATATTGTGTTATAATCAGCCAGATCCGATCCGATTTCGGATTATTTTTTATGATAGTATGATTGTGATAATGAGCATAAATAATTAATTAAATCAACATGGATGTGTAAAATAATATTGAGGAGAATACAATTTGAAAAGTAAAAGAAAAAGTAAAAGAAAAAATACATTTTTTGTCATCAACATGAATATAATTTTGCTTTTTATTTCTCAACTTTTCATGTTTTGATGTTTGAAAAGAAAATAATTTTTTTATTACAAAATAAAATTCAAAAAATGACAATAATTGGATCGGCAATCGACAGGCATTTCACCGATCCCGATTATGCTGCCGATCAGCCATAATCGGCCCGATATATGATCGGCAAACCGTTTATCATTGGAACACTACCCAACATACAAAGAGGTTTTGATGCCTAACCCTAACCTGTTAGGCTTATGATGCTTGATTCTGCTTCAAATTTGTAAAAACCTCCCTGCATCATGGGCAATTGTATAGGAAGCTTATTGTTAAACAGACATCCAAAAGATTTATGAGGATTTTTAAAATAAGACATTTGGATATCGAATAAAATGTTTTCTATTTCCACCCTGAATCAATGTAATATTAGTACAACCACATTTGTATAGCACAAGTGCAAAGTTCATATTCGTTCTTTCCTCTGGCTGGAGTTATTTCTAAAAATCAAATGAGTGCAAAATGTCAACAAAAGATGCAAAAATCAAGAAAAAATAGCTGCCCAACAATAAGATGAATCTCTGTTTAATTGGACACATGGAAATTCTCCAAACGTTTACACGCAAGAGATGAAATTATTTCAAGATAGTTAGATTTACTTGAGTAATTGCATTTTTTGTTCTTTTCAGCTTTAAAATGTTCCTGTTATTCGCCTTTTTGGTGGCTGTTCTTGTTCTTCCAGTTTTGTTCATAGCGGTCTATTCAGTTGTCATCGTAACCGTAAGATACAAATATTCACACTTGCCAAAACCAAAATATAAACAGTAAGTCATTTGGAAACAATTGGAGTATAAGGTTTTAGCCTAATATCTTCTAGTATTAAAGTAGTGTATACTTTGGTCCTATTCCTGTTGTACCAAAAATGATACCTTTGGTGTGATGCACATCAAAATGGATACATGTATTCTAACAAAAGTAATTTCACCTTTATTTGATATTTAATCCACTTGTATTACACAGAAGTGTCAGGTTTTCACTTTATTAGGTTTACATGTAGTTCATGTAGAAAATGCAGGGTACTTTTGAACCCTTGCCAGGACTTTCATTCTAGTTTATTTAGAAACTACAGGGTACACTTTCATTCTAGTTTATTTAGAATCTACAGGGTACTTGAAACAATCAGTTCAAGGACATTTCAAGAAAATATGAAGCCGTGAAGACCTTGAAAGATGCTGTTCCACCAAGCAAACTTACAGTATGGTTTTACTGCTTATATTGTATTAATTGCTTCCATTATGAGGGGAATCTGGACACCCTATCTTACTTTTGGGTTCAGCTACAGGACAGTATCTACAATGTATGCATTATTAAAAAGTTTACAGTGAAAGTCATTTACTTGGAAAAACTATACAATTTTGCATGCTGTCT
>JAIGNY010002392.1:337500-551778 GCA_020152595.1 Chiridota heheva | reverse complement strand
GATGGTAAGATATTCAAAATACTGGCGCACTCTAATTACGGCGTAATACATTCTAAATGTACACTTGCGTGCATATGCGCCAGTATCACATGTATTACTAAGAGTGTTTCATGATTTTGAACAAAACTGACAATTTATTATTTTTTGTCATTCTTTCCTTTTAATTTTGACCATTTATGATTGTTGTTTCTATCCAAATTTTACAATTGCAACTGGAAACAAACTGAAGTTAGTGTGTTCAAATTTTCAGTGAGAAGGGTTGATTTTGATATCGAAAATAAAGGCTCCCTGAAAAATCTGTGCTCTTTTTGGAGATGTCTTAAATCCAATCGACTTTTGTTTGATTAGGCCTAGCCTAGTGTGTGCACCACTTTTCAATGGACATGAGAACATACCAAAATCGGTAGATTTAGAGATCTGCTCTATTTAAGTATGTGGACGCGTACTAGGCCTACTCAAAAATAAAAATAAAATATATATATATATATATATATAAAAGCCTGTATAACGTTAGGCAGAAAGCCTAACAAACATAAACTTTGCTTAGGACTCAAGACTGCCTGGTGCAAGAACTTCAGGCCCACGAAGTATTCTGGACCCAACACTTCACAGACTAGGCCCTACTTCTGGTGCCACCTAAATAATGTGTTAGGAATAAAGGAATAACGTAAGACGTGATTCCCACCCACCGACCCAGTCACTCAGACTCTGGTTGATTTAGGCTAGCAACTTAAGGCCTAGGCCTACTGCCTCACCGAAAACTTCGCGGAAATGGCAAGCGAGCGGATACAATGCTGTTTGAAAGGCTAGGCAATCTTAATTTCAACTAAATCCATACTCAATCATTTCTAATCAAGGTTTGCTAACTAAAATACCAATATAGGGTTTTACTCATGGTTTTATGATTCATCTTTAAAGTTAAGAAAATTACCTATCAAATCGTTGGAACCAGATTATAACCCTTCGCTAAAAATATCCAGCAATGTCAGAGCTAGCAGTGCATACAATATGCGTACAGTACATGTACGTAGCTGGGGCGGCCTTTCACGTATTCATAAATCATATGCACACAAAACCCTTCGACTGAATTTTTTACGTCAGAAATCAGATTCAAGTTCCACCCTACCGTTAAAGAATAAACTCGACAAGGAGTATTCATAATCATATGCAATAAACCCTCTAGCGACTCTACGGGCTCAAGAGGTAACATGACATTAAGTAAAAAATATATATGGCACGTTGAAGACTCCGTAGACAATTAATCCCCAGATTATCCGAATTAACTCAGATTAATACCGCCCTAAGATTAGCACGTTACACCGTTCGCTTTTTCGGGAAACTGTTGGTCGCCTGTAGAATTTTTTTGCTGAAGATACGTAGGCCTACGTACACGTACTAATAAAAGCCTAGATTAGGTACACAAATTAGCATGTGGGTCAAAGTTGACACAAAAAGTTAGTGTGGGGTCCAAAGAGAGTGACGTCAAGTTTGGTATCCACCTTATTATATAGCTGTGATTTATCGCAAAAAAGACACGCCCTCACTTTTTGGGTGAGAGCTTCTTTAACGTGACACGCACATGGAAACGCGCTTCGCGAATTTTTATCTCACGCACTGATTGTTTTGTCACTTTTCCCCATTTGGTGATTGGATGATTTTCCATACGCGCCCTACGATGTTACGCTGATCGTGCGTTTGATGAGAAGAGTCTTGGCAACTTTCTTTATTACGTAACAATCATTTTAACGAAACTGGTTCAGGTTTTGGTTAAACAAACATAAACCGGTTCATAACTTTATGAGTGTTCGTAACTGAATGATCATTAGCTATTCAACGATAACGAAAAAGCTCTTTCTTTCACTATTTTCATTATAATTCTATCGAAAGCTTTATAGATGGATGAGTTTTGCTCAAACGAGATCGACTTGGAGAGAGAAAGTGGTAAGCACAAGTTCTTTTCTCTGTTTCTTTATATGGATTAGGCCCTCTAGCCTAGGCCTACATAGATAATTTTTATGTTAAGCCAAAATATCAACATCCTTAGGAGAAATGGTCCGTCAATCATTCACAGTTAATGCGACGACGACGACGAGTGAACACACAATTACAATGACGGGATCGTCACCTGCGTATCGGTTATGAGAGTAACAATGCTATCACGAAACGCTTAATACGACAACCAAGTCAATGTCCACGGCCTTTGATAACTAGTTGTGGTGCACTGGCGTAAAGTTAATGCACATTATTACCTCAATTGTATGAGCTATTTTTATCACCAGTTTGAAAACAACTTTTCCCACTAAGACACCTAACACGGATGAGTGATTCCAATCCTAAAAGTGCCTTGATTATTCAACTCTGACTTTGTGTATTCTTATACACACAAATAACTTTGGGTTAGGCTGTGGTGTACATAAGAATGGCAGATAAGCATTCAATGTTTGGAGTAGAAACACAATTCACTGACAGGAAGTCAGGTTGGTAATTGTCATACCTGAGTTTTTTTCTAAAAACTCGGTGTCGGGTGCAGGTATGCTTAAAAGAGAAACTTTTCAGCATGAAACATACACCATTAGAATGATCTTTTGCATTGACACCAACTATCCCATGAATGGCATCAGGATTTTCCCTACGCCAGTCACAGGTCTGTCATAGTTTACTGGCCAAATATATTAATTGAAAAATCAACCAAATCGGACAAAAATGGCTAAATCATTTAAAGAAGTACAAAACAATGTAAACTACAAGATAAAGATATATTTTTGTTTTCGTTCTCTCACACAAAAAATTCAGTCAAATGATTTTTTTTATTTATGGTGTGATATTTATCATTGAATGAAACTGAACTTTCAAGTTTCAAAAACAATTTCCCGTTATAACAGGAACGGTCCCATATGACTTTATAGGGGTTTCAACACTCTGATATCACAAATTCTTAAACTAGATGTAGGCCTATGTAAGTAATTTTTCTTATGAGCTAAAATTAATGAAAGATTTTTAAATCGATCACAAAATAATAAGTATAGTTTTGCAAAATATTCAAAAGACGTAATTGGTCGATAATAGGCCAAACTGGCAACCCTGAACCAGTAGAATTTAAAACAATGATTGTTACATAAAAAAAATTCCTATCACTCCCCAAAAGTTGGAAAAATTTATTTCAATAATATTGAAAAAGCATTAATGTTTCTTTTAAGCAAAATGGGCACACAAATCACTACTTCCTTCTTCCTCTGAAATTCTTTGGTGGTGGAAAATGATTCATTAGGCTTCGGAAAATGATACAAAATGTATGCCATTAGATTTAACTCTTAAAATATGATTCATTTGCTGACTGTGAAGACAAACGGTGCATGTATCTCGCTTTAACATTTATGGGGTAAACACTAACGTAAACTATATTGTTATGCAGAAAATTGCTACAATTCAGTGGGAGAGTCACAAAATGATATTTGCTTGTCACAAGTGTGGGGCTATGTTGCTGGGCTCATTTCTTGGTAGTCAAGTAGTGCCATAGAGCTTCACAAAATGAAATCCCATCAAAAACTGACCACTTCTTCCTTTGTTGTATCTTACAGATCGTCATTTGCCATGTGGGTCTGAAAGGGACGCTTACTCTGACATGAACAATGCTGCAGTACTGCACGTTACGCTCACTTGTGCAAATATTGGGCTGAATGCAAATAACAGCAACATTGCGGGTCCAAATTCAGCACCGTCCGATTTTCCAACGAAACAACGATGGCAGGTATTAATCGAATGTGGCTGTTCAATGGAGAAGTTGCCAGGGCTGCCGAAATTGATACAAAATTCCATGATATCGGGGAACATTTGCAATGTACACCATTTCCAAACCCGTCATCAGGATGCAGGCGTTGATTCCAGTTCCTTTAAACTTGATACACTTTTCGCGAAATCAACATCTGAGATTGTTCCAGAAATGTACACAATTTCACTTGAAGATGAGGCAGAGGAACATGTTGAACACATACAACAAAGAAACATTTGGAAATCAAGATTTGCTGGACTGTTCAACCAAAATGTCAAAAACCGCACAACGATGACAATGTCTATCGTTCGTACATCAAAGATCTAATTCAAAACTCCCGAGAAAATATACAGAAAAGTGTTCACTTGCCATCTATTGCGGATTTCTTTAAAAAACTTGTTACCGGACTTTTTGCTTGTGATATTAATGTAATTGAATAATGTATCAATCAACTTTTTTGAAAAGTTTGATATTATGAATAATGTATAAAATTACAAAAGCCTTTTTACAATTGTGACTCAGGTATTATTTTACAATTAAGAAGCAAAGACGTATTACCATCTGATAATCTGAAGCTATCTGACGAGGGCATTACACAAAAAACGTCCTGTCCAAAGACTCCACACCCTTCTCTCCATGCACACACCTGCTTCCCTTGTTCCAATTCGAGTACACATGTTCATACCACACAATCCTACATCCACACCCATCTCCTCACATCCACACCCATCTCCTCACATCCACACCCATCTCCCCACATCCACACCCATCTCCCCACATCCCCATCTCCACACCTATCTCCCCACATCCACACCCATCTCCCCACATCCACACCCATCTCCTCACATCCACACCCATCTCCTCACATCCACACCCATCTCCCCACATCCACACCCATCTCCCCATCCACCTCCCCACATCCACACCTATCTCCCCACATCCACACACAAATGCCCACATCCACACTCACCGATACATGCCCATCTCCCCGCATCCACACCCATCTCCACACCCATCTCCTCACTATCATACCGGATGCCCACATCCACACTCGTTTGCCCACATCCACACCTACTGATTCACGTCCACGCCCTACTGATTCACGTCCATGCCTATCTCCCCACATCGACGGCCATTTCCCACATCCACACCAGGAAACCCACATACACACCCCGATGCCCACATTCACACTCAGTCCACACCGGCTGATCACTGACATGACACATCTAGCAACAACAGATATCCATTGCTCATAACAGCGATTTGTTATACTGCAACCATGTTCGTAGCATCGCAATGGGTACTTCTATTCCCAGAAACATAAAATAACGATTTAATGAACAGAAATAAATCCACAACTGGCAGTTGTTACTCCAGCAGAGGCGTATGAGGCGGGGTGGGGGTGGGGGGAGAGGGGGGGCAAGGGGACATTGAGAGAATGTCATCTTCCCCGTAGTATGCTTCCTGCCCGGTTTAGAGGTAAATTGAGAAAACATTAAATACAATTAAAAACAAATGGTAAAATTGAGAGGAAAATTTGGTAAAATTATTAGGAATTTTGGTAAAACTTTTTGGCAACATTTCACAAAAGTTGAAGAAAATGTATTGATAATCTAATAAACCTTTCCGAAAATTAGCCCAAAATTTCTGATTACAGATTTTTTCTCAAATAAAAAAACTGCCCGAAATTTTTTTGTCCAAATATGGAAGGAAATGTTCGAATACGAATAAAATTGTCTGAAAATGAAGAAAATTCCTGAAAATTGGCAAAATGTTTGATAATTGAAAAAACTTTCCAAAAATAAAATAAAAACTATCCGAAAATGAAAAAAAAAAAAAAAATTCCGAAAATATAAGAAAATGTTCCAAAAATGAAGAAAATTTTTTCAAATGAAGAAAATTTTCTAAAAGTTAAAGGATAATTTCCGAAAATTTAAGATTTCCGATTAGGAGCAACTTTAACATTGATATAAACTTAATTTAGCATTGGAATTTGTTCGAAAATAACTGGACATTTTTCAGCTCTACCTTCCCGCCCCTCATACCCCTCCCTCTTCCTTCTCCCCCCTCCTGTCAATGGTTTCCTTAAACATGAAAGTAAGGGCAATCTCCCATGGTTGGGCATCTTTTGGAATGCACTTACGGTCATATTCTAAAGTTAAGGAGTTCAAAATGGCACCTCTCTGGTTATATCATACAGGGCGCAATCTCGGAATGCACATGTATGTATGTATAGTGTCATCTTGAAGATACAAATGTCAACGGGCGGGTGAGGGGAGAGTCAAACCGATGTTTCTTTAATCCACCACTGATGTGTGTCGGTAAAATCTAGGCTACAACTGTATGTCTATTGTTGATTAGGAAAATATAGAGATGAGGGGGAGTAATTGTTAAAAAACTGGCGGTCGATAAGTGAGGCGTTAGGTTTTGCCAATTTATGCAGATTTTAAATAACAGAATTTTCATTACAAGGTCTGTTTTTACCTAAATTTTAACCCACCGCAATCAATGGGAAAACACTTACAATTTTAAGTACTCAAAGCAGGATTTAGTAATGTATATAATATTCCGTACCGTGGGTGGAAGAAGGTATTAGATTTATTATGAGACTAAACTTAAACATGCCCTCACTCTATGGCCGCCAGCTCCTTAAAGTTTTTAGGTGCAGAAGTGCTTGTCATCCGGAGCAACACATGTTGGTCCCCCAAATTGCAGAAGACCTTTTTATTTTTTATTTTTAAAATTTTGTGGACATGACCAGTTGCGTAGTGGGTCACTGGTCATGTGGCCATTGTTTTGTTTTTTTGATGGCTGAAGTGAAATTTTTGACAGGGTGTTGCACAATTTATAAAGTCAGCGGCGTAGGAAGATATTATCTTATGTCCAGCATGGCATGCCATATCCTACATGGCATCCGGTCCTTGCCCTACATGGTGTCCCATGTTTCATGTGGCATTCCACCATGTCCCACATGGCATTCTACCATATGTCCAACATGGCAATCCACCATATGCCCACATGGCATTCCACCATATCCCCACATGGCACCCCACCCTTTGCCCACAATCAACAGGATGTCCCTCCCTATGTCTCACATGGCATCCCTCTCTATGTCCCCAATGGCATCCCACCCATAGTAATGTGCACAGGCCTGGTGCTTTACATTTTTAGGGGGACTTAAGCCCCTATAAACATAGTCAGGGCCCCTGATGCAGGCTTAGGACTAGGGGGCCAGGACAGAGGTGTAGGAAGTTGGGGACACCCCCTCTCCTCCAAATGGTTTTTTTCTTCCCGGTTGCATGCTTGTTTCTCAGTTGGAGATAAATTATTATCAACACATAAAATTGCCAACATTTGATTCAAATTTCTTGAAATTGACAGTGATTTCCAGGAAATTGGAGAACAGTTCTAGGAAATTTAAGTAAAAATGCTGGAAATTGATGAAATTTTTACGAAAATGAAAGAAATTTCACGAAAAGTGAAGATTTCCCGAACATTTTTTGAAAATTGATAAAAAATTCATGGAAATTGAAGCAATTTTCCTGAAAATGAAGAAAAATCCAAAAACTTCAAGATATCACGAAAATTAACCAGTGCAATTTGTATAAGCAGCAGTGGCGCCATCAGGGTTTGATATTGGGAGGGGAACAAACCTTTCGGCATGGGGTCAAGGGATCGTCCTTAGGGCCCTTTGTGGGGTCCAGGAGCAAAGCCCCGTGGGCATTTTCCCAGTTTTAGATGCTCTAAAATGACTACAATGATACAGACTACACCCCCAATCTCATTAAAAAGGTCAAAAATAGCTATTTTGGACAAAATATATTTTTTTTTTCAAACATTGGGGGACGCCACTGATAACCAGGAAGAATTTTGAGTTCTTTACCCACCCCTGTGAAATGGCCCTTTCCACACCCCTTGCCAAGACAACTGTTGGCAATTGCTTATCAGACAAAAGGTAAAGACTTTAATAGTCTATTGCTTTGAAAGTTATTTGAGGTTGGGGAGAGAAAGGGGGAGGGGGTGGTGTTGGCCCTGATAGCTAATTTATCAATACTTATTTCTCTATCTGAAGGCTTTTGGTTTTATATGTTGTAGATTCAAGTCCAAATTTGAATGAAGATTTTGATCCAAAATGAAAGATTTTTGGCCCACAATTGAAGAATTTTGATCCACAATTGAAGTTTTTTTAGGTAAAACTGAGGATATTTGGTCCAAATTAATGATAATTCAGTCGATCGATTAAAACATTGCCAACATCTGCTTTGTGTATGGTTCATTATTATTTCAGTTAAATATATTTATGACTCAAAATTTAGGGGGGCTTTGGCATTTTTAGGGGGGCTAAGCCACCAATAGCCCCCCTCCCCCCTTTCCTGGCATATGGCATACCACCTTATGTCCCACATTGGATCCCACCATATGTATGGTATCCCTCCCCATGTCCCAATGACATCCCACTTTATGTTCCACGTGGCATCACATCCCATGTTCCACGTGGCCTATGACCCTATTTTACACATGACATCCCACCCTATGTTACACGTGGTGTCTCACTCCGTGTCACATGTGGTATGCCACCCTATGCACCACATGACACTTCCTGAGGAATTCTTAAGAAACTAACATTTTCTGAGGACTAACATTTTCTGATTAAATCTCAGGAAAATCTGTAGACGCATAGCCATTACATAGGTTCATTATGCTTCACATGTTCACCAAGAAGAAAACATTCCCATTGAAATCAATTCAAATTTGACCACAGGAACTTACAAATTTTGAGGTCTAACTACAAGTGCACATTTATTCATTTTTAATTGTTTGCCACATTTTGAATTACAATTGCCTCTGACCATACCCCAATCCAATCATGTAATTACCATAGACATGCTTAGGATTTTCAATCACTGACAAATTGTAGACCAGAAATCAAAATAATTATATAAAGCCCTTGAGCTGTTTTCTACTACATACATCACAGTTTTGTTATTATAGACCTTCAAACTTTGATCTGACTGAAAAATTATGTGTTTAAAACTAGAACAGTAAATACCATCATAATTCGCATGCCCATGCAAATTGACACCCATAGCATATGACCTGCCTATTTATAAAAATGGCATCCCACACTGTCCCAAATGGCATCCCATGTTTCACGTGGCATCCCATGTCGCACATGGCATCCCACTCCAAGCCCCACATAGCATTCCACCATATATCCCACATGGCATCCCATCTTATATCCAACCATACATCCCACATGGCATCCCTCCCTTTATCCCACATGTCATCCCTCCCTGTGTCCCACATGGCATCCCTGCCTGTGTCCCACATGGCATCCCTGCCTATGTCCACCATGGCATCCCACCTTCTAACCCACATCAGTAGCTTCCCTTACCCATGTCCCACATGGCATTCAGGCATGTCTCACATTGGACCCCACCATGTCCCACATGACATACCATGTCCCACATGGCATTCCACCATATGTCCCACATGGCATTCCAACATATGTCCCACATGGCATTCCAACATATGTCCCACATTGCAACCCACCCTGTCTCACATGTCATCCCATCCTATGTCCCACAATGGATCCCACATGGCATCCTTCCCTATGTCCCACATTGGCATCCCACCTTATGTCATGCATCAGTGGTTTCCCACCCGATGTCCCACATAGCATCCCACCTTATGTCCCACATGGTATCCCACCATCTGTCCCACATGGTATCCCTCCCATGTCTTCCACTTTATGTCTCACATGACATCACATCCCATGACCCAAATGGCCTCCTACCCTATGTACCACATGACTCCCACCCAATCTCCCACATGATATCCCATCCGATATTCCACATGGCATCTCACCTCATATCTCATTGTATCCCATCCAAAGTCCCACATAGCTCCCACCCCATGATCTAGAGATGTACCGGATCCAAATTTTTGAATCCGGCAGGAACCTGATTTGATCAGATCTTAGATGAAATCCAGCCGGACCCGATTTTTCCCTTACAAATATGATATAATTAACAAAATGAAAATATGGAAATGGGAGAATATCTAAAGTGAAGTATTGAATTTGTCAGAAGAGATGAAGTCCCTGTAAATAGGACTTGGAATGATGTAACAGTATAAGTAAGTTATCTAATAAACAGAGGTATTAACTGCAACAAAAAAGTTTGAATATTGCTTGATGCATATAAATGTGTTTCTTTAAAAATTAAGATTACACGTTTAACAGTTTAAAGTTTGTGCAAAAGTCCTTGATTGAGCATACTAAGTACATGTATATGTCTGTCACTTCATACATTAACTTATGCAAATGAACTGTTGAACAAGAAAAATAAAGGTGGAGTCAAGTAATAATGCCTGATATAGGACCTTGGTGCATATTGTATGGTATATATTCCATCCTTTGTCCCTCAAGGCTCCCACCCATATCCCACATGGCATCCCTCTCTATGTCCATATGCAGTCACATCCTGTTACACTCCCCGACTGAGATACTAAGTGTAAGTCATGTCAGTTCATATACCGTAGCAACTTTATGCAAAGAACACAATAATAAAGGCAGATTTAATAATCATGCCTTTAACATTTCTGAGGAAATCTCAGGAAAATTGAACAGCCGGCCGGAAGAAATCACCATTACATAGGTTCGCATTATGCTTTGCATGCACACCAAAAAAGCTTGAGAGTCCATTGCTCTTTAGAAATTGAACAAAAGTTCAATAGGTTTTTGTTATTAAATAGACTTCTAAGTTAAATCACATCAATCCTCGAGGGCTTATAGAGCCAGTGCTTACACCCGGTTTCCATGGTGCTAAGCGGATGAGAATACTTGGTTCGACTCCTCTAGATGGGACACCAGTCCATTACAGGATAACTCCCCAGCTGAAACTGGTACTTATTTATACAGCTGAGTGAACTGCAGCAAATGGGAAAGTGTCTTGCTCAAAGACACAGCACATGCAGCTGAGATTCGATCCCAGTACCTTTTGAGACCGCAACCCTAATCACTGGGCTACCTCTCAGTATATCATTATTCCATCATCATCTAATAGTTGCACAATTACAGTTGGTCACTACAATAAAAAATGGAAAGAATAAAAACACAAGCTTCTTCTTTTTAAAAATTCATTTCTATTTTTTCTAAAGTTTAATAACACTGCATTTCCATTTCTTCATGAATTTTCACCCTAAATGGATTTCTCAATCCACTGTGCCCAAGTAATAAGAATTCTGATCCTGCTCATGCCACAAGCAACATAAGTCTGATAACATATCTCTTAACAAAACCTTATTGTGCATAACTGCTTGAAAAATTCACTTCTTCTCAATCCAACTGCAAGGGTGTCACTTTCAGATAAGCAAACATCTTGATACAAAAAACATGTTGCTGATTTTCTTTGTGATGCAGAATTACAAACTCATTTCTTTCAAATATGACAATTTTAAAAGTCTACAGTCTATACTGGCTCTGGTTTGCTCTCTGCTAGTGTCTGAATAATTTCCATGACTTGCTGATTACTAAAATTGGCCAAAGATGCTTTGCTTTCCTTTCCATACTCTGCAAAGAAGGAGGGAAAATACATTTAAGAAATCCAGAAAACTTGGGATTAAATAAGCATATTCTACCAGAAATACTGCAACTGGAGATGATCAGTATAGCAAACAATCTTCAGTAGTATAATGAATAATGTTACAATTATTTCCATCAATATTCAAAACCTTAAGCTCCATCAAAAGAATGTTGATTCTATCTGTATCATTTTTAAAGGCATACATATAGACAGTCCTAGCTTCAATTTTCATACACTCTTCATTGCAAAATGAAAGTTTGAAACAATTATTTGAGCTAAGAAAAACCCATCTCTAGTTTTTCAACAATGGTTTGGTCGAAAAGTAGAACTTTTCGAGCGTATGAAAGCTTCGATTTCTAATGAGGATATGAAACAGAAAAACAAGTTTTTATTTCATTGAAATGCTATCAAATGCAAAGGTATTTGAAACTATATGGACAATGTGCTCCTTACAAATGGCCAGGATGTTAATGTTGGAAATTCCTCTATGTGAATATGGAGCCTTTGTTTACTTTATGTAACATTTGAATAATCAAACCAGAAAACCAAAATGTTTAGTGGTTCTCATGCACTATTTTAATGTTAAATCGATTTTCAAGTTTTTAACTACAGTACCTGGCATTGAATACCATGAAATTTGCTGAATATTCATAAGCCATGCCCACCATGCATATCAATCAAATAGAACCTGTTGACAACATGACAAGAATGATGCAAAACATGCATATGGCTGCACCTAGTCCTGTGACATCAATACCAACACAATAGGTTATAGGGGGACCATAATTTATCTGTGTACAACATATTTAACATGTGCAAAGTTTTACAAGTTTTTAGAAGTGGGCACAAATATCAATTACCCATATGTTTTTTGTTTTTTTTAAACTTGTTACCAATGTGGTTGCCATTTCAAGGGTGGCATATAGATTCCAATATTATTGTTGTATTTTATAGAAATATCAATTGACTTAAATACAATCACTGGCTTTGTCAGGAGAAAATCTTATGAAATAAGTGTGAAAAAATTGGAAAACCAACATTTTCATTTCAATCATGATCCAATGCATTTAATTCCTTCCCAGATTTCCCCTTCATGCTTAAAACATACCAAAGGATGGACACTACCCTACAATGATAAATCTAACTTCAGCGTGTTAAAACTTTTCATACTAGACAACATAAAAGTAGTTTTTTATTCTATGAAAATAGATGAGCCCCATGGAAAACCCTGTCAATCCCAATAACTTTTTTGGGCATGGTGTTTATATAGCCTTCAGTCTCTAGTAAAGAAATACATTCACATTATTACAGGATCTATTTTTAATGATGTTACTTTGGGAGGTGATAAAATGGAGCACAATGCTAGTTAAAGAGTTGATTTTGTGAATGTTGCAATAATGACAGTGACTTTTTCAGAGTTACAGATTTTTTGCAGGTGATCATTTTTATAGGGGTGAAATCACCGATTTTTGCAACAAAAATCGGTGACTCTATTCATAGATCTTACCCTACTATATGACACCACCCACGCTAAAACTATAGGGAATGGTTAAAAGGGGTCACTAGCTCTGTGACCTTTTTGACCCCAGAGTTTACAGGACACAAGTTCATGTACCACAGTATCATGATACAAACATAGGATTGGAATTTAGAGTGGCACAAAAATGTACAAATTAGTACATACACCTGTAATTACCCCCTAAAATCACAAACTTGACCTATGACCTCTAACCCTAATCACTGAATCAACTTCTGAAATTTTTCACATTCATTGTACTGTACCTTACTGCATTCATGCTAACGTCACACTTACCATTCTATAACTATAAGGGGAAATGGTAAAAGTTGTCAATGACTCTGAAAGCTTTGACCTTTTGACCCCAGTCTACAGGACACAAATTCATGTACCAAGGTATCATGGTACAACATAGGGTTGGTATAGGTCTTGTACTTTTTGATTTTAAATAGCATAACATTTTGCATAAAAAGCACTTATCTGACCTTTGACATCCAATTAATTTTTGTTAGAATGTATTAAAAAATGGCAACAGACGTACAAAGCTTTCCCGAAAAAGGAGGCGTGTTCTGATTTTTATATCAAAAATTGGGTATGAAAGGAATTTATTTCGGGGACTATCAGGATACATAGCTACAGTTAGGCCGGGGCATTTTTGTAGGAATGAATTTCCCGTGGAAATAGCTGGTAACTCCATAGGGAGCCTTATGTTAATGACCCCTATGGTTGGTGTTTCGATTGTGGCCTATAGGCCACACTTGAAACACCAACCATAAATATTAGTATGCAAGATACACTCATAAAGGTTTGATGTGAATTCATTTCTCAAAGGACATTGATTAGGATCAGACTAAAGCATTACCATACTAAACATGCATAGGCCCAAAAGCTTGTCTCTACAATTTGTAAATCCCAACACAACAACGTCACACTCACAGCACAGGCATTCTTAGCATTAATGGCAACCTATATACTATTAGTATATATATATATATAACAAAGTGGGTCACCCTCCTGCTGCGACTTTGAACCGTATATGAAAATTCCTCTTTTTGACCACTCTCGAATATTAATTACACTTTTTTACTCAACTCACATTTGCCAAAGACTCCCTTCTTCAATAATAAGCCACAGTACTTGATATGTTTTTCCAATGAGATGTACAAACAATGAATTTTTTACCCCAATAAATGTCCAATGCCCAACAATTTACTACAAACCAAAGAATTATCTACAATGACGTCATGAAGAAGAACATCAGTATCACTTTGACAAGAACGAACCGGGTATGTATCATTATCAGATCAAGATTCATGTGTTGATAAGGGAAAACGTTGGTTTATTAAAATTCAGACATTCAATTCGGATGGAATAGGGATCACATGTACAGAAAATAAAGACATTATAGTAAGCATTCGAGCAGGATATGTGCTTCTTTTATCAGGGAGTTAACAAAGGAATTTGTATAAATATGGACCAGCAATGTCTTGTACTAAAAAAATATGGCCACAAAGATAATTTTCACTTCTCATTGCTATCTGGATATGCACAAAGGCAACTAGCTTTTGGTCATCAATGGACACAAGGAAACATAGGGATATGATAACAAGCATTAAATAAGGTTTTCTGTGAAAGTTTGCTAGATGTACTTTTACTAGGACCTAAGAGAATGATTGGAGATTATCTGTCATTCATGCAGGCAGGAAAAGTACACTTTTGGGGTAAATTTGTCTCATTTGACCCAATGTTTGGATGAGTATTACAAGCTTATACCATCCCCATGCAATTGGGGCCTTGTTTAAAATGCACATCAAACTGTGTGCAGTGACAAAGGTCATCAAACTTCAGAATGGAATTGTATCTATTTCAGTGATGTTAAAATAACTTGGAACATGCTAACAGAAGTTAAAATACAGCAAAATTAATTTCCAAATGACAAGCCCAACAATTAGAAGACAAAATCTGCTTAGGAAATCCTTTGCCACTTTCGGAATATCGGCCAGTTTCTTCACATAAACATTTTCTTGACCCATACTTCTTAAAATAAGAATAACGAAAATACTTGTGGTTTTTTTTTTTACATATTTTTTTTTATTGTGATGTATCTTGTGTAAATGTTTGCAAAACAAAACAGTGCAAAAAATATATGTTTCAAATAATTTATTTTCTCACAGAATAATATTTTCCAACTTACTCTATGTAAATCATATTAGCTCAAAATGATATGATGAAGATACTGCTAAGAGGTTCATACTTTAATCACATGCCTGTCCCTCTAAGTTGGTGGTATACAAAATACCATCTCATATAAACCATTGAAATTTAAAACTACCCATGTTACAACATCGGATGTGTATCTATTTAAAGTAAAATATAGTATGTTCAACGAATAAAGACAAAATTATTTCCTTCAGTAAAACTTCTATGTAATTTTCTACACTGTGGCATTTAAGGTAAATAATTACACTTTGTAAACTTTTAAATAAGATACCCATGTTACTCAATCTCAAACCAGTATCATCCAGTTAAAATAGTCTCTTCAAAATATAAAGAAATTAATATATCATTAAGTAACTCTTCTCTGTAGTCCACTGTACTGTGTATACTGTGCCAGTTGACAGATAATCAACATCTTAAACTAAATGTTGTAGTAAACATTTAATAGCATGTATCATGTATACTACATCTCAAGACAATATTATCCAGTTAAAATAGTCTCTTCAAAATAAAAGAAATTAATATATCATTAAAAAACTTCTCAATAATTCTTTATAATTCACTCACTGTATACTGTGGCAGTTGACAGTTAATTAACATCTTAAACTACACTTTGTAGTAAACTTTTAAATAGCATGTATCATGTTACTACATCTCTTGACAAAATTATCCAGGTAAAATAGTATATCTAAAATATAAAAAAATACATATATCCTTTTACTCTTCTCTGTAATTTCAATAGTTATGTCATCAAGTTAAAATAGTATCTTCAAAATCTAAAGAAATAAATATTCTTTAAGTAACTCTTCTTTGTAATTTACTTTACACTGTGGCAGTTGACATAGAGATAATCACCATCTGAAACTAAAATTTGACAACTTTTGAATACCTATATTACCATGGTTATATCTCATACATATAGTAATATCAACCAGTTTAAAATTGTTCAAAATATAAAGAAATAACAATTTCCTTCAGCAACTCTTTTTGTAATTCCCAAATGTACACTAGTAGTCTTATAATATTTCTGAAACTCTTTGCACTTGTTCTATTCTTTCATTAAATAAGGATATTGAAAATATTACAAATCAAAGTTAAAAATGCAAACAGAGTTTACTTTTACATATATTAACTTCTTTGTTGCTTGTAAATGAAGAATATATAACTTTATTGAGGGAAGCATGCATGAATTACTTTAGTTTTGACACTTGTGCTCACCCTGCCTACTATATACTCTTTCAAACATTCACTTTTGGCAGTGAGAACAAAACCACTGCTCTTCCCTAGCTCTTCTTCATCCCCATTCAACCCAATGCACTTATAATGAAACCATATGTCATACTTATCACAGCAGACACAATCAGTGGTACAGTTGTGACCACTTTCTCTTCAAGGCCATTCTAGCACTTTTTTGTTGTTGAACTTTTCCTTTCCCTCTTTGACCTTGTGCCTTACTTTTCTCTCCTTGGATTTTGAGGAAGAAGGTGGTGCATCTGCATTTGCATCAACATTTGATGATTGACCTCTCTTAAGTTCATAATCATATACACATTTCAAGGTTCGTGTTTGAATTGTTAATGATAATAGAGGCTCTTTTTGACTTCCGACCAATCGGATTGAATTTTGTTTGTATTCACCATAACGTCATCTTCACCCGGTTCATTGTCAAAGTTATATAGATGTACTTTTTCATGATGTCATCGTGGACATTTCTTTAGTTTGTAGCAAATTGTCAGGCACTGGTCGCGTAATACAAGGGTACAAAATTCATTGTTTGTACATCTCATTAAAAATTTGTTTAACAAATACTGTGGGTTATAAACAAAGAAGGGAGTCTCCTGTAAAATGTGAGTCGAATACCAAAAATTGTAGGCCTAGGGCCCTAACGTTGATTAAGATTTGCGAGTGGTCAAAAAGAGGAACTTTCATATACGGTTTGCAAGTCGCATTAGGAGGGTGACTCACCTTGCTATATAGCCTATAGGCCTATATAGATTAGTATATAGGTTGCAATAACGCTAGGGACGCCTGTGACTTACACTCACAGTGCACAGCTCCACAAATTTCGCGGATCAGGTAAGCACAATTAAGGTCAAGTCTCAAAAATTATGCAAATCAAGAATTTTACACACCTTACTCCCTGACTTGATGTTGATCGTTGACAAAGATGTATCCTAAGTACTTTTAAATGTTGTGGTAATTTTTTCACTGCATTGGCTGCCGCCATTTTGACAGAAATAAAGGATATCACCAGTACTCCTCGATCTGCAATCGACAGAATCTTCAACCAGGTGTCTTTTTATGACGTCAATATTACGTCATTTTATCGTTATGGCTTTTTGACGTCATTTCTTGTTACGGCAACTTACAAAGTGATGTCATACTGAAGTCGCAATTTATAACGCCACTAGGATTCTGCGTACACCAATCATGTGATACATCACCTGATTAAAGTTTTTGTAAATTTCCCGCGGGACATCCTGAAACTTTTTACTTTGTTAATATCTTAATGTTTGTTTCCCGGGTCCCACGCACGTTAACAGCAGTAACACTAACGTTGGCCAGTTAGTTGTATCCATAGGCAGCAAGCTTACTATACAACTATGACTGATAGCGTTTGTTATGGAGTCTGAGGTACTATTAAATGGATAGTGTGTAATTTATTTTGCATGACAGCACTGAATAGGTGGAGTGATTTCATCAGGTGTCATACAAGTGCTTGGAACTTCCAAGTTGTTGAATGGAAGTAGATTGGCCTAGACTATCAGGGGTCTAAGATTAGGCTATACTTAGCCCCCACCCCCCGGGTTGGGGATAATGGGGTGAATGGGGGTCAGTGACATATGGTTTTGGTATTTAAGGTAGTTCGTGATTTGGGTTTCGGGGGTTCGTGATTTGGGTGGGGGGCTGGTTTGGGATTCGTGGGGGTGATAGGATTTGGGATTCAGGGGGTCCGTGATAGGATTTGGGTGAGGGGTTCCGTATGATGCCAAAACTTCCTTACCTACCGTTAACAGGGTTATTTTAGCATTTGTGACTGCAGTTTAAATTCTTGCAGATCATCATAAGTTGAAGGAAATATCATGGGATATATTCTTTATTGGGAGTAGGTTTAGGCCTAGGTCCGAAAACACAATCCATGCCTGCTCCTACTGTTTCTTTCATTATTGCAGGTTAGTAAGAAAGTGACAGCAGTTGTTAGACTTAGGGCGTAGGACTAAGGTAAAATATAAGAGGCAGCGAAGGTAACTTTATGCTAAGGCTGGGCCACTGACATGTTGACAGGGAATAATTTTCAAATTGCTCCCAAACTTTGGAAATCTTAGCATTCAGTACATCCAATTATAGATGTAACAGTTACATTAAGCACTGACATTATACGCTCAGAAACAATTCGGTCAATCGGTAATTTGATCATCCGGGACGGGGCATTTTATCGGTGAAAACATGCAACGATTTGTGTGCAATTGAGCAACATGCTTTTAGTCTATGTAGGAATACACACAATTCATGTGTTTGCAAAATTCTAAAATATATATTTTCGCGACACTAATTTCCACCAAAGTTGCAACAATTTTCTGCACGAATAGGCCTACACAAGCGAGCGTAGGGATTTTAACTTTGAAACTAAAGGGGACCTATTTTACACTGTCTGTAACAGTAAATTGCTTTTGTTTTCAGCGGCAAACTGGTCATTAATATTTATGCACAAAATTATAACATCCTGAACAGGCCTAACGTTAGGTCCTACTGATGTAATTTCTCATATAGGCCTGGACCACCTACTGTTGCGATTCATCAAGCGAGGGGGATGACTATGAAGTTACAGCAAGGGCGTAGGAAGCGGGGGGGGGGGGCTTTAGCCCCAGTCAAAATTTAGGGGGGGCTAAACTATGCTTTAACCCCCCCCCCTCACTTCTTATATACGAAAAACCCTTATATGACTTATCTATACCCACTTTAAGTAATATAACTTTATAGGATATTGTCATAAGTTTTAATTTCTTCGATTATGTTGATAAAAAAGGTAATGTAATTTCGATGGAGACTTTATTACTTCTTAGTACCCTCATAATCATTTTGAGCTGATCGAAGCTGTATCAAACATAACATTTGCGTGCTACCGCAGACTCTGAGTGCGGGCAGCATAAAAAAAATTCCCAGGAGTTTAGGGCAATTTGCGTTTATTCTGTTGAAAATTAGACAGTGATTTGAAAAGATTTTCAACTGATATCAATGCAAATTGTCCTAAACACTGCTGGGGGAAACAATTACACGTGCGTGCATTGTGACACCTAATGTGTTTGTACGTACATAACAAATTATACGTACCGTTGCACGTGCACGCATGTCTACTGCCGGCAAGTCTGTTAGAGTTTAAAAAGAAGATAACAAGCATGTCACTTGTTCATTATTCTTTGGACAGTTGGAGAAAAAAATGCCCAAAGCGCCAAACATGCCCAAGAAACCTTGCCAAAAACGAGGCTTCTGGGTGGGGATGGGGGTCGAGGTCTTGGAGAAATAAAGCTTCACTCCCCCCCCCCCTCCCCTCACTGAGTTACAGGCAAATCAATTAATGTCAAATGCCATTCCTTTTTCATGGGAAGCCGAGCCCTATTGACCACAGCCTCAGTTGGTTGTAGCCTATCACTTGCAAATCTTATCCAAAAAGGAGGGAACTTGCTTATTAGTGTACACCCCTGTGCATTATAATGCCAAAACTTCCTTACCTTTCATTTCAAGGGGATATTGTTAACTACGAAAATAGCATCAGGCGGTTTACCTTAGCCCATACCAATATCAAATCCCTTTTGACAGCCTCCAGTTTTGAATTGCAAATTTGAAATTCAATCCCCCAGCAGTGGATGACAACAGTTGTAATTAATTGATGTGCTATTAAATGTTTCTGCTTTTAAGAGTGGTAAAGGCAGGCCCTCAAGAATGGTAAGGGCAGGCCTAAGAGTGGAAAGGCAGGGCCTAGGAGTGGTAAGGGCAGGCCTTAGAGTGGTAAGGGCAGGCCTAAGAGTGGTAAAGGCAGGCCTAAGAGTGGTAAGGGCAGGCCTAAGAGTGGTAAGGGGAAGGCCTTAGAGTGGTAAGGGCAGGCCTAAGAGTGGTAAGAGCAGGCCTAAGAGTGGGCAGAACCTCTTTAGACCTTCCACCAAATGAGATTCAGCAATATGTACTGAACCACATACAAAGTATACGCACCTTGATTCAGTGTTCGAAATAAGCATAAGGCGCTAGAGCTGATCGAGCTACTTAATTTTATTTTAGTTATTTTTTGCTAGTTTTTATTTATTTATTTTTTGCTGATACCAAACGGTATGTGGACCAGTTCCAAGGAAAAATGTGTTTTTATTTCATAAATCCTTAAGTGTCCCATATTTTTAGTTTTTAGGATTGCAGAACAATTTGAAATTACGTTTTCCATGAAATATTTTTGCATATTCAAAGCATTTCATCTTATTTTCTTTCAATTTTGATCAAAAAGAAAGCCAAAATTCATTTGATAACCAATATATTTGCCTAACCTCTAGGCTTCGTAGGTAGGGCTTAACATGTATTTCTTAAGTAAGTCAATTTACCCTTGATGCCTTAAGGTAAGAATAGAATAATGGTGTATGTAACAACAAATTAAATCAATCTCTGTGAGCACGACATAACATTCCATTTGACACATATTGGAACTACAATTTTAGTGGAAGTAGTCCCATGACTAAAAATTTAAACTTACAATAAAATCTTGAAACAATACCAAAATTAAATCAAAATTACACTGGTAGACAGAAAACATGTTTGCAGTTCTTCCTGTTATAAACAAAAACTATTAGCAAAGAATATATTTGATAATTTCCAAGATTCTGAACAGACAACATGGCAGACTATGGCTAGAAAATCCCCCTCAACAAATAGCATTACAATTTCTTAAAGAGTTCAATGAAAACAATATCGATGATTGTTATAGGTGGAAAGCAATATATCTTATCAATTTTCGGTGGTATTGGTCATTTTTCAATGAACACGGAATTTTTGTAAACGTTTTCATTGACACTGGTCCTTTCGCTCAACTGGTCCACATAGTGTAGACATAGTTCTAACGTTAGGGCTTATCACTCCGCATAAAGACTGAGTGAGACCAAATTTTGTAGGATAATTTTAATTCCAATTTTACGTTGTGAAAGTCTGGATAAAATTCGATCAATCTTCTTTGCATTTGTCACTTTTACTTCGAGGAATAAACGCTTTTAGAAAAATCCCTGAAACATGCCTCACATGTCAGAATACGTTTAAGACCAACCAATCTGTTCATTCCGTTGTTGTTCGAGTACTTAGAGAATGTAAATAAATTACGTCATTGTTCTAAAAGCGTCTGCTCTTATATGACGTCATAAAAAGACAACCCGGTTAAAGATTCTGTCGATTGCTGTAGTGTACAGTCACGTCTCTCCGACCTCGAGAATTAACGAACGCCATTATGGCTTTAAAGGATTCTTCTTTTCTCGGCAAAGTAGCCCTTATTACCGGTATTTTCCTCTTTCTTTTATTACAATTCAAGTTTTTGCCATTAAGACTTGCCATTATTTCATTTGACTTTGTCAAGTTGGGCCTAACGCTACTGTTATTTTGTAGAGATGGGTCCAGATGCGCGAAATAAAACCTTGCTCAGCAGTAGAACGGCCAGCCATCACCAACGACAGCCATACTACGGCTGGTATCAGTCCGACGGTACTATAGGGAGTACTAGCTCAGCAGTAGCATACTGCCTGCCAATGGAAATTTGTCTTCTTGCGTAGCACGTGGCATATGATTGATAATATTATTTCTGAAGCGATGTAGCTCAGCGATTAAAACAATATTATCACCCGTATTCAAGTAACATTAGTCCTAACGTTAGTACCAGTACCATATGGATAACAATATACAGTAGGCCTACATATGGAACTTGCATCAATTAATTCTATCATATTTGATCGTGCTATGACTGATGATGCGCATGCTGCTACTAGTTATACTAGCCTAGTGCTAGTGTATGCATAAACTACCCACATAGACCTATGGGTAGTTCCTGAAAATATCCATACCCTCCCCCCTTCCCTTCCTCCCCACATTGGGCTCACCCAAATTAAAATTCCTCAGGGGCACTTACTTATTGAACACATCCCATGGGCTCCACATTTTGTCTTTGGGAGTTTAAATTACGTTCGCCCACTGGGTTGTTGACTTTATACTAGACCTGAAGAGATAATCTTAAGTTTTGCTAAAAATAGCATTCAGTACCTTGAAAACTTCTAAATCTAATATCTAGCATATCCTTATGAACAAACAAAACTTTCTCAACAATTTCTACCAATCTGTCATCTTCATTTCAAGAAAATATTTCTTTTAGACCCATCCTGTCAAATCCAAAACACTCACTGGTCACAACTGGCAGACTGTACATATATGCAGATTGGAACATATATGCATATCAAAATAAAAGATCAGCTGGCTTGTTATATATAACCTTTGACACAGCTTTGTGAATGACTGACTAGGGATGTAAACATTTATTCATGGAAGAGACACTTGTTCAGACGTGTTTAAAAAATTAGGTACATTTCTGCCGAAAATTTACCCATTTGTGAAGGAAAATTTTACTAGTAAATTTGATGGCTACATTTATAGACATATAAACATAACATGTATACTGTATTTCTTTCAGCAGAATTCAAAGTATAAAGATAATTTTAAAAGTTGCCGAAACAGCAAACACAATTGGGATCGGCTAATGTTAAATCAATAGTAAATTAAATTTCCATACTGTATGTCTAGGTCGTAGCAGACTTTGTGAGGCTGGCAAGAGAAACATAAAGCTTGAAACACAAGTACTGCGAAGTTAAGTAAGGGACGCTCGTTACGGTCAATAGGAGAAAATATGATTTTTTGGATTTCAACAAAAATTTCAAATACATGTACCTCAACTGAAAACTCCCAGAAATGTAAATATTGTCCGATTTATCATAATATTTCAGCAAAAGGAAACAAATTCCGCACTCCAGAATGGCTGAAAAAAGAGGTGTTTTTGTGGGAAAATGACATTGACATTGTCAAAGAATGACATTTTCACGTGTGATGTATTGTGCCTTTATATCATAAGTCATGACACACTGCATATTGCTTTAATTCGTCAAGGCTACTCATTATCAAATGAGCTTGTTATTGTAAACAAATCTATTTTTTGCTAAATGGTACATATCAACTGGACATTAGTCACATCATGAATAGTGTTGTCATGACATGTCGATTATCGGCGATATCTCTTTTCCCATGACATTAAATATGCCTCTTCAACACATATCGCGATACCAAAAAGTAATACAGAACTAAGAAATTTTTGCGCAATTAGGCTAGGCTACTTAGTAGGTTATGGTACTAACGTTACAGTAGTTAATCTAAAAATGAAGCTTAGGTTATTAAAAACGTTCAAAAATAACGTGAAACATAAAAAACGTGATGCGTAATGAACGTGATCATGTCATCTGCGAACTCATCTCATCACCCACATATACATATATGTGGGAATGAGATATTGTAGTCACTTTGCTGTTTAGGTAAATAACTGCCTGTAGTACTCCTACACTACATGGCCACCCCCTTGATATTAGGGGGGCTGGTGGGGCCCACCAGGGTCTCATATAATGACCCCATATTAGGGGTCATGAGTTTTTGGAACAGGACCAAATTTTGTGATATTTGCATCTTGTCAGTGGGTTTGTGTGTATGTGGGTTTGAAAGTGTGTGTCACACAATATACAGTACATCACAAAATATCCCAATCTTTCGTGTTCTGTATGAAAAGTATCCCAAACTGGTTGCTTATATCAAAAGTTTTAATGGGGGAAATGGTTAGTTATATGCTACCTTGATTACCTTGTATGAGGTTTTAAAGTTAAAACAGAATATCAAGCCATAGATTGTGACACCGTATGGGATTACAAGGGGTAAGAGGGCTAATCAGTAGGTTGTTAAGATGAAAAAAAGTTTGATAAAGATCACATACCTCTGATTAGATAGTTATGACCCCTGTTCACTGCTTTAAAGTTGGTATTTCACTGAGGATTATGAGCTTTGGTCATCAGGGCGGCTGGGCTTGTTTGTATATAATAGATGTACACTACATGTTATAGCTGATTGCGCAAATATCAATACACAGTGTGAAGAGTCAGAAATAATGGTTTGTTTACGCCATGCCAGTTAATCACTCTCCGCTAAAGATAGGGATTACGCGACAGAACCAGCTACTGTATAACTTGTACATTGGAGGGGATTGGTGTGTTGGTGGGAGTTATAGGGGAGGAAATTAAGGGGGAAAGAGGGGTGTGATCCTGTTTTTTCTAATACTAGAGAGTGGGGAGGCGAAAATATGGGCAGAAAGAGGTTTGAAAACTGTAGAGATCGCATCATGTCCAGGAAACAGAGGATGCAGGAATTGTTAGTTGAAATTTCTGTCAAAATAAGTTGTTTGGGCATGAGCGACACCATGAAATAAAGCCACATGCGGAATGAAGCCACCCACTCCACCTGTATTAAAATAGTCTATGAGTGACATGTGGAGAAGAAAAAATGATCCCCAATATTCATAGTTATCCCGCAATACGTCTTTGGAAAAGGTTTAGTGCGATTCACAATATTATGGCAAGATATAAAAATTATGAAAAAATCCTATCATGTCATCTCATAAAAATCGTTGGATAGAGAAAAAAACATCTTTAGATTTGAAAAATTAACATGTCGCTGTTCTGGACTACAGATCATGTGATATTTTTTTAATGTTAAAAGGATTCATGTTATAAACTTAAATATTTGATAAGCCGGCAGGCTAAGAAGAGCCCCCCTCCTGCCGCATCTCATTAAAAGTCAAAGAAAAGACAAAACAAGGTTGATTTTTTACTATAATATTGCCCAATTTATTAAGATGCATCTTGAATTTTTGGTTTGCATGCGAAGCACAATGGGAACCTACTGTATGTAAATGCGATTTCGTCCAGCTGTCCGTTCGGCCGTCCACAGTTTTTTCCTGAGAATTCCTCAGAAATGTTAAAGTTTTTTAAGAATTCCTCAGAAAATGTTCAAGTTTCTTTAGAGTTCCTCAGAAAAATTTAAATTTTCTTTAGATATCCTTATGGAAGGTTAGAATTTCCTTACAAAATGTTAGTTTTTCAGAGACACTTAAAACAGGATTGAAGACTAATCTCCTTAAAAAGTCTACAAAACATTTGATATTTCCTTAGAAGATAACTGTAAAATGATATAATTTTCCAATTCTCTTCAAAGATCTTCAAGCGTCTCTCTCGAAGCACTGGAGATTTAAAATCCTTAGAATTCTTCAAAATATGTGGGAACCACGGTTGTATCCGACATGATTATTAAACTCCGCCTTTATTATTGTGGTATTTGCATAAAGTTGCTACTGTATATGAACTGACCAGACTTTTTTTTATTTAGTATGCTTAGGCAGGGAGTGTGACAGTTTGTGAATGCATATGGACATAGGGAGGGATGCCATGTGCAACATGGATGGGGGCCATGCAGGACATATACTGTAATATATACATGTACCATGTGGTATACACCAAGGGCTATTTCAGGCATAATCATTTGACTCCACCTATTTTTTGTTATTTAACAGGTCATTTGCATATACATGTAAATTATTATATGAACTGACACTTTCATACATAGTATGCTCAATCAGGGACTGATAGCTAGGATGAGACTTCTTTTGGAGCCTATGGGACGTCATGTGGGACATGGGGTGGGATTGCCATGTGGGACATGGGGTGGGATGCAATGTGGAACAGGGTGGAATGCCATGTAGGATATATGGTGGAATGTCATGTGGGACATGGGATGTCATGTGGGACATGGGGTCCCACCCCATTTCAACAATTCATTTGCATATAAGTTATTATATGAACTGACACTTTCATACATAGTATGCTCAATCAGGGACTGTGATAGCTTCTTATGGAGCCTATTGGATGTCATGTGGGACATTTGGTGGAATGCCATGTGGGACATGGGGTGGAATGCCATGTAGAACAGGGTGGAATGCCATGTGGGACATGGTGGGATGCCACAAGTTACACAGAGTGTGACATAGGTTGGGATGCCATGTGTGACATAGAGTAGGATGCCATGTGTGACATAGGGTAGGACACTATGTGAGACATAAGGTAGTAGGCCATGGGGACTTAGGATGTGATGCAATGTAGGACATAAAGTAGGATGTCATTTGGACATTGGGAGGGATACCATGTGGAACAAGGTGGGATGCCATATGGGATATCAGGTGTTAAGCCACTGATGCGGGACACAGGAAGGGATGCCATGTGGGACATAGGGAGGGATGTCATGTGGTACATATGGTTGGATAAATATGGGACATACATGTAGGATGGGATTCATGTGGGACATAGGTGGGATGCAATGTGGGTCATAGGTGGGATGTATGGTGGAATGCCATGTGGGACATATGGTAGAATGCCATGTGAGACACTGTATGGTGAACTGTCATGTGGGAGATATGGTGGAATGTCATGTGGGACAAGGCATGGTGGGATGGGATGTCATGTCGGACATGAGGTCGGATGTCATGTCGGACATGAGGTTGGATGTCATTTGGGACATGAGGTGGGATGTCATTTGGGACATGGGATGTGGGACATAGGGTGGAATGCCATGTGGGTCATAGGATGGGATGCCCTGTGGGATATATGATAGAATGCCACGTTGTACAAGGGATGGGATGGGATGTCATGTGGGACATGAGGTGGGATGTCATGTGGGAGATATGGTGGAATGCCATATGGGACAGGGGATGGGATGGGATGTCAAGTGGTACATGGGGTGGGATGCCATGTGGGACATGGGATGCCATGTGGGACTTAGTGTGAGATGCCATTTTCAGAATTGGCAGGTCATATGATATGGGTGTCAATTTGCATGGGCATGCGAACCATGATAGTTTTACCGTTCTAGTTTCTTGTGTTCATCATACAGTCATAAAAGGAGTAAGGTTAGTGATATTAACAATGAACTTAGTTTCTTTTATCGCGATATATCAATATATCGGGATATTTTTCTCCACGATAATCGATACCTAATAGAGCCATGTCGTGACAGCACTAATTATAAATATGCACTTATTGGTGAGAAATATTCTAATGTAGTGATGAGTAAGTGGACAGGGGACTTGCAGACAAAGAAGGCAAGTGGCCAACTTTACTTTTGTGCTGAGAGGGGGAAGGTGTAAGATAATGATTGGTGTTGGTAAGTTGTGGTTTATGGAGATAAGAGAAAGTAACCTTTGATTGGTGTAAGACTGAGGCTGTGTAATGATGTCAGAAACTATTTAAAATATATAATTTGACTAGAATAATCAATTCCAGCATGATCTTTATTCTGTCAAGACTTACTGTCCTCTGGCTGTTAATGTTGTATCTCATTGATAATCAATTTGTATGAATATTGTTGTGAACTCTGCTTGACAACGTTAAAAGTCCGCTTCAGAAGTAAAGACTGAGAATAATATTTTGGTGATTAATCTTATTCATCTGTTGTTGTGTCTGTACTTTGGCATTAGGGATTTTAATGTGACTTTAAGACTACCCGAAACGTAGCATTGCACAATGGGTACTTTCATAGCGTAAAGTGAAGGCCTAATTTTTTCCACAAAATAGCTGTTTCAGCCATTCCGTGGTGTGGGTTTTTTTTTTTTTTGCTGAAATATGACAAATCAGATAATGATTAGATTTCTGTGAGTTTTCAGCTGAGGTATATGCAATTTTTATTATAATCACAGAAAATTATGTTTTCTCCTCTTGAACGATAGTGCCCATATGGATTTTTATTTTGGGTGAGCCCAATAGAGGAACTGATTTTCTAGACACTCCCCTCCACCTCCACCCTAGGAATTCCCAAGATCAAAATACTTCCCCCTCCCTCTCCTCCCCTCCCTCTCCTCCCCCTCCCTCTCCTCCCCCCTCCCTCCTCCCAGGAATTCCCACCTTTGGACTCCCACAAGAATTCCCACCTTTGGAACCCCTCACCCAGAAATTCTCACCTTCAGAACCCCCTCAAGAATTCTGAGCTCAAAACACTCCCCCTTCAAGGAATTCCCAAGCTCAAAATTCCCCCCCTTCCCCCCATCAGGAATTCTTCTCACCTTCGAACCCCAAAAAATTCCCACCTTTGGAACCCCAGAAATTCCCACCTTTGGAACCCCAGAAATTCCCACTCATGAAACCCCCAGAAATTCCCACCTTTGGACCCCCAGAAATCCCAAGTTCAAACCCCCCCCTGACTTCATGGAATGCAACACTTACAGAGAGTTCATGTTACTACTCTCTGTACCTGGATACATGCTCAACAGAATCCTGCTGACACTAAGCTCCAAGACCAGCAAGATGGATTCCAGCAAGATGGATCTTGCATGGATCATATTACCACACTGTGTAATAGTGGAGCAGTCAATGGAATGGAATTCTATTCTCTACATAAATTTCATTGACTATAAAACTGCATTTGATATTGTGGACAGGAAGACTTTGTAGAAATTGCTGAGGCACTATGGAATCCCAGAAAAGTTTATCTCTCTCATACAGAGCACATACATGTACATGTATTAAGGCATGACATGTAAAGCTATTCACGCAGGCCAGCTATCAGATGCTTTTGAGGTCAAAACTGAAGTAGGACAAGGATGCCTTCTTCACCATTCCTTTTCATACTGGTGATAGATTGAACAATGAAATCAATCACTGCAGGAAGGAAAAATGGGATCTAGTTGACCCTCTGGTCACAACTTGATGACCTTGACTTTGCAGATGACCTGGCCCACCTTTCACATAATCACAGCCAGATGCAGGATAAGACCAAACATTAACAGACACATCAGCAAACACTGGACTTATGGACAAACTGGGAGGCACAGACAGCGACATTACTGCCAGAGTAAGTAATGCAAGAACTGCTTGTATTATGCTGAAAATATCTGGTCCTTCAAGGAAATAAGAACAGCAACGTAACTCAAAATCTTCAATTCCAATGTTAAATCAGTTTTACTGTATGGCGCGAAACGTGGAGAACTACCAAGAAAACACAATAGAAGATCCAGATCTTCATGAATACTGGTCTCCGAAGGATCTTTGAAATACAGTGGCCTGACAAAATCTGCAACAATGACCTGTGGCAGAGAGCAGGACAGGAGTCAGCCAATCAACAAATCCTGAGGAGGAAGTGGGCTGGATTAGACACACTTTGAGGAAGCGTACAAGTAACACCACCTGCCAAGCCCTGACGTGGAACCCTCAAGGAAAGAGGAAGAGAGGATGGCCAAGAAACAGCTGGAGATGTGCTGCTGAGGCAGAACATAGAAGACAAGGCTTCAGCTGGAAAGGATGACCCAAAATTGTGATTGCTGGAGATTGTTGATGGCCTATGCTCCTCACATGGCTAAAGGCCTTAGTAAGTGCAAAAAAGACCTTGACTCTTACAAAAGAAAAACAACTTTTCATAATCTAGAAAATGTGAGATAGATTATAAAGAAATACAAGGCACTTTAACATCCTGGGCTGATGACATCATTTTCTGCATGTTTTAAATTAAAAATGGCGGCTCCCATAGTAGCAGCTTTAAGTTTTTAATAATTACAAAACATGTTAGATTGCTTCAGGAAGTATGAAACTTGGTCAGAAGATTTGTTATTTTTATTTCTATCATATGAATGAAATAAGGATATGTCTGACTTTAAGGTTCCTTTCAAGTTAGCAGTGAAAATGTTTCAATGCAGGGTGCATCAAGCATATATTCTACTTTTAGATTGAATTCATACAGTACCACCATTTGAGACCTGTAGTAGCCCCTGCACTTGTATTTGGCCCCCAATCGCAAAACCTCTGGGAATTATCTTAATAGGATATCACAATGTTATGCTACTACATTCTGGAAGGTTTTTGGAATAGTTTTTTAATGTCTGTGATTGTTTTGTTTGTTTTTTGAAAAATTATTGGGGCTGCACCCCATGCTCCTCTAAATTCAGTCAACACAACTTACACTATCTTGTGCTGCAAGAACATTTGAATCTTTGCAAGTTGCGACGTATCGGGAAAAAAAAACAGTGTAAAATGTGCCTTGGATATATGGTATTATGATACGTGACTGGACTGCTGGAAGGAAAGTAAATATGTAATGTTACATAACAACAAGGGTTAAAGCTGATGAAAAGGTCTGTCGGTAAATGCTTACGTACATCCCTAATTAAAACATACATAGTCTGCCCCTCCTCCCCTACTTGGTTGTCTGATCACTCGAGCACAATTTAAACCTCGTTGTCGTGGTGCCGTTAAGCCCTTACCAAACAAACAAACAAACTTCTCGTGAAGAGCAGGGTGAAAACCTGGCGCTCATCCACTTCTGATCCAAATTCAGAAACTGGCATTGCTAGCTTAGCATTTTGTACTTGTTATGTAGGTTGTTGCCGAGTTTCTAATTGGGGGAGAATCATTGCAATCAAACAAACAAAACAGCAAACATACTTCAGGGGTATTAACATTCCAACTGATTTCTTCTAAGGTCATATCATTGTTTTCAGTTGATTCAAGCTAAGCAAGCATTCATTGTTCTTTTCAGGCAAGATTCACATTCCATCATTTTCTTTTGCTGCCAAAACCAATTGTTTTGATTTTCTTTGATGCCAAAACCAATTGTTTTGATTTTCTTCGATACCAGAAACAATTGATTTTTCTTTAGAGTACAGAAAATTGGATTGTTTAGAATTCCTTTCATGGCAGGAATTTATTGTTCCAGCACATTCCAATCTTCATGAAAATAATTGAAATCGGAATACCATATAAAAATGATGGGATATTTGCCGTTGGAGTCATTTGCTAATATCACCTTTGCAATATTTTGCCTCTGATTTTGACTGTTATTTTTGCAACCATCTTCACAAATGTGCTAAATATGGTTAGATTCAATTTATTATTCTCAATATTGTTTTCCTATTTTGAAGGTGGTGGATCTGGAATAGGAGCAGAAACTGCAAGAATCTTGTCTTCCAATGGCTGTTCTTTAAGTCTTGTTGGAAGAAATGAAGAGAAGCTTCAAAGAATCAAGAACGAATTAATTCAAAATGGTGCCAAGGATAGTCAGGTGCAGCCATTCAATAGTATTATTCTCTTTCATTTTTTGTAAAAGAACATAATACTTTGGTTTGGGGTTAGCTTTGTGATGTATTGGTAAGTGGTAAAGTCATTTATGATTTAGCTGAAAGGTATCAGTGTTGGGTTTTTATATGTTAGAGCTCATTGTTGCTTTCAAATGAACAGAATTCAAGAAATTGCAATGTTGATGCATTTCTGTGTACAGTACATGTACCTAGGATATCTTTTTCATGGCAGCAAAGTACAGTACTTTTTAAAGAGAAGGTGCATCTGCGATGTAGGGTGCCAATGAGCCTGCCAGGATTTTGGCTTTGTTCCTAATGGCTTTCCATTTAGGGTACTGTTACTGTTAATATTATACTTAACATATTACTTTATCGCATGATATAGTACAGTATATATGGCGATAAGGTATTGTATTCACTTTAGTGTGTGAGTGTGTATGTGTGTGAGTGTACAAAATTTTGTGTCACGTTTTCTGAGAAAATCATAAAAGACATCAAGTTGAAACTTAGTTGGATGGTGTGAGGTGATTTGAACTTATATTCCACACAAGGTGGCTCATCTACCTTAAAGGTCAAATAATTGATTAAGAATAGTCAATTTTGTGTCGTGCGTCCTGGGGAAAACCGTAAATGAAGTTGAGTTGGATGGTGGAAGGTGATATGGGGGTACAATAATGGGATATGTCACTTAAAGATCAAAAGTCTAGATGTCAGATTATTTGATTTTAAAATGGTAAGTTTTGCTCGGTTGTGGGTCATTGAAAAACCATAAGTGCAATTGGGTTCTTACGTGGTGGATTGATGAAGGATGATGTAAAGTTGTGCCTCGCAAAAGATATGACATCTCTCTTAAAGGTCAGAGGTCAAATAATATTAAATTTTGTGTTGCATTACATCAATTGGAATAAACATAATTGCTATTGTATCGATCCTTGGTGGAGGTTATTACTAGGTGGGATAGTGGAGGATGATGCAAGGTTATGTCCAACGCATAATGTGATATGTTACTTAAAGGTCATAGGTCAAATAATTGATTAGAAATAGCAAATTTTGTGTCGCGCTTCCTGGGAAAACCGTAAGTGATATTGGGTTGGAACTTGGTGGGTTGGTGTAAGGTAATGTAGGGTGATGTCCCGCACATAATGAGACAAGTCACTCAAAAGGTCAGAAGGTAAAATAATTGATTTGAAATGGTAAATTTGTGTGTCATGGAAAGTGCAATTAGGTTGTTACATCCTGCTCAAGAAATGACATGTTACTAAACAGTCAAAAGTCAGAGGTAAAGAAAATGATTTGAAATGATACAATTTATGTCATGTTTCCTGGAAAAACAGTTAAACATTTTACAAATTATATGCGGCAGAGGTGATAAAGTCAGCAACTCCGTGGATTGCCATCTTGTTTTTCATTGTGTGCTTTTTGTCAATTTGGCTTGCCGATTTTTCAGGGAAAGACTTAAAATTATCAAGTTTGATTTGTTCTGTGCAATAACTTTCAGGTTTCTTTACCATCATATACTATAATAGTAGAAGCCAACAAGAAGTATTCTAGTGTTTTCAGAATAAGAGAACAAATCTTGTTATTTCTCATTGTTTTTTTAAAGTAAATACTAACAATTATTAAAATTTCTTGTCTTTAAATTCATGGAGAAAAAAAAAAATGATATGTAAAATTGTCACAGTACCTGGACTCACAAATTAGAAAACATGAAAGTGTATCTCTTTTTGTAAGAATTCCCAGATTTACTCATTGCAGAGATACCGTAAACTAAAATCATTTTTTGTTTTGCTTCCTTCTAGATACTTCTGATAGCTGCAGACCTTCTTAAAGATGAAAATGTGAAAACAGTTGTGGAAAAAACAATTGAATTCTTTGGAGAAGTCCATTTCTTGGTAAGATATTGTAAGAAGCATAGACTTGGTCAGAGATAGGGATCAAATGGTCAACATTTTACCCAAATCGACTTGGTCAGAGATAGAGATAAAATGGTCAACATTTTACCCAAATCGACTTGGTCAGAGATAGGGATAAAATGGTCAACATTTTACCCAAATCGACTTGGTCAGAGATTGGGATCAAATGGTCAACAATTTACCCAAATCGACTTGGTCAGAGATAGGGATAAAATGGTCAACATTTTACCCAAATCGACTTGGTCAGAGATAGGGATAAAATGGTCAACATTTTACCCAAATCGACTTGGTCAGAGATTGGGATCAAATGGTCAACAATTTACCCAAATCGACTTGGTCAGAGATAGGGATAAAATGGTCAACATTTTACCCAAATCGACTTGGTCAGAGATTGGGATCAAATGGTCAACATTTTACCCAAATCGACTTGGTCAGAGATGAGGATAAAATGGTCAACATTTTACCCAAATCGACTTGGTCAGAGATAGGGATCAAATGGTCAACATTTTACCCAAATCGACTTGGTCAGAGATTGGGATCAAATGGTCAACATTTTACCCAAATCGACTTGGTCAGAGATTGGGATCAAATGGTCAACATTTTACTCAAATCGACTTGGTCAGAGATAGGGATAAAATGGTCAACATTTTACCCAAATCGACTTGGTCAGAGATAGGGATAAAATGGTCAACATTTTACCCAAATCGACTTGGTCAGAGATTGGGATCAAATGGTCAACATTTTACCCAAATCGACTTGGTCAGAGATAGGGATAAAATGGTCAACATTTTACCCAAATCGACTTGGTCAGAGATAGGGATAAAATGGTCAACATTTTACCCAAATCGACTTGGTCAGAGATAGGGATAAAATGGTCAACATTTTACCCAAATCGACTTGGTCAGAGATTGGGATAAAATGGTCAACATTTTACCCAAATCGACTTGGTCAGAGATAGGGATAAAATGGTGAACACTTTACCCAAATCGACTTGGTCAGAGATTGGGATCAAATGGTCAACATTTTACCCAAATCGACTTGTCAGAGATTGGGATAAAATGGTCAACATTTTACCCAAATCGACTTGGTCAGAGATAGGGATAAAATGGTCAACATTTTACCCAAATCGACTTGGTCAGAGATTGGGATAAAATGGTCAACATTTTACCCAAATCGACTTGGTCAGAGATTGGGATAAAATGGTCAACATTTTACCCAAATCGACTTGTCAGAGATTGGGATAAAATGGTCAACATTTTACCCAAATCGACTTGGTCAGAGATTGGGATAAAATGGTCAACATTTTACCCAAATCGACTTGGTCAGAGATAGGGATCAAATGGTCAACACTTTACCCAAATTGACTTGGTCAGAGATAGGGATAAAATGGTCAACATTTTACCCAAATCGACTTGGTCAGAGATAGGGATAAAATGGTCAACATTTTACCCAAATCGACTTGGTCAGAGATGAGGATCAAATGGTCAACATTTTACCCAAATCGACTTGGTCAGAGATAGGAATAAAATGGTCAACATTTTACCCAAATCGACTTGGTCAGAGATAGGGATAAAATGGTCAACATTTTACCCAAATCGACTTGGTCAGAGATAGGGATAAAATGGTCAACATTTTACTCAAATCGACTTGGTCAGAGATAGGGATAAAATGGTCATCATTTTACCCAAATCGACTTGGTCAGAGATAGGGATAAAATGGTCAACATTTTACCCAAATCGACTTGGTCAGAGATAGGGATAAAATGGTCAACATTTTACCCAAATCGACTTGGTCAGAGATAGGGATAAAATGGTCAACATTTTACTCAAATCGACTTGGTCAGAGATAGGGATAAAATGGTCATCATTTTACCCAAATCGACTTGGTCAGAGATAGGGATAAAATGGTCAACATTTTACCCAAATCGACTTGGTCAGAGATAGGGATAAAATGGTCAACATTTTACCCAAATCGACTTGGTCAGAGATAGGGATAAAATGGTCAACATTTTACTCAAATCGACTTGGTCAGAGATAGGGATCAAATGGTCAACATTTTACCCAAATCGACTTGGTCAGAGATAGGGATAAAATGGTCAACATTTTACCCAAATCGACTTGGTCAGAGATAGGGATAAAATGGTCAACATTTTACCCAAATCGACTTGGTCAGAGATAGGGATAAAATGGTCAACATTTTACTCAAATCGACTTGGTCAGAGATAGGGATCAAATGGTCAACATTTTACCCAAATCAACTTGGTCAGAGATAGGGATAAAATGGTCAACATTTTACCCAAATCGACTTGGTCAGAGATAGGGATAAAATGGTCAACATTTTACCCAAATCGACTTGGTCAGAGATAGGGATATAATGGTCAACATTTTACCCAAATCAACTTGGTCAGAGATAGGAATAAAATGATCAACATTTTACCCAATGAGGTAGGGAAATAGCTTGAACCCTCATAATTTACTGAATGTGAAGAAGAAATTTTGCCCCATTTACGTGTAGCATAATTTAAACCAAGGGTGCTAAAATTTGAGCCAGATGAGAAGGTATTTTTGTCACCTGGTAATTTCCAGCATGTTGCATACAGGAAGAGAGTTTTGTATGCAGAAAAGGTGGTAATGAGATTTTATAAAGACTGAATGGAAGGAGAACCATGGGGGCTGAGAGATTTATTTGTGGGCCACATGATGATTGTTGGCAGATGAGAGGAGGTGAAGAGGAAGACCAAGGATGGTATGGAGATTAAGAGATTGTTTGCATCCCCCTAGCTTGATCCAGAAAGAGGCATGATGACAATGGCCTCAAGGGGCATTTTCATGGTAGCTTGGTGGGCCATGAAGTGTGGGACACTTCAAATGCAAATTAGAGAGGAAGCAAGTAGATTGAAGAGGATTGTCACAAGTAATTATGTCTGCATCTATTTGTATTGGTCAAAAACACATTGAAGAAGATCAAAGTCATTCTCATTGATAATTGATGAAAAAAGGGGCAGGGTGGAGGTAGTTGAGAGACAGGGCAGAGGAAATCCTCAGAAAAAAACAGAACTAGGGTGTGGAGAAGATTTAATCCATATCTTGGTCCCGACAGCTGAAAATATAACTAGTTAGTCATTGGTTATGTTTAAAAAACTAACATTGAAGAAGATCTCATTACTAATTTTCTATGAAAAAAAAACTAACAATTTCTCATTACTGGGTACCAAACTGAAAAAAACAGATAAAAGATTTAATCCACAATAGTGATGGTTTCTGTGAAACTAACTATGAGTACTGAGATAAAAGCCACAATAGTTGGTTTCTGGAAACATATTTGGAAGCAGAAATTTTCTACAAATTTGATCTAAAAAAACTAACTATTTCTCATTACTGCAGTACCAAACTGAGATGAAAGCCACAATAGTGATGGTTTCTGTGAATATGACTAACATATTTGACCTCTCAGGCACAATTTGACCTTCGTTGTCGTGGTGCCGTTAAGACCTCATCAAACAAACAAACTAACATATTTGGAAGCAACAGAATTTTCTACAAATTTGATCTAAAAAAAACTAACAATTTCTCATTACTGGAGTACCAAACTGAGATGAAAGCCACAATAGTGATGGTTTCTGTGAATATGACTAACATATTTGGAAGCAACAGAATTTTCTACAAATTTGATCATGGAAAGCTAGAGGTTTTAATGGTGTGAGGAGGGAGATTGGGCATGGTGGGTAGGGCTAGAATTGGTCCAAAGGATGCTGGGGCATTGTTTGTGTCTTTATGATTATTCCATTCACTTCCACGAGTGAGTCTTCACTTTCTTTAACTCACAAAAGTTACTGAAAGCATGAAAAGAAACAAAAAATAATAAGGAACAGCTCACACACTATGTAAAAATGTGTACTGCTTTTTATGAACATAATTTTCTATTCTTTATTATTCAGCATCCATACAATATAGATAATGAGGCTTTTTTCAGTTGTTCTTTGTTTCTAATACTATCATTTTTTATTAATGTCTTTTTTTAGATTTTATTCATAGGACATTTGCATAATTTTCTCCCCCTCCCTCCATTCAATGTTGACCATTTTTAATGTTTTTTTTTTTGTTTTTTCCCCTCAAATTATGCAGGCCAAATCACAGAAAATCCAACATTAGAAAGGGGAGGGGATGGAGAGTTCAAAATTGACAAAGACAATACTCAAGAAGAGAGAGTTGAACACACAATTACAATGATTTAGCTCTTTTATGATAGTACAAATGCTATCACGAAACGAAGTGTTACAACACTAAATATTTAGCTCTTTGCAATGTTGAACTGTTCCAACAGGTTTGTCCAAGATTGTCTGACAATTGGTTCACATGTTTGGACTTATTCACGAAAGTGTTTTTGTTTTGGAATGTCTTTAGGGAAAAAAATGATATAAGTTAGAAAGGAAAACGGTTGTTAAGATAAATTTGACTAGACAATGGGATTGAAGTAAATTAATTATTTTAACACAACATATTTTAGCGTTATTTTGGAGGCTACAAATACTTACTTTTCGGAGATTACAGCTCAAGCAATAGAATTGGGCAATTCCAATGGTAAATGTAAGTAAATACGCACAAAAAAAGATAATGATAAATGACGATGATAACCTGTGATTAATAAAGGTATAGGTTTGAAGACTTTCATCAAAAAATGAAACAAAATAACAAAAGAAATATTGACCTGCATGGAATTGCCAGGATTTGAACCAACATTCCAACATTTTCAAAATCAACGCTTGATTCACTACACCAGAAAGAAACTTGTAACAACTGCTTGAAAAAATGCCATGTATTCTTGAATGGAAGAACGGTAGAACCACCAATCATTTGAAATATAAAAAGAAATCTTTTCAAGTTACGTCATCAACTTATTTAATCTCTTAACATATTGCCAGAGCCCAATATCACCAAAAAATTATTTTCAATAATGGCAGAAAGCACTGATATTAGTGAAAGAAGTGTGCTAAAATGGACACCCTTATACAATTTTGATCCCCAACCTCTAATTTGCTACTTAATATCCCTTCACTCCATAATAACTACAGTTATTATTGCTAATACAGCGATATCTTACAAATTTGACACAAATTATAAAGACTTATATGTAATAATCCCTTTTGGTATATTCCTTTAACAATATAAATGACAATTTTCTTCCAAAATTGTCGATTTTTTTCTCAGACGATGATCATAATTTTCTATTTTTTTATTATTCAGCATCCATACATCATACTTTCTTATGTAAATCCCTTGTTTTGAAATTGTAAGTGATATTTTGTGGAGGAATTCAGTTCATTCTGCTCAAATGTTTGTGAATTTTTATATTACCCAAATAAAATACTAGCAGGAAAACACTTCTGCAGCATTTTCAGTGATTGAAATTTAGGGGTTCATGATGAAATAACCATCCTTATGAGGAATGGTCCATCAATCATTCATGGGTTTTGCACAGTCCTCCCAAGCATATAATGTATATTTATATTTAGGCTTAGCCAAGGACTAATCTGATTCGCATCACTGAACAGCAGTTATGTGGCTTGAGCCCCAGATGAATGACCTATTGTGTACAGTGTAACAGTAGCTGGTTTCTAACAAGTGAACAATGAATAGACTATGAGGATGCTGTCAGTTAAGAAGGTATAAATTACCCCTGTGTTGTTTATGGTGTAACAATAGCTAGATGCTATAGTCAATGAATTGTGAAGTCTCTCGGGTTGAATGGTGTGGATTACCCCTGATTTTAAGAAAATCGAGGGTGTCGGGTTGGAGGGGTCTAAGGGCCAAAAATTCTTAATGTTAATTTGAAGGCTATGTTTTAGATTTTGAGTTGCCTGTTCATACGTATATCACATTTGCCACACACATTAGAGGATTCGCAAATTTGTATCCATCATATCTTGGAACTATAAGAGCTATTCTACAGAGTGTGAATTAATTATAAAATTTCCCATGGCTCTGATTTATAAAGTGTTGAAAATCTTCCCACGAAAAATCTCGACAGAAATAATATTATTGTAATGAATACATCTTTATATGCATCCCTCTCTCGCAATTTAAATGTACTTTTCATCACACAATTACATGGGGGACGTTTTTAGAGCACATATTTACCACATATAATGTTGTTTACTCAATAAATCTATGTTAAATGATTACAAAAAAATTGTAAGGATTTTTTGATTTTCCTGCGGTTATAAGCGTCAGAACTGTACATTTTTTCCAGCTCAGTATTTCTAAAATTCAAGGACAGTTCTACTCAAAATGCAATACTCTTTCTAATGTTATTCAAATCACAGACCTCGAGTACATTGTTATAGGAGTTCAAAGTTTAACTTAGCGCCAGCACTTAGATAATCTGTACAAATTTACATGTTAGATTGTTTAATATGCATGACAAACAACTAAAAAGACTGAAAAACAAGAACACTTTACAGTACATGCATATTTCGCTTTATTAAATCATTGACCTGTTCTAGAAATGGAGTAAACCAAATAATCAAGGTTGTGCATTACAGGAATTTAATGCACGGGTCATGACAATACAATTACTCCATACAAATTTTTAAAAGCCAATTTAATATACAAAATAATCAGTTTATCTGATCTTTTTCCACAGGTTAACAATGCTGCAGTATTTGGAACCAACACATTGCATACTTTTACTGTTGAGGAATTAGACAGGCACATGATAATAAATGTGAGGACGCCATTACAGCTTCTACAGCTTCTAGCAAAACATCTCATTAAAACAAAAGGTACAATAATTTCTTCCTTTTTCGCTCTCTGAATCTTTACATGACAATTAGTAAATACTTGTAAAAGAAGACTACGTTTATAGCAGTATTTAAGGTAACATAAAATAAGTAGAATAAATCACCGCTATCTGTTTGCGTAATATTTAAGAAAAAATTGGAACTGTACTCTGTATTGCTGCTTTTAGGTAGCACTTGCGGATATGTTTGGTTTTTAAAGGCACTATTGAATGCATTGCAGATTATAGTGCTGTATTACTTTAAATGTTATCTCCTTCAAGAAGTTGGACAGAGGTTATGGGTCACCTCTGTTTGTTCATCACAGTATCTCAAAAAGTAATGAATGGACTTTGCTCAACTTTGATGTTTTAATAATTCACAAGAAAGAAGTGATTACTTTTGGGGTACAATGTAAAAGGCATAGGAGGGCCGAGATGTTTTAAGGGTGATATTTAAGGCAGTTTAAGGTTAATTTTTTCAATGCAATTTTGTTTCTAAATCTATTCATATTCTTAATACAATTGGCTTGTGGTATTATGGAAATTCAAAACATTTGTTTTCTGGCATGAAAGAAAATTCAAATAATTGGTTTCTGGTATGAAAGAATATGAATCTTCAAAACAAATCAAATAATAAATGCTTTGCCTCAATAGTAAGTAAAAATGTCGATTTGACGTAAAATTTAAAAGCCAGAAGGCAAATAATTTCAATCCATTGAGAATGCAAGCTTGATCAAAGTGTTTTGATTTTTTATTTGAAGGTTGGGGGACCAAGGTAAATTGTGTTAAGGATGACTCCATACAATGAGCTCTCTCTCTCTAGGTGCCGAGTCTGGAACAGACATTGGCGATCATGGCCCTCCAGTCACTTCTGTTTAGAGCTAAATGCATAAACTTATTGTCACTTAGGCTGTTGTTGGTTGCCTAGTTGTTTAAGCTTTGGACATATTTAACTCGCTGCCTTCCTCTGCTTCTTTTGCCCTCAATTTTCCCACATACTGCAAGCTGTTCCAATCCACCCTCCCAATAAACATGCCCAAAAAATTCCATCTGTCTCCTTCTGATGGCATTGAGTAGGGACCTGTCCATGCCTGAAGCTATCAGGACATCATTTGTTTTCCTTTCTGTCCAATATATTTTCAACATTCTCCTAATGAACCACATTTCCGTAGCTTCTAATCTTTTCTTGATGTCACTGGTAATTTTCCAGCATTCACAGCCATAGAGAAGAATAGACCATACATATGCCTTCAAGACACGGACTTTCATGTCCATTCCAATATTTCTTCGGAAATATTCTTCGGAATTGGATTCATTTTTGTAAACATGCCTTTGGCAATTGCAATGCGTTTTCTAACTTCGTTAATGCATCGACTATCTTATGTTAGTGGGTAGCTCAAGTACTTAAACTGTTGTACTTGTTTAATTATTTCTCCTTGGCTTCGTATATTACATAATGGGTTTATGGCTTTTTTTAAACCACCATACATTCTGTCTTCTTTACATTTAGAGACAGCCCTCTCTTTTCACTCTCCTCTACAACTTTATCCAGAAGAGACTGCAGTTTTTCTTCTGACTCTGCTATAAGTACCATGTCATCTGCATAGCGTAGGTTATTCATATTATAGCATCCAACTTTCAGCCCCTCAAGACTGTTGATGTTACGAAGTATTGTTTCACTGTAAATGTAGAAAAGATCTGGTGACAAAACACACCCCTGCCTGACTCCTTTTCGGATTACCTCAAAATACATTGAGCACATGAATTTTAAGAATGCTTGATGGAATTTCTCATAGCGGTAGAGGGATGCGCTCTACAAAGGTCTTTCTACTGTTGATATTGTTGAAAGTATCATATATGAAGAAAATTGGCAGAACAATTGAAATTAGGCCAAAAAGTTACAAGACACTGACAAATTTGTGCTGTGTCATGGTGAGAAGAGAGACGTTTAGAATCCTTTTGTAATTTTATAATTGCTCTACAATAATTCAGCCACTAAAAGCATGGTTCATTGTCAGTATCATACCCACTGGCGTCATCAGAGATTTTCGTTTGGGGAGGGGGCACAGCAGTTCAGGCTGCCAAAAGGCAGCAATGCGCGTGCGTGCACTTAACAGCGTCGGATCCATGGTCCCTCTAAAGGACCCCTAGTGGACCAGGGGTGAAGCCCTGGTAGGGGTCAGAAGCACTGTGGATGTCTTTTTTCTGATGCCCCAAAATGGCTTAAAATCAAACATAAAAGTTCATCAATTAAACTGACAAAAAGAAGAAAATTTTTAGATTCAAAGTTTAAAATCAACTCGGATAAGCAGGTACAGAAGAAATTTCCTCTGCAAGTTTAAAAAATTCGGATAAAGCATGATTTGATATTTGAGTCAAATAGCTCTGAAAAAGTCACAAAAATGAGCAAAGTAAAGGAAAATGTCTTGCTGGTAGTTTGCCGCCAATTTTCTTGCCAAAATTTAATGAAAATCTGTCCAATTGTTCTGGAAGAAGATAATATTTTTTAGTCAAAAAGTTATTTTTCCTCGTAAAAATTGTTAGGCCGGCAGGGAGTAAATTGTTAACGAATTTATCTGGCCATTTTGAAGTTTCATGACCAGGGATGCAGGAGTAGAAAATTAAGGGTTTTTGTATGCAGCCTAACACTAATGACCCCAATGTTTGCCATTTCAAAAGTGGCCTATACAAACAATGAAGTCTGGCATAAAACCACGGTGTGTCTGTAAATTTCTAGTATTTTTGTGCAATAAAATGGTGAAATCTAAAGTAAAAGTGAAAATGAAAATTTATCAAAGACAATTATTGAAACACTAGTAGGCCTACTGACCAAAATTTGAGTTAGAATTAGAACAAGAAATAACTGCGGAAAATGTTTGAAATTGAAGTCATCAGTGAATTTTTTTCCGATTTATCATTGGGGCACAGCAAATATTTGAGGGGCACATGCCCCTTCCCTTAGCGACGCCACTTTATCATACCATATGGCAATTCCATGATCATACTCTTCTCTGTTAAGAATACAATTGATTAAAAATGATATTAAATGGCAAATATTGGATTAAGCAAGTTTGTTATGAGACATGAAATAACTTTTGATTAACATATTAAGGATATTACAGGCTTGAAGGCTAGATTTATTCTCCCAAATATAATGTATGTATTTGTCGATAACAAAAATAATGAAAAGTTAAATCTTTTATAATTATTACATTGTCTATGAATATTTTGCACAATTCTTATTATACAAATTGCCGCAAAATTGGGAGTAATGTAAGACAAAATTTTAGCACAAATTTTCCATTTTCTTCTATTTTATCTGAAAGAATATATATATTCTCTATTTTGTATTAGAATATTGGGCTACATGGGTGTTGAACCAAAAATGACTCTGTTAGTTTATATTAAAGGTGGCAATGGTTTGTTAGAGGTGACCTGCTGACCTTAGGTATCATTAAACAATCCCCCTTCCCCCGTTCCCCATCTCCCGCTTGAAAACAAATCTCATATGATATTAATTTTTGAACATTTTCCCAATTTTTTATCTGTTTAGAACATTTTCCCAATGGTATTCTTTCTATATTCTTCTAAGGCAAACAGATCAAACAGTTTTTGGTTCCGATACGATAACATCAGGAAACTATGCGGTCATGGTGGCGTGTGTGTGTGTGTGTATGGGTGTATGTATTTTTGTTGTCATGTAAGTCAATCTCTACAAACTAGGTATCTCATGTCACTTTTTGGATGTCAGGACATTTTTTGTGTCCTGACATTTTTTATCTATCTGCTGCACTCTACATTCCAAAGTTTGCCACCAGAAGAAGTTATTTCACTAACCTGACATTAGTGATATTTCTCATACTGAGAAACACATATTTAGTATTTGTCATTGTGTGTTTTGAACTTTCCCAGCTATCCTGAATTTTCCTAAGATATGTGATGTCTGCGTGCATGGGCGGCTCGTTGTATGGATTCAAATCCCCCTCCCCTCCCTGTTGAATTTTATTAATATGCATAGTGGGCAGGGTTTAATATGATTTTGCTGAAAAGAGCTTGTAAATACGGTATCTCAAGAATGGTAAACTGGATCATATCATATTTGGTACACAGATAGCCCATGGTCTGTAGATGTGTCCTGTTGTTTTTGATGGTGATATTATGCATATTAACGAGTAGGTTGGTGGTGATATCATGCATATTAATAAGTGGGCGGGGCTTAAGTGAAATAAAAAAAAAGAAGAGATAAACGAACAACTGTATGTCCGTTTTGCTTCATATTGGGCTTGATAATGTTGTTGGTTATTGTGTACATGCTTATGTTATCAACAGATGTCATTAATATGCTGCTAAATGATGTAAACACCATACTTTTATCTCATGAATGGTATATCTGATTTGTGCCATATGTCGTACACAGATGGGTCATGGTCTGTACATATGTTCTAATGTTGTGGTAGTGATGTCATGAATATTAATGAGTAGGCAGGGCGTACTGGCAAATTCTTGAAATAGGATAAATGAGCATCCGTTTTTACATCATACTTGCTATGATAATGTTGTTAATTATTGTGCAAATGCTAATGTTGTCAACATTTTTCTTAATCTGCATAGTGGGTGTGGCTTATGAATAAATATCCTGGAACAAATATATCATGATGTGCAATGACATGACAGTAGATACAAAAAAATGTGCAAATTAATTAACTGATGAAAGCATCGGAACCACAAAACCTTTTGGTTCTGATTTAATTTTTTATTTCGTTTGTAATACTTTGCAAATAAGAACCAGAAATCTAATAGAAATTAATGTAAATAACCAGAAGGTAAACATTTGTTGCAGTTAACTTCAGACCAGAGATATCGTGGTATACTATACCTCTGTTCAGACACGTGTGACACCTCTTTGAACTGACATTAATGTTGTACACCTATTTGACCTTTGATCTCTGCATTGTATTCTCTTGATATTTCCAGGTTCAGTGGTAAACATTTCATCTATTAATGGAATCAAAGTCGTAAGTATGCAGCAGCATTTTAAGATTGTTTGCTTGATGGAAATGAAATCAAGCTGGGTATAAATGATTGGGATCAAAGAGAAAACAGATCAAATTGGGTATAAATGATTGGGATCAAAGAGAAAACAGATCAAATTGGGTATAAATGATTGGGATCAAAGAGAAAACAGATCAAATTGGGTATAAATGATTGGGATCAAAGAGAAAACAGATCAAATTAGGTATAAATGATTGGGATCAAAGAGAAAAGGTATAAATGAAAAATTGGGTATAAATGATTGGGATCAAAGAGAAAACAGATCAAATTAGGTATAAATGATTGGGATCAAAGAGAAAAAACGGATCAAATTAGGTATAAATGATTGGGATCAAAGAGAAAACAGATCAAATTGGGTATAAAATGATCAAATTAGGTATAAATGATTGGGATCAAAGAGAAAACAGATCAAATTGGGTATAAATGATTGGGATCAAAGAGAAAACAGATCAAATTAGGTATAAATGATTGGGATCAAAGAGAAAACAGATCAAATTGGGTATAAATGATTGGGATCAAAGAGAAAACAGATCAAATTGGGTATAAATGATTGGGATCAAAGAGAAAACAGATCAAATTGGGTATAAATGATTGGGATCAAAGAGAAAACAGATCAAATTGGGTATAAATGATTGGGATCAAAGAGAAAACAGATCAAATTTCTCAACTTTTTAAGACGTTTATTAGAAACAAAATTATTGAATGAAATTTTTGTGACTTTAAACTACTGTTTGCATTTGTAGTTTTGATCCTGTAAGTACAGTGGACTCCTACTCTACTAAGTAAACTCTTATACTCATATTTTAATCACCGTTTGTCCGTTTTGTTTCTTATTCAGTATAATAATTAGTGTCAACATGCTCATGGTATAATAATGTCAAATCTTATTAATGTGCATAGTGGGCGGGGCTTAAAGTTATTTTGTTAAATAAAGCTTGTAAACACGAAATCTCCAGAACAACACATTGGATTTATGTTATATGTGGTACACATGTAGCCCAAGGTCTGCAAATGTGCCCTATTAATTTTGGTGGTGCATATTAATGAGTGGGCGGGGCTTAATGTAAAAATCTGGAAATGCTCATTTTTGACAACCGAGTTTCTGTTTTCATATCGCCCACCACCTCACCCACTGGCACTATCTTCAGGAGCGTCGAGACTGACATAACCTGGATTGATCAATTTTCCATTCAGGGAAAAACTGCTCCTTCCATCCCCATTATCCACGCCTACACCCCCTCCCCTCTCTTATCTCTTCCTCATCCACCAATACCTTGGGGCCCCTCTCACCATCATGCTGCATCCTCCCCACCCCAGAAAAAGCCTTTTCAGTAACAACCCTTCCCCAAAAGATCTCAACTCTTACAAGACGAATAACCAAAGACAACTCGCAAAACTTCCACAGATCTTCCCTGCCAACTGGCACAGACCACCCCAAACCTCCTTATTCCTACCCTCTACCCCCACCACTCAATCAAAAAAACCCAACTCAACACCAACAGAACCCCCTGGAATTGACGTTACTGTCACCCCCACCGTTCCCTAAATCACAGTAAAGGTGTGGTCAGATTCAGGGATCTGGCCTACCTTACTGATGAAGACCTTGAAACGAACTAACCACCCAAAATGTCACAGAAGCCCGACTCATCCTCAAGAGAGACGGTCCTCAAGAACTTTTTCCACACCAACTCTCCTCCCACATAACAGAGGCTACTTAAGGATCCCAGTCACCCCCTTACATCCCAAACCCCTCCGTTGCCATAAAGAGGTATGGCCATCCCACTAACACCCCAGACCATGACAACACTCCTGCACCAACACCCCACTCTGCACAAATTGTGATGGAAAACACCCAGCCAACCATCCCTCCTTCTCGAAAGACTGCCCCACCTGGCTTCAGGAAAAACAAATTACTAAACTTAAAACCCTTAGCCCCAACATAACTTACCTAGAGGCCAGGAAGCAATTCCTCGCTTCCCTCCACACCAAGCCTTCCTACTCGAACATAGTCTCCTCCAACACCAATACCGCCTCCCCTAACACAACAAAAACTGACTCACATACCCAAACAGACCTCACCTGGCTCTTCTTACCAAGTCCTAAACCCATCATCATTGACAACAAACAAACCACACCTACTACCCAAACGACCTCCACCTCCACCACTTCTCCCCCTAACCTTCCTTCCTTCTCAAAGACTTCCGCCATCCCCTACGTCAACACATCTAATGCCAACAAAGTCAAGCCAACGTGGCTAACAGTAACAGTCACCCAATCAACAAGCAACAAACCAAGAAACAACCAACAAACAAACAGTCCACCATCCAAACCCACACGCACACTAATGACACGGAAGAGAACATGGATTGTTCGGTTACCAAACATACTTCTTGTCCAATTTTCAAAAATAACCGTTCCCAAAGAAATAGGGACAAATCCAAAGAGAAAATTAACCAACTCAGACCGAACAGATCCTCCTCAAGATAACCCTATGCCTCCTTATGGCGTGCAACATAAACGATAGAAATAACATTCTCAACATCATACAATGGAACATACGGAGCCCTAAGGCCAATTCTGAAGAAATTGACCTTCTGGTCACCACCTTCAACCCGGTCGTCTTCTGCCTTCAAGAAACTTTTTTGAAAACCACCGACCATTACTCCCTCAACAACTTTGCTTGCTATCACAAACATCAAGTGGACGCCAACAGGGCCTGTGGGGGCATCTCCATTCTCGTAAGACATGATATCCCGCACAGCCCTATTCAAGTGCACATCGACCTTCAGGCCATCTGTATATCTATCTCCCTCCACAAACCTTTCACTCTTTGCAATATCTATCTCCCCCCCAACACCAATATTCAGCCAACCAGCCTTAACAACCTCATCTCTCAGCACCCCTCCCCCTTCATCCTTCTTGGTGACTTCAACGCTCACAACCCTCTGTGGGGCTCTGTTACCACCACCCCCAGAGGCAAGCTCATCGAGAACACTCTTCGTCAGCACAGCCTCTCCTTGCTCAACACTAACTCCTTGACCTACCTTCACCCTGCAACAGGTTCCCTTACCTGTATTGACCTGTCTATCTGTTCCTTCAACCTTCTCCCTGATTTTAGCTGGAGAGTTACTGCTGACCTCTGTGGTAGTGATCATTACCCTCTTTTAATACACTCTAACCTTCAAACCTCCACTGACCACACCCCAAATTGGAACCTCGAGAAAGCTGACTGGCCCCTTTTCTAAACCCTCTGTGACTCACACCTCTCCCCCCATCTCCTTGAGGATGAGGAACCCATGTCAAACTTCAGTAATATCCTTATCAACATTGCCACCTGCTCAATTCCCAAAACCTCCAAACCCCTAAATCATCCCCCAATTCCTGGTTCTCTGATGACTGCAAAACCGCCATCAAGAACAGGAAAAGAGCCCTCAGAAACTTCAAAACTAACCCGACCACCTATAACCTCAACCTCTTTCGCATCAGCCGTGCCAAGGCCAGACGCACTATCAAGGACAGTAAAACTAACACTTGGAACAACTTCATCTCTTCTCTCACCACCAACACCCCCACAAAGAAAATTTGGAGAATGGTTAACACCTTCCACGGCAGAGTGGGCAAATCTCCTATCTCTCTCAGAATGGTGACCTTCTCACCGCAAAAAAGGACATGGTTAACCACCTCGCCGCCACTTTCAGCAACATCTCATCCTCGACCAACTACTCCAATGTCTTCAAAACCAAAAAAGCTTCTTATGAAGCCCGGAAAATCACTTTTCCTTCCGACAATTCTGAAAGATACAACGCCCCTCTCACCCTCTCTAAATTAAACCTAGCCATCCACGACGCTGGCTGTACCTCCAAGGGCCCAGATAACATCCCCTACCAGTTCCTGAAACACCTCCCCATTAAGGCCACCACTACCCTACTCACAATCTTCAACAACATTTGGACCTCACACTCCTTTCCCCCTATATGGAGGACAGCTATTGTCATCCCCGTCCTTTAACCGGAAAAAGACGGTACTGACCCCTCCAGCTATCGCCCTAACTTGCTGTCTTTGTAAAATTATGGAAAGGATCATTAATCAGAGACTAAACTGGTTTCTTGAGACCAACAGAATCCTCTCCCCTGACCAAAGCGGCTTCCAAAAACGTTGCAATACCCTAGACCAGTTAATTACGCTCGACACAGCTATCCGGGAATCCTTTGCAAAAAAGGAAAACCTCATTGCCATATTTTGTGACCTTGAGAAAGCTTTCGACACTACTTGGAAATACGGCATTACCCGCAAACTTCACACCATCGGTCTCAGAGGCCATCTCCCCATCTTTATTCAAAACTTCCTTTCATCCAGGCGGTTCCAAGTTCGTATTGGCCACACCCTCTCCAACCCGTACCCCCAAGAAGAGGGCGTCCCCCAAGGCAGCATCCTCTCTCCCACTCTCTTCAACCTGAGCATCAATGACATCGCGGATAACCTTGGCCCCAACATCAAACGTACCTTATATGTGGATGACTTCACCATCTTCTACTCCTCCCCTAGCTTTCCTATTGTTGAAAGTAGGCTCCAAACCAGCCTCGACCTGCTGCAAGACTGGAGCAACAAAAACGGTTTTAAATTCTCCAAAGACAAGACAGTCTGCATGCACTTTTGTCATTTCAACAACCTCCACCCCAACCCTAACTTTGTGCTCAATGGTAATCGCATCCCAAAAGTTGAACACACAAAGTTCCTGGGTTTAACTCTAGACCCTAAGCTCACCTACAAGCAACACATCACCAACCTGAAACTGAAATGCAACAACTCCCTCAACCTCCTCAGACTCCTCTCCAACACCACTTGGGGTGCGAACCGCTATACTCTCCTCAAAATTTTCAGGCTCACCATTCGTGCCAAGCTTGACTACGGCAATATTGTCTACTGTGTCGCTCACAACTCATACCTCAACCACATCAACACCATCCAAAATGAAGCCCTCAGGCTTTGTCTAGGTGCTTACAGGACCTCCCCAATCACCAGCCTTCAAGTTGAAGCCAACGAACCCCCCTTTCTACTTAGATGTAGAAAGCTTAGCCTATCCTATGCTTTTAAGGTCCTCACCAACACCCAGAACCCTGTTTACAACCTCATTAGGTACCCCAAATTCTCCACCCTCTTTGATAGGACTAAAACCCTATCCCCTCCCTTCAGCTTACGCATTAAATTAGACCTTCCATCTCGGCATCAACCCCACCTCTCTCGGCACCTTCTCCTGGCCCACTTTTCTTCCTTGGACCACCCCCCTCTCTTCTGTCCACCTGGGCCTCTCCACTCATCACAAAGCTCAAACCCATCCTAACCTCTTCATCAATCTTCACAACCAAGTCAAAGACCAACTCTCAAATTACACCTCCATCTATACTGATGGGTCCAAGGAGGGCAACAAGACAGCTGCTGCTGCGGTCATCCAAGACATTATTCTCAGTAGCAGACTTCCCGACTACTCATCCATCTTTTCAGCCGAGGCTAAGGCCATTCTCCTTGCCCTCAACTTTATTGAGAATTCCCCGCTCAGCCACTTTGTTATTTTCTCCGACTCAAAGGCTGTTCTTACTTCTTTACTCAACCTTAAATAGGATAACCTCACATGCCACCTCCTCCTATGCAAACTCCTTTCTCCCACCCTCTGCAGGAAAAGTATTCTTTTCTTCTGGATACCCAGCCATGTTGGCATCCCGGGTAATGACAGGGCTGATGCAGCCGCTAAGCTTGCCCTCACCCTCCTCCCTGCCCCTTTTCCCAAAACCCTCTCTGACATCAAACCGCTTATCGCTTCCCTTGTTCGGGACCGCTGGCAAACCTCATGGAAGTCCCAAATTGACAACAAACTCCATGTCATCCAGCCCGCAATTTCGATCAAAGCCACCATCAACAACCTCTCTCGTATTGACAACGTTCATATTACCCGTCTTAGAATTGGTCACACTCATCTCACCCACTCCCACCTCCTTATTGGCTCCCCCCAATCCCTCTGCAACAATTGCCATTGCACCCTCACAATCCATCACATACTTCTTGCTTACCCCCTGTACAACCTTCCCAGAGCTTCCCTCGCTCCCTACAACTCAATTGCTGAGTTCTTCCAGAAAAATCCTCTGGATAAAATTATCTCCTTCCTTCATCATGCCTCCCTCTACGACCATATTTAGTTCTCCTCTTCCACCCCCTCTCTACTTTGTTTTTGTTTCAACCATGCACCTCCCTTAACGATCACAGCTTTCTGACCTTTTGTCCTTAAATTTCTCTCATTCTTCCCCTGTTTACTTTACTTCCTACCTCTAGAATGATCTGACCTATCAGGCACAATTTGACCTTAGTTGTTGTGGTGCCGTTAAGCCTTCATCAAATAAAAAAAGAACCCCCTCATCGATCCAAACCAAAGCAAATCTTTCCAACTAAAATTCCATCTTCACAACACCAACTCCCCCAGATCACCCCACATTGACTGGGAAGACTCTTCAGTCAAAGTTTCTTCCTTTTTGACCCTCCCCTTCATCGATCACAATCCCCTCTAAGACATGGAGGTTGGACAGCCCTCTCCTGACTGGGTCCTCCCTCAGGGGGCCCCCCACCCTCATCACCTCTAATGGCAAATGAACTCGAAAATCTCCTGAACCACAACAAGCTTTGCCTCCTTAACAACGGCTCCCCCACTTACTTACACCCAGGTACTGGCACTTTCACCATCCTTGACCTCTCCATCTGCGACCCCTCCCTATTTGTTGACTTCTCAGACTGGAGGGTTCACCCTTCACTTTGCAGGAGTGACCATTTCCCCATCCTCATCTACACCCAAACCCCCTTATCTCACCCCTTCTTAACCAACTGGAGATTGCAGCACACAGACTGGGGCCTCTACTCCACTCTGTGCAATGTCTCCATCACTAACGGCATCCTTCTCTCCAACCACCCCATCTCTCTCTTTATCTCCAAACTCTTGGAGGTTGCCAATTACACTTATCCCCACTTCCACCTTCATTTCACAGAACTTCAAACCCTGGTTCACCACCGACTGCAAAAAAGCCATCTCCCTCAAGAACAAAGCCCTCCGTCTCTTCAAAACCCACCCCACACCCCAAAACCTTGACAAATTTTGCATTCTCTGAGCCAAAGCCAGGAAGATCATTAAACTCAACAAAAAGGTCTCCTGGGAAACCTATGTCTCGTCCCTGAATCTCCAGGCCGCCCCCTCCAAGGTCTGGAATAATGATCTGTAGCTTCAAAGGGAAAAGCTCTTCCAACAACATCTCTCACCTCATCCATAACAACACCAAAATCACTGACCTCAAAGACATTACCGACTGCCTAGCCTCCACTTTCGCCAATACCTTCTCAAATGACAATCTTTCTTACTCCTTCCGGAACCAGAAAATTGAGGCTGAAAAGAACCCTCTTAATTTGCAGTCCAAAAATCAGTAAAACTACAATCTCTGAGCTCTCCTCCGTCTTAAACAATTTGGGTCCTCCTCTAAAGGCCCTGACGGCATTCACTACAATTTACTCAAAAATCTCCCCAGGAACTCCCTAGAAATACTTCTCAAGACTTACAATTACCTGTGGTCCTCAAACTCTTTCCCCAACACCTGAAGAGAGGCCATCATCACCCCAATCCCCAAAACTAACAAAGACGGATCCAACCCCCAAAAATACAGACTCATTGCTCTTAATTCCTGCCTCTGTAAGATCATGGAACGTATGGTCAACTACAGGCTCTGCTGGTACCTCGAGAGGAACTACATTCTTTCTCCGACTCAAAATGGTTTCAGAAAAAACGAAACTGCCTGGACCACTTCCTCAAACTCGACACCTTCATCCTTGAAGCCTTCGTCAGATATCATTACGCCTTCTCAACCTTCTTCGACATCAAAAAGGCCTTCAACACCACTTGGCAGTATGGTGTCCTCAAAGACCTTTACTCCTCCAGCCTCAGAGGCCTCCTGCCCACCTTCATCCAGAACTTCCTTCACTCCTGCCACTTCAGAGTATGCATTGGAAACACCTACTCCCAAAGATACACCCAACATCTGGGTGTCCCCCAAGGCAGCATCCTCTCCCCCACTCTTTATCTTCAAAATTAACAGCATAACCAAAACTCTCACCCCCAACATCAAAAGCTCTCTCTATCCTGACGATTTCATTATCTACTCATCCTCCCCATGCTTCCATACTCTCCAAAATAACCAACAGCACTGTCTGGACAGTCTGGCTCACTGGAGCGAATCCAACGGTTTGAACTTCTCAAAAGACAAAACTGTTCTCATCCATTTCAACAACAACAACTCCTTCCTCCTCCACCCCAATCTCCGTCTCAAAGATTCCATAATCCCCAGTAAATACAGTTCTTGCTTCCTCGGAATCACACTCGACTCCAAACTTTCCTATCTCTCCCACATCAACACCCTCAAAACCAAATGCCACAAAATCCTCAAGCACTGACTGGGGGGAGGGAAATCGTCTTACCCTGCTCACCTTATACCGCTCCCTCCTCAGATCCAGGCTGGACTATGGCAATTTCGTCTTCGCCTCCGCCCACAAATTTTACATGAAACACCTGGAGGTCACTGAGAACACTGCCCTAAGGCTTTGCCTTGGTGCCACTCACACCTCCCCTATCACCAGTCTTTACGTCGAAGCCAATGAACCTCCTGTGCACGAAGGCCGGCCTCTCCTTTGCTCTCAGCATCCTCATTGATCCACGAAACCCTTGCTTCCATTCCATCTGCTCTCCCCCCTTCACCAACCTCTTCAATCTCAACAAATGCATCCCCGCACCTTTTGGGATTGGGATGCACTCCCACTTCTCCAAAGCCAACATCAACATTTTTTCGATTGCCAGACACGCCAGCCCACCTACACCCTCCTGGACTATTTACCCCCCCCTCCCCTCTTTTCCTCCCCCTGCCCAAGGTTTACCTTTGTCTTTCTTCCTTTACGAAAGCTCTTCACAACCCAGCCTTCTTCCACTCCAAATACTGTCAAGTCAGTAGACATTTTCATGACTACTCCTTCCACTTCACCGATGGTTCCACATGGGAAGGCTCCTCTGGGGCTGCCACCGCCTGTCCTGGCCTCACCCATTCCTCAGGTTACCCGATGGCACCTCTTTTTACTTTTCTGAGGCGAAGGCCATTCTCCTAGCCTTAAACTTCATAGAACTTGTTTTCCGCCCCCGTTTTATCATCTTCTCTGACTCTAAATCCGTCCTCATTGGCATCCTCAACATGCTCTGGCCCAACCTTCTCATTCTACAAATCCTCAACAAACTCCACACTCTTTCCTCCCAAGCATAGAAAATTATCTTTTTCTGGATTCTCAGCCACATCGACATCCCTGGCAATGAGAGAGCCGACAGAGCCGCCATCAAAGCTCTGTCAGATAACCTCTCTTTTTTTTTATTCCACACTCAAACCTCCGTCTCCAACTACATCAACAAAACCTGGCAAAACTCCTGGAATTACAAAACCAGTAATAAACTTCACACCATCAAACCCAAAGTTGGGACCAACACCCCTCTGCATAGTCGCAACCGCAGGGAAGACATTGTTGTTACCCGCATCCGCCTCGGCCACTCCTCTCTTACTCACTCCCATCTCTTATCCAGCTCCTCTGCCCCACTTGCAACATCGATCTCTCCATCAAGCATATTTTCTTAACCTGTCTCCTACACCAGAACTCTTCTCTCCTCACTCTCCTCAATCTCGGACCTATTCGAAAACAATTCTTCCTCAAACATCATCAACTTTCTCTGCAACAACAACCTCTTCCACCACATATAATCTCCTCCCCTCTTCCCTTTCTACACCTAACCTTACACACCCCTTTCTTTTCACCTAAATTTTTCTCCCACATTCAGCTTTTCCCCTTTATCTCCCTTACAAACCTTCCATCCCCTCACTATCCTTACTCTTAAACCATTATTTATTAACACCCTCTTGGCATATTTGACTCTGACTGTCGCAGTGCCGTTAAACATCAACAAACCAAACCATCATATCTTGTGTTATTATGTTTTTATTATGCAATGTTGTTATTATGCTATGTTGTTATTATGCAATGTTGTTATTATGCAATGTTGTTATTATGCAATGTTGTTATTATGCTTGTGTGCATATGTACATGATGTAAAATAGTTAAATCTCATTAATATGCATGGTGGGTGAGATTTAATGTGGTTTTGCCAATAATAGAGGTTGTAAACATGAACACTTAATGAAACCTTGGTGTCAGATGTGGTACAGTGATTAAAAACATTGTATGACTTATGAAATTATTATTCCTTTTGCTTGTAGCTTTTAGATCAAAAAAACATCAAAGCAGTTCAGTGGATTGATGTGCATGTCATTCTTTTGTTGAATTTTGGAGTTTCTTCATGATTTGTTTGTATTTTGATATCACAACACATTAATTCACGTACTGTACATGCATACATTGTTCTGTACAAAACACTCATTATAACTTCATTACTATAGCCATTCAGTGGCTACCTTATCACCAACATACACAATGATATACTAAATATTCATCATGATGTACTAAATATTCATCATGATGTACTAATATTCATCATGATGTACTGAAAATACACGATCATATACTAAATATTTATGACATACTAAATATCATAATATACTAAATATTCATCATAATATACTGAAAATGTACTAAATTGATATTGATTTGAAACAGTGTTGATTGTATGCAAATGTATTTGATAGCATATACAAATGTATATTTCAGAATAGGAGTGGCTTTTACGTTATGCAATCCGGAACTGCAAATGCAACTCTAGTTTTATCATACTTGCTATGATAATGTTGTTAATTATTGTGCAAATTGCTAATGTTGTCAACATTTTTATTGATCTGCATGGTGGGTGTGGCTTATGAATAAATATCCTTGAACAAATATTTCATGATATACAATGACATGACAGTAAGTACAAAACTTATAAGTTAATCAGCTTATGAAAAAGAAGCATCGGAACCACAAAACCTTTTGGTTCTGGTTATTTGTGCTGTCTTATCTCGCTCAAAAACCATTGCTCTGTAAAGTCTCCCCCATATGTTTCAAATTTAAAACTATCAATTTTTCATTTCATAATATTCCTTTTGCATTGTATTCTTTTCATATCCTTTGCTGGCTTAAATTTACATAATTTGTAGTACATTCTATGTATGCAATTGTAATCATATTAATGTATATTTTATACATTTCATTTAACATCTAGAAAAACTTCAATTATTTCATTTTAATGTGTTTAAGGTGAGGAGAGGCCAGACTCTCTGAAGTGTGGCATTCAAATCCTTTTTCTTTTTCCTTTTTTTTTGGAGGGAAATTCAGCATTACCACAACAGTGGAGTAAGGGACTACAGCTCTTTGTCAAGGTCATATATATCCCCCTTCCCAGTGGTAATTACAAACAAATCAGTGAGAAGTATTTTCTAATGTTTAAATCACCATATGCATTGACGTATTTTAGTCGCTACTGCCTACAGACAAATCTCTGGGGACATTACAGGTATATGCACATAAAATAATGGTGTTGAATGTTGAAAACGATTTTCTCTTTTCACACTGCAGCCCCAAAATGGATTGCTAGAGTCACCAGTATCTTTTAAGAATATATGATCCGCTCTAGGTTTTCATTCCGTAAACTCACATAATGAATATCTGTTGCAATAGATTTTCAGTCCAGAATCCTCAAAGCCTACAAGGTTGAACAAAAACATCACTTAAAATCACTCATCAATAAACAAACAAAACCTTCACTATTAAATACCACCCTATTCGTAAATTATTACTGCAAGGCACACTTTGACCACAGGGGAATACTTTTGTCCTTAACTGTGTTGAGTGTGAAAGTCAGTGCAGCTGCAGTAAAATCTGTTAACTATCAAGTCAGATTATAACCATGGAAAGTGAGGTAAGTGTGTGGATTGTAGAAATAAGAAATCCCTGGTGTAATAACTTGTGCTGGATTGTGATTTCTGTTGTGAGCAATACATAAATATAGACCCCGACAGATTTGAGATTTTGTTGGGACTTATGACAGAAAATGTATTGCGAGGTTTAGATTTAATGCACTACTTGACTTTAGCCAATTTTCCACCCCTTTTAATTTGACAGATTCCAAACCATTTTACATTTGGCATTAGCAAATCAACTCTGAATCACTTGACACTCTGTGCTGCTCAAGGTAAGTAGAAAGCATCAAATCTGACAGTCATTTAGTTGAATAGGTTGAACTACCAGTGGTGGATATCTCCATATAACCTTAGCTGTTAAGAAAGGTACATTTTAATTTAGTTATACAGACTCCTAGCTTGATTATAAGAGAGGGAGGGGGAGGAGGGGGGGGGGCTGCATGTATATATATATCTGGATGTTAAACATTTTTCCAACAAAGATTCATTTTACAGCTGTTCAAATTTCCATACCAGATTTTTCTAAATAATATGCTGTTTCTGAGATAAGAAATAAGTAGTTCCATCAATACAATATGTTGAAAATATTTGGTTTTGATGAATTTTAGGACATTTGACTTACCTCACCTAGTCTCTTCAGGCTTCCTGGCCCATGAGGCTGCTAAACGCATAAGGCTGCTAAAACATTTGACTGCCTTCGTATAATCATCATGGAAAAAAACCAGTCAGAGACCACTGTGACCTCAACATAAAGTAAATGTGTCATAGAATAACAAAAAGGTTGTGGGTCTATATTTATAACACTTAAGAACTTTACATTTGATTTGCTATATCCTACGAGAATCTGAACTTGTTTCAATATGAAAAGACTTTTGTTGGCAAAACTTCATTGGATTTCAAAGTAGGTGTTCATAGTCACTGAGTGACAAAGTAACAATGCCCCCATTGTGGATTGTTTGGTAGAGAAGGGTTACACTTTGGTGAAGTTCATTTTCATTGGATGTAGATTGAATGCACCATAAAATCAATGTGTTTTTCCATGTTATTGATTTTTTTTTTTCTGCTGCAAATTTTCCTTTTCTTAGAGCTTGGACCTAAAGGAGTAAGAGTCAATGCTGTAGCGTAAGTGTAACTTCTTTACAGTGAAGACTTTCAAGTCAAGCAATATTCTACTAAATGTTTTATGTTCAGAAACAATATTTAGAACAACAGATAAAGCAGTGCCTCAGTTGGAGGCTAGAGTTCGACCTATTTGCGGGACTTAAGTTTCTAGCATAATAAATTAAATATTATTTATACTGAAAATGTTATTATTTATGCTATTATTTGAATTAAAAAAATTAGACAGGTGAAAATTGATTCTCTGACAGAACGTGTCAGATTGTAAGTATTCTTGGAGTGAAGATGATATACTGCAATTTTGCACAGAATTTTACATACCTTGTTAGGTCATCTTCCCTAGAAATAGGGACACTAGTGTAATTTCACAAAGCCTGTTAGGGACACGAATGCAATGCTTCATAGCTTTTTGATCATCTTTCATGGTGATAGTAAACTTTTCGTTAGCTTCTACATTATTGGTTCAATGAATTCTCACAGTAAGACTGATATACAGAGACACATGGTTAAAATTGATTTGTAGGATGCAAAAAAGGTTGTTTTCTTCTAAAAACAAGGGTACAGAATGGAAAATCTTCAACGCCTATGGATCAAATGTTCTTCAAGACGTTGTAGATCTTCTCCAAAAACTTTTCTGAATGACATGGTTATGTCTAATGAAGGGCTACCTGCAAGTTTAGAGCACCCAGACATAATTTGTCAGTGAATGCAATTGTCTATTAGACTGTTCCATCTGGTCATAATGTCAAACTTCTACAGAATATTGTTGGTCTTTGGGGACAGTGTGGGCTCGGGAAGGGGTGGAGCTGAATATATAATGAAAGAATGGTTTAAGGTGAATAGAGGGTAGTTTGTTAGGTAAACGACTTTAAAATATTTGCATCACACCTTAAGGATGCTTTATAATATTTTAATATTTCATTAACATTGGCAAGTCAAGGCCTTTCCTTTTTTTGTGGTTTAGTGGATAGAACTAAAGAGGCGTTTAAAATATCGGGGAAAACTCCAAATATTTTGAGGATTGTAGTAAAATGTTGCAAAAATCTAAAACAAAGGAAAAGGCAAGTGCATCCTTCAAAGCTCAGGTAATTTGAAATCAACTAGCCCCATTACTGCGCATACGTCCCTTAATATTAAGCCCATTCTCTGTGCAAGCTTTGAATAGTCGAGCATGCTGTCCTGCCGACATTTCTAATTGATATCTTGCACTTTTTCATATAATCTCTTTTCCAGTCCTGGTGTTACTGACACAGATGCGAAAACAAGGTTAAAGCTAAATGAGGAGAGCTATCAAAAGGTAAGCATAAACTAAGTAACTTCTAATCATGTCACAATATTTACTGTAACATTGATTAAGTTGCTTAGGTTTAAATTGCAACATGGATGCACATGGCAACAAATTCCTTTATGATTGAACTTCTATCATGTCATCTCGTTTGAAGTTCTATGGACACCTAAATTAAGAAAATTAAATATAGATGAAAAATCTGAGTGAACAAGCATACATGGATTTTGCATCAAATTTGCTTATTCTGTGGAACTTACTTTTAATTTGACACACAATTAAACAACATATCCATTCCACCATTTGTGTGTCATGATTATGATAAGTTACACATTACAGTCACTGGGTATATATGTTTTGACTCTTGTGCTTCGATGTTCTTCGGTCGGAGTGATTCCGTGATTGGTCAAAACAATTTCCATGGGAATAGGCAAAAAATCAATGCTTATTCATATAAATATGGATTTAATATCCATTAAATTGAGGAGCATAATAACAAGTGGATTGATATGGTACATAATTTGTTGATTGCATTGGGCATTCTCTTGGTGTAGATGGTGGATTTTATTCTTTTGTTCGGAGAGATTGTTGCAGATTTATATAAGCTCTAAAACTTGTATATTTTAGGTGCCTTTGTCTAGGGTATATGTACCATTCTGTACCTTTCCATACTTTTTGAGTGTGTTATAATCTTATAAAACTCATTGCACAATTTCTGCATGAACATTAACCAATAGGTTAGAAATAATTGAAAAATAAAACTTGATAACAAATTTTGTTAATGATACAAGCTTGTTTTATTTTTCACAGTATTTAGCAAGAAGTGTAAAAATCACTGCATTGGGTAAAGCCGGGTCTCCATCTGACGTTGCGAAGATGATTGTATTCCTACTATCTGATGATGCAGCAAGTGTGACAGGAGAAGTAATAGCCGTTGATGGAGGATTTCATGTCTTCGATCGAAAACAGTAAAATACAGCAAGGACTTTCTGCAATGAAGTGGACTGGTGTGACTGGAATAAAATATCATATAACTAGAATTTTAGCACTTGGTAGGGTGCATACGTTAATCCCTTTGGAATTCCAACATGGCTATACCACTTGGTAGGGTGCATACGTTAACCCCTTTGGAATTCCAACATGGTTATACCACTTGGTAGGGTGCATACGTTAATCCCTTTGGAATTCCAACATGGCTATACCACCTGGTAGGGTGCATACGTTAACCCCTTTGGAATTCCAACATGGCTATAGCACTTGGTAGGGTGCATACGTTAACCCCTTTGGATTTCCAACATGCCTATAGCACTTGGTAGAGTGCGTACGTTAACACCTTTGGAATTCCAACATGCCTAATATTTTTTCTCGAGTGTATTCCCCATCCCCAATACATTCTACCTCAGAAATCCTAGGCTCATCAAGTTTATCTCCAGAGAATCTCTTTCTCACTTTTGATCTGTATTTCCCATTTGCATTTAAAATACTTCAGGATTATCTAACTTCTGACCTAATTTTTCCAAGGCCATATCAATGTTTTCAGATTTCATCAGCCTTAATATTCATTGTTTGAGTTCTTTTCAGCCAAGAATCACTTTTCATCATTTCCCTTTCATGCCAGAAACCACTTGAGATTTGTTTTGTGCTCCCAAATTTGTAAGCAATTAGGAATCCAATTAAAGATTATAATTGGTAAGGATATTTAAATAAGTATGATTTAATTATCTTTTACATCACAGCATGCACGAATTATGTTCAACAAATGGAAAAAGAATAATCAGTTGTTTTTATTGAAAGTATAAACTTCACAAAAGTTGTAAATACTTTTGTAGTTTACTTCTGAATCTTCATGAGTTTAGTTATTATATTATGTTCTGACAGCTTAACATTCTCTACCTTAGATTTTGGTTTTATGTACTACTGTATGCATAGGCATATGGGATGGGGCATAGGCATAAGCATATGGGATGGGGGTGGAGATGGGGCATAGGCATATGGGATGGGGGTGGAGATGGGGCATAGGCGTATGGGATGGGGTTGGAGATGGGTGTAGGCATATGGAATGGGGGTGGAGATAGGCATGGGGGTGGAGATGGGCAGCATATATGCAATTTTTGGGGCAGATTTTTGACATTTTTTGATAGATAGATAAATGTACAAAGGAAGTGAAATTAATTATGCATAAACAGGAGAAATGAAAATTCAGATTTTAACTTTGAGTGTTTGATTCACTTTTTGAATAGTTTTGAAAAATCATGTTGGACAAATTGTCAGTTTTTATCATTATCGACAAGTTTTACTTAATGATAAATGCATAAGGCGGCAATACTATATTGTTTCAAAAATTTGTTGCTGGCAGCATGCATTGACCATTTCAGTAATACGTGCGAATTATCTGTTAAAGCAGTAACGCACCGGAACCACAAAACTCAACATGTGCAAGCGCGGCGAGCTGTCGGGCAGTACGTACCATAGAACTTCGAAAGCATCAAGCAGTGGTGTAGCTAAAGGGGGACAGAGGGGTGATATTTTCTTTCAAGGGGGGTAGCTTGGATTCAGATTTTTGATGCTTTTCACCCCCCTCCCCCCTGCAAAAAAGTTGAGTAACCATTTCTCATTTTAAACCCCCTCCCCCCCCACCTTAAATTGGAAGTAGTCACATTTGTCTACGACTGTTTGAATGTAAATCACTTTATAAAGCATCTTAATGTGGTTTTGCCAACTAGCTTGTAAACAATTTATCTCAAGAATGATGCATTTTATTCATGTCATAAAAGAACACAAATATTCCGGGGTCTGTAGATGTTTCCTGGTTTTGGTTTTGTAGTGTGATTTATATCATCGTCAATGTACCATTGGAGGAGTTAGTGTAGGTTCCTTTTCTGTTAGAGGTATGGGTATGATTGGTTGTAGTTCAACTAGGATTATGAGTTTTGTTATTACCATGATCTTTCTTAAATCATTATCTGTATGCTACTCTACTTTGATAAGCTTATAGGCTGTGTAGAGTACTTTCATAGTTTACTCATGAACACTTTATATTGAGATAAAACAAGTTAAATTACTTTAAAGAAATTACTCAGTGCCTTATTATTATAAACTCTTTGCCAAAATAATGTATTTGATGATCATGTGTAAAATGAATTCCATTTGAATGCCGGTTACAGATGCGATTAGTTTTCATTCCAATTAAGAAATTATAACACCGTTATTTTATTACACAGTATTACTGTATTCCTAGTAATTAAGAAATCTTAGACATGTAGTAAGAGGAACTTAAATCAAATATTATTTTATAGCTTTTGTGAAGTATGTGCATGTGATTCAAATCAGAGACTTATTCTAAATCGGGCATTCCTTTTAAGATACGATCAAATCAATTCTTAGATTGATAGGTTATTCAGTTTACAAAATTTGAATTGATGATGAAATATATATGCAGGGTTTTCCACCCCATCCCCCCCCCCCCCCCTCCAACCCCTGGTTTTCTGATGACTGCAAAACTGCCATCAAGAACAGGAAAAGGGCCCTCAGGAACTTCAAAATTAACCCAACCACCTACAACTTCAACCTCTTTTGCATCAGCCATGCCAAGGCCAGGCGCATTATCAAGGACAGTAAAACCAACACTTGAAACAACTTCATCTCTTCTTTCACCACCAACACCCCTACTTAAAAGATTTGCAGAATGGTTAACAGCTTCAACGATAATGTGGGCAAGTCTCCCATCTCTCCTGGAATGGTAACCTTCTCACTGCAAAAAAGGACATCATTAACCATCTCGCCACCTCTTTTAGCAACATCTTGTCCTCAGCCAACTACCCCAATGCTTTCGAAACCAAAAAAGATTGCAATGAAGCCCGGAGTATCACCTTTACCTCCAACAACACTGAGAGCTACAACACCCCTCTCACCCTTTCTGAATTAAACCAAGCCATCCACGATGCTGGCTGCACCTCCAAGGGCCCAGATAACATGCCCTACCAGTTCCTGAAATACCTCCCCAACAAGGCCACCACTACCTTACTTACCATCCTCAACCACATTTGGTCCTCACACTCCTTTCCCCCTATCTGGAGGACAGCTATTATCACCCGTCTCCAAACCGGGGAAGGACAGTACTGACCCCTCCAGCTACTGCCCCATTGCCCTCACCTGCTGTCTCTGTAAAATTATGGAAAGGATCATTAACCAGAGACTAAACTGGTTTCTTGAGACCAACAGAATCCTCTCCCCTCACCAACGCGGCTACCGAAAACGTTGCAATACCCTAGACCAATTAATTATGCTTGACACTGCTATCCAGGAACCCTTTGCAAAAAAGGAACATTTCATTGCCATATTTTTTGACCTCGAGAAAGCTTTTAACACTACTTGGAAATACGGCATTATTTGCAATCTTTACACCATCGGCCTCAAGAGGCCACCTCTCCAACTTAATTCAAAATTTTCTCTCTTCCAAGCAGTTCCAAGTTCGTCTTGGCCACACCCTCTCCAACCCCAACCCCAATAAGAGGGCATCCCCAGGGCAGCATCCTCTTCTCCAATTTCTTCATCCTGAGCATTAACAACATTAGACAACCTTGGCCCCAGCATCAAACGTGCCCTCTACGTTGACGACTTAGCCATTTTCTAGTCCTCCCCTAGCTTTCCTCTTGTTGAAAATAAGCTCTAACTCAGCCTCAACTGGCTGCAAGACTGGTGCAAAAAAACGGTTTTAATTTCTTCAAAGACAAGACAGTCTGCATGTACTTTTGTCATTTTAACAACCTCAACCCCAACCCGAACCTTGTGCTCAATGGCAATCACATCCCTAAAGTTGAACACACTAAGTTCCTGGGTTTAACTCTAGACCCCAAGCTCTCCTACAAGCAATACATCACCAACCTGAAAGTGTGATGCAACAGCTCCATCAACATCCTCTGCCTCCTCTCCAACACCACTTGGGGTGCAAACCGCCATACTCTTCTCAAAATCTTCAGGCTCACCATTCGTGCCAAGCTTGACTTTGGCAATATTGTCTACTGTGTCGCTCACAACTCTTACCTCCACCACATTAACACCATCCAAGATGAAGCACTCAGGCTTTGTCTTGTGCCTACAGAACCTCCCCAATCACCAGCCTTCATGTTCAAGCCAACGAAGCCCCTTTTCTGCTAAGGTGTAGAAAGCTTAACCCCTCCTATGCTTTTAGAGTCCTCACCAACACCTAGAACCCTGTTTACAACCTCATTAGGTACCCCAATTTCTCCACCCTCTTTGATAGGACCAAAATCCTATCCCTTCCCTTTAGCATCAAATCAGACCTCTATCTCGGCATCAACTCCACCACTCTTGGCACAGTCTTCTGGCCCACTTTTCCTCCCTGGGCCACCCCCTTCCCTTCTATTCACCTGGGCCTCTCCATTTATCACAAAACACAAACCCACTCTAACCTTTTCATCAAGCTCCACAACCAAATTAAAGACCAACTTTCAAACTACACCTCCATCTATACTGATGGCTTCAAGGAAGGTGACAAGACAGCTGCTGCTACCGTCATCCAAGACATCACCCTCAACGCAGGCTCCGACTACTCATCCATTGTTTCCGCCAAGGCCAAGGCCATCCTCCTCGCCCTCAACTTTATTGAGTACTCTCTGCTCAGCCACATTGCCATTTTCTCCGGCAATGACAGGGCTGATGCAAGCGCTAAGCTTGCCCTTAACCTCCTCCCACCCTATTTCCCAAAACCCTTTCTGACATCAAACCGCTTGTCGCTTCCCTTATTCGTGACCGCTGGCAAACCTCATGGGACTCCCAAATTAAAAACAAACTCCACATTGTCCAGCCAACCATTTCGATCAAAGCCACCATCCTCAACCTCTTTCATGTCAACAACGTTCATATTACCCGTCTTAGAATAGGTCATGCCCACCTCACTCACTCCCACCTCCTTATTGGCTGCCCCAACCCCTCTGCAATAATTGCCATTGCACTCTCAGTTCATTACATTCTCCTTGTTTGCCCCCTGTACAACCTTCCCTCGCTTCCCACAACTCAATTGCCGAGTTCTTCCAGAAAAACCCTGTGGAAAAAAATTATCTCCTTCCTTCATCATGCTTCCCTCTACAGCCATATTTAGTCCTCCTCTCCCACCACCTCTTTTTTTTTTTTTTTTTTTTTTACCCATGTACCTCTCTCGACCCAGCTTTCTGACTTTAGTTCTTGTGTTTCTCTCAAACTCCCTGTTTTCTTTCCTCCCTACTTCTAGACTGATCTAACTTCTCAGGCACAATTTGACCCTCATTGTCGTGGTGCCATTAAGCCCTCATCAAACAAACAAACAGTTTTGTGTTGTTTTGCTGTGTATTCATTCAGTTCTGATATTTATCCAAATGGTAACCTTTTCAACAAAAGCTGGTCTATAGTTAAGTGCTTGATATCAATGCATGATTAAAACAGTATTAAGAAATAAAACAGTATTAAGAAATAAAGCATTTGAATCAAAAAAGACATTTAAGTTTATCTGTCACACAAGACAGGCAAATGATTGCTACATTTGAAGAAAATAAATGGATCTCAAATTCAGACTGAGGTTGTTATGTACCTCCCATATAATATGGTATTGGTAGAAAGTTTGTCAAATTTTGTATTCATTGTGAAATATTTGTACTTCACTACCTGACTTTGTATCATCCGTATATGAATTATGTATGTTTTGAAAGTTTGATCCAAAAGGAGTTGTTTTGATCAAATGTAGTCTATTCATTCTTTGCTTGTTTGTGGCATTGTACCAAGATCTTGCTCTCAGGAAGATTTTGTAAAATATTGCATGCATTAATTTTGTACACAATGACTGAAATAAAAGTTTATTAAATCAAATGAATGACAAAAAAGAAAGATGGATGTCTGTTTTATATTGAAATCACGTGATTGTTATCAAACAGCATGTGTTTTCAGATTAGAATCATCACATGGGAATCACTCTGAAAAAACATTTACAAGGACTGAAGGAAGAAAATATCTTGAAAGATGAGCTATTCCGACTCATCAATATTATGAATACCAGATTTTTTTGAAGAATAGTGAGCTCCTACAATCTTGGACAAACTGTTGGGACACTTACAGCTTACCAAAAGTTTGTGTTATTTCAAATATTTATGTACAGCTATATTCAATCACACAGATATTCTGAAAAAATTGGTTTTTAACAAAAGGTTGTTTTTTTTGCCAAAAAAAGATTAAAGCACATATTTTCCTATCCACCTAAGATAGCACGGTCCCAAAGAAGCTTTTTATTGTATCGTCTTGAATTCTTAAACAATTGAATGTCTGTTTTTTCAAAAAGTATAATGACTTCCGTACATAGAATTATTCTTCCATCAACATTTATGATATTTCTACTCAATGAAATTTCTCAGATAATCTTGGACAAAATTGTTGGGATGCTTACCAGCCTACCAGAAAGTTTGCATGTTATTTTGAATATTTACGTACAGCTATTTTCAGCCCCTCCCCCCCCCTTTCCCCGTATGCTCCCCCTTTCAATGTTGTCAAAATATTTCACTACTACAGACTTAGAAAGCAATCATCATTTTTCCACTCATTTCACCAACATTGAACATGGGTGCCCAACAAATTTTGTTCCAATATTGTAGGTCATACTTGAAATGAAGGCCCTTTAGAAGTCTTGCAGTTTTGAAACTTGAAGCCCACTGAGAGCATAGCCTGAGGTCCATTAAACCCAGCTCAAGGCCCCTAAAGTATAAACCAGGGCCAGAATGGGAAAATTAAGGACCACAGCACCAATTATGCCATTAACTTTTCTTTCAGGTCTCCAGAAAGAAGAGTAGGAAATAAAGGCCACTAAATAAATACTTCCTGTTAGAATTAAGCTTTGGTTTGGTTTGTTTATGTTTAACGTCACGTGACAGTCAAGAGTCAAATGTGCCAGGTGGGTGTTAATAAATAATGGTGTAAGAGTTGGAATAGTGAGGAGATAGGAGGTTTGTAAGGAGATAAAGGGGAAAGGCTGAAATGGGGGAGAAAAATTTAGTTGAAAAGAAAGGGGTGTGTAAGGTTAGGTGTAGAAAGGGAGGAGATTATATGTGGTGAAAGAGGTTGGAGAGGAAGTTTAGATGATGGAGGAAGAATTGTTTTTGAATAGATTGGAGATTGAGGAGAGAAGAGATCTGGAGTTCTGATATAGGGGACAGGTTAAAAAATATGCTTGATGGAGAGATCGACTCGGATGTTGCAAGTGGGGCAGAGAGGGGCAGGTAAGCATTCGGCTTTGTTGTATTGTTGCTGGGGTACAATTACATAAATGTTTTTTTGAAGACTGATCCTAAAAAATGTAATTTTCCACCCCTGGACCAGGGTACTGTGAGCCTGAAGCATCTTACCTTATTTGCCCATTCTTATATCATAAAGACTACTAATAAAATTGCTAGGAGCATGAAGTTTATTTCTTCAAAAAATAACAATAAACAGCTCACATTTTTAAAGTGAAAATCATGCCTTAAAAGACATCTGGTTTTTCACATACTCCATTGTTGCATTTCAGTAGCAGGTCTAAAACATTCCCTTGGTTGATTATGGTTTTAGTAAAGAGTTATGATTATGATAAAGGAATATTTCCATGGATTTTAATTTTTTCATACATGATAGAGAATTTTTAGAAATAAAGTGGTGAACAAACTATGTTAATATCTTGTTCCGTTTAGAAGTTACACATTTTAAATTATTTTTGAATTTGAATAAAAGTGACTGAATGGCAACATCTGTGATGTCATAGAGACAATTTAAACAACATCTTTTGTATTTCTTTAAAAATGATTCAGATTTTTTCTCATTGAAAATGTGATGTACACAAAAAAAAAAAAATTGTTTTCTTGTAAATGATATATTTCCACCCTATTTCTATAATGAACCAAAAATGATGTTCGATAATGTAAAAAAGTGTGATGTGTTGAAATTACCTTGATGACATCACTAAGCTGAAGGACATACTGTAACGAGGTGTTTTAAAAAACATTTTTCTACTCTTTAATTGTTATAAATTCTAAACAGATCAAGCTATTAACATAGTTTTTTCACCACTTTGTTTTTATAAATTTTCTCCTATCATATATGAAAATCCGCAAGGTTATAAGATAATATCTATCCTTTTTGGAAAGTAAATTTACAACCTTTGGAGGGAAATTGTGTTACGATTCGAGAAATATTTTGAAAATAGGTATTGTCACTTCCCTTTCCAGCAAGACACAATTTTTTAGGGCTCATTAAGGCTGTTGCTCTCCATGTTGTTGAAAGGTAGAGCCACAAGCACCAGAGAGAAAAAGTCATGACCAACTGACTAAGATTTCACTTCAGCTCTGCTAAAATGTACCTTGCAAAATAAGTGAACAATTTTTTGCTGCCTGATGTCTGTTTGTCCAAACGTAAGACATTAACTTATAAATCATGCAAAAAAAAAAAAACTTCATATTGATAGTTGTATTCATATCTTCAGAATGTAGCAATTGTGAGTGTTTTACTGACACCTTACATGACTCTTGCAACAATAAATTGCACTCATGTGCAACTCTGACATGAAAAAGCAATGTATAGAATAAATCTTCTGTATTTACATTATCTAAAAATTTTAAAAATTGAAATTTAACATTCAAGTGATAATTCAATTCAAAATATATTCTAAAATATTGATGTGTTAGTTGAGTATACTTTGACTGCATGTGGTGCATTATTAATTCCTTCATTAACTAGCAGATTTCTCACTTTGATAAAATATAACAAAATGGTTGAGGCAGTACATGTGTAAACTTATTTTTGGCATTTGAAATTCCATTATTCAAACAAAACAAGGTTTATAGAAAGACCCTCTTAATTTTTATTATGCAGTCATGCCAAAAGTTTCTGTTTAAGACTACCTGCACCCGTCACCTGAGTTTATCCTGAAAACTCAGGTATGACAATTACCAACCTGACTTCCTGTTTAGTGTATTGTTTCCACTCAAACAACGATTGTTTATCTGGCACTCCCAGGCACACCACAACCAAGACCTTGGTTAAGACCCCTTGGAAGGAGAGGGGTCCACTGGGAGCATATAAGGCCTTGTGTAGCTCAATGGTACAATGAACACAATATGTGATACACAGATGCATTTTCTCGAATGTTGCCCACACTTTGGAATTTATTCCCCAGCTTGGAATTAAGTCGACCCCCTCCCCCAACAGCTTGAAATTAAGTTCAATAGCTTGGAATTACGCCCCTAGCTTGGAATTACGCCCCCACACAGCGTGGAGTTATGCCCCCACACCGAAATTGGAATTAAGCCCCCGCACCGATCTTGGATTTAAGGCTTAGCAAAGCTTGGAATGAAGCCCTGCACGGCTTGGATCCAAGCCCCACACACAGCTTGGAATTTATCCCCACAAAGTCCCCCACAACATGGAATTTATCCCCACACCCCCTCCCACAGCTTGGAATTTATTCCCACACAACATGGAATTTATTCCCCACAACTTGAAGTAAAGCCCCCCCCCCCGAATTGGGCCCCCTCCACACTGGAATCTTGTTACAGAAATGATCAGACTCACACAACTTGGAATTAATCCCCACAGCAACTAGGAATTAAGCCCCCAAGACAACTTGGGAATTAAGCCCCTCACACAGCTTGGAATTAATCCCCACAGCAACTAGGAATTAAGCCCCCAAGACAACTTGGGAATTAAGCCCCTCACACAGCTTGGAATTAATCCCCACAGCAACAGGTTGCCCCCAAGACAACTTGGGAATTTGTTAATTAATAAACTGATTCCCCAAGACAACTTGGAATTAAGCCCCTCACACAGCTTGGAATTAATCCCCACAGCAACTAGGAATTAAGACAACAACTTGGGAGTTAAGCTCCCACACAGCTTTGAATTAAGCCCTGCACAGCTTGAATTAAGCCCCCGCTATATTTCATGACTCCACCCATATCACCCAAGTGCAATGAATATTCATTGCATTTTCAATATGCTCGATGCCTTTAACCTGTCGAAATATATCTATTCAAACTTTTCTATGCAATTACAAATTCCTGAAGTTACAGATGAATGTCTTTATTAAGCAATTCTTTCATTCATTCAGATGATTTATTCATAGGTTGATTATCATTAGTAGATAATCTATAATTGTTTAATTATCTATAAACTTGAGCAGTTAAGAGACTTCAGTGATCTAGCTGTCATAACATCAGCTTGACAATCTAGTTAAATTCCTGGTGGGTCTCCAAAATTTGTTCTCTAAACAAAAAATTCTTTTAACCAGATATTTTGATTTTCCCTTAAAATCTGGAATATTATACATTTTTACTATTAAATAATTCAATAATTCAATATCAGAACCACATAACCTTTTGGTTTCTAGTTTTACTTTATAAACTCCTCTTTTCTTCCAAATACAAAATTACTTCAATTATATGTATAATATTCAACAGTTCTCTGTTTGGAGAGGGTTAAATTCAAATGGGGTCAAGTCCCCTTGACTAAATGCTTTTGTTTAATACTGTTCTTATAACAGAGCCATAAAATAATTTTAACAACATTCCAGAACCACATTGCTCATAAAAACAGCATTGTCTTACTATGCTTTTGTTTAATACTGTTTTATAACGGAGCCCAACATTCCCTTGCTCATAGAACAGCATAGTCTTACTCCTAGAAACTTCTTGTGTCACCTTATCAACGTCAATAGCAGATGAGTCAAATGTTTTACTGGCAGTGTGTCCTTGCTTCTGGAGTTAATTCTATGAATTCTTTTAGCACTTCAATACTGAAATGGTCACAAAGAATCTGAAATTGTTTTCAACTCTTCATGTGTACATTCTAGCAAACTGCATATCAAAATTCTACCACTTTTGCTTCTTTTAGCCTTTGGGCTTGAGACTAATCAAAAGACATTTAATATGAAGAATGTAGCAACTCTGGCAGGAAGAAGTATGCAAGAAATAGGGTGACATCATTATGTATGTCTGTATGTACATCTCTGTATTCTTGAAGAGGATTTTTGTTTCATGCCAGACATAAAAACAATATCCATTCCATGAAAGAAATATGGTATTTACATCTGGTTGCAGGATTTGGGAATTAATGCATATGAAATTTTTACATGAAATGCATATAAAATCTGATCATGAATCAACAGATTGATAATTAAAAAAAGTAACATTTTTAAGAGGATGAGCTCGGGAGTTTCATGGCTCATTTTAATGGCTCGGATGGATTTAGCTTTAGCTACAATAAGTAAAAGAATATTACCACCTTAATCACCATTCTCACTCATCTCTTTAAGATTCCAATGCCATCCCACCCTATCCCCCATGCCATCCCAGACCACTGTAAATGCCAAGACACTACCTTGTTCCACATTCCACCCCACCCTCAACCCAATTCCTAAATCTACCAATCATTATGGCATCTTCCACCCAACATTCTTTCCTCTAACTTCCATCCCCTCACTACTATCAACCTAACATGCCTCATTCATTTACCATCACCATTCACCTACCATCCTCCAATCACCTACCATCCTTCATTCACCTACCACCCCAACCCATCCTTACCCACCGTTTTCCACCCCCTCAAACAACTCAACTTGATATGTTGCCTTATAAACTGCTGATCTATCTACAAAATCAGAATGAAAATTCATTCAAATTAATGTGAACATTATCATTAGCCTATTAGGTATCCACTCTAGACACTTAATTACAAATTCTTTTGAGACATCAGGCTCTATTGTTGACTTTTTCATGCCAGAACAAATATTTTAATTGTCAGGAATGCATTTGTTGTAAGTTCTTTCAAGGCAAGAAGCCTACTTAATAAAAAATTTCTTTCACAAAAAAAGAAATTCCTTTCCAAGGGCAGAAATCTTGTGTTTACAGTATCTAAATAATGCATGAGGTCAACTGAACAATGGATGTGGACAAACTGACGGATAAAGATTCTATATCCTCTCTTCACCAACTTTGGTGGGAGGATAATTTACAGAAATAAAAACATTTTACTCTTTGACTAAAGGAATGAGTTATCTGTTGGCTTTAAATTTTAAAATGTGAAAATTTAATCTAAAACACTCAAACAATGAAAAGACTCATAATCACAACTAAAATGGCCTTTTATGAGAAAATTAAGAAAACAGGTCATTCAACCCAATTAATTTAATCTTAGCAAAGTGTTAAGAAATGTTTCTGAATTGATTTTCACTTTATCAATTAAATGTCTTTTGTACAGAATATAATAAATCTAAACTCCTAATGGACCAGATAATAAAAGTCCCACCATCACAGCACCAATAGCTAAATCAATTGTCGGTTTCCTCACAATCCTTGCCCCAAGGCTCAGAATTCCCTCAGATGGGGTTTTACATTCCTCCTGCGTAACATTCAAGTCCTCATTTTCATTTCCATTATCCTCTTCCTCAGAAAGCTCAAACTCCTCATCCCCATCAATTTCATCATCCAACGATCGAATCGTTTCAAAATGAAAGGTTCTGCCTGTAGAGTATTGGTGCCTGCCAAACAGGCTTCCCTGCAGCGACTGAGCTTTTAGTTGCATGTGACTTATTAATGAGCCGGTTGATAAACTGGACCTTACTGCTTCAACCGGTGACAGCAAAGAGTCATCTGCCTGAGAGCAAAAGTCAAGGATGATATGTCAGATTAATTTGCATCATAAAGAGTTATACAAAAGCAAAAACATTAAGTTTGATTGTTGTGGTATTGAAGGGTGAATGGCACTTTAATTTAATATCAATTTACCCCGCTAAGCGTAGCGGGGATATTTATGAGAGTTATACTTACCTTCCATGCTATAAATATATGCAATCTGGTCACATGACCTGATTCTAACGCACTTCTAACCGACCCTAAAAACGTAGTAACCAGCCAAGCCCTGACCTCCATAATACCTCAACTATCCCTCACTCAACATTCCACCGAGGCCTGAACGAGAGGGGAGGCGGGCGGGATGCATGGAAGGTAAGTATAACTCTGGTAAATATCCCCGCTACGCTTAGCGGGGTAAATTTACTTCAAGTTATACCTTACCTTCCATGCTATAAATATATGCAATCAGATTGCAACCGAGGATAGGAAGGAAGGCAGTTCAGGTCGCAGCACTTTTTTTTTTTTTTTTTTTTTTTAATGGCTGGTAGGAAAACTCACACTAATCAAATCCCATTTAAAGGACGAAATTCCTTCTCCTCTTAAGGATGAAAGACCTCAGAGTGGGAAGAACTAAAACATAGTAAACCACGTCTAGTCACAGTCAAACCGAACAAGGCACCATTCGTTGACAGTAACAGAGGCAAACATCGAATGAACCTGAGCTAAAAACTTAGAAAAACAAGCCAACATGAAGAGCGTTTGGACACAATATGAATATCAGCAAAGTGTCAACAAAAAACGCCACAAACCACACCGGATTCGTCCACGAGACGGAACCGGCTAGTAAACTACGATTGGGAACGAAGCATGTACCAACTAAAACGAATTGAAGAAATCCCAGACAAGGAAAAAATTCGTTGGCGTGTAACCGCGTAAGAGCAAAGTTAGCGTGGTAACACGAACGTCGAAAAGTGAGTCAGACCAAAAACAAGAGAAAAACCGCGAAAAGAGTTTTCCCCAAACGGCGGCATGAGAGATCCCGTGAAAAGAGGCTATGCCCCGAACCCTAATGCATACCGCGGCCATTCTATAAACATTTCAGACTACTTGAAAAAAAAGTTACTGGCCGATCTAACGGAGGAAGATGCCACATGACACACTACGAAGAGATCTCAGTGTAACTTTCCAGTGGTCGCGAGTCAAAGACCGTAGACCCAACTGGAAAAACCTCGGTGGATAGCTGCAAGTTATCCCAGAGCTCATGACTGAACCAAGTTTGAGAGAGGGCCCACCTCCACCACGGGGAGAACAAACTCTCAGAAAAGCCATGCTACATCGAGGAAAGGCGGACTAAGGCCACACCATCAAACGAAGCGCTCCGGGACTGAGATGCAAACCACCGGAGCCCGGGAAAGAGACAAAAATCGTCCCTGACCCGAGGCCCGTACGTGAAGCCTGCAAGGTCTTGAGCAGCCGAGGGAACCGCAGTGAGCCGGGAAAAGTGGGCGCTATCGGCCGTACGTCGCCTAGCGTAGCATACTTGGTACTAGCAAGAAAGGCGGAAAACGTAACCCACATAGTTGAGTTCTGAAGAAAACAAATGCGTCGATCCTGAAACCCGCAGGTCAGGAGAAAGGACGCAAAGAAAGATAGCTTGCGATCATCCACGAATGCGACAGACCTACGTCCGGGGACCGAAAAGGTCCTGATCACTCTGGTCATCTACGGAAGAACGCCCATCAAGTGGGGTTCCGCTGAAACGACGATAGTGATCGTGGTACTCGTAGTCCGAGGTGAGCGGCCGTAAGGTTGGCATAGTTCGCCCTGCGCCGAGACGAGGAACGATTCCAGAAAACTCTTGAGGCCGCTCCTATCTGTCTGAAAAGGAGACCACAACAGTGGTGCAAAAATGGCGCAAAACCGAAAAAGCCTCGCTCAGCACTAGCGGTAAAAAGGTGAACAGAAAAACCCCCGGCATTCCGCCCGTTGAAAAAGGCCAAGTACCCGTCCAAGTTTCCGTCATAAGGGGTCACAAGAAAAGTGCCCCTACCTCGATCAAGACGCACCCGTCGGCACTGACGGTGAAATCTGACGGGTGAAAACTTCGTTCCTCACACCAGGTGGGAGCATCCGCACCACCACCAAAGGGGGTGGCCACCGACTAAACGCGTAAAGCGGAGGTACTGAATGACACTTATCTGCAGTCTAGAAAAACCGTTGACCCTGAACAAAAGTTGTTTAAACTTTACTGACCAAAAACCAATGGCTAGCGAATTAAAAAGCAGGCTGCTAATATAAAACGTATACAAGAAGGGCTGCCAACCATGGAAGGCTATGTAGCTGTGAGACGGTTATGGGTCGTAAGACCGCGGAGCCGTACGACATAGTCGACGGCACCCAAGCGGTGTCTGAAAACTGGAGCAGTTGCGGAACCGCGTAGCTCCAGGCCACACCTATCAACAGCGAAACTTGTCTAAGAAGGTGACTGGAAAAGGTGTTAACGTACAACGTAAAGTAACAAGCTTGGAACCACGGAGCCTACGGCTACGGGCGTGGAGAAAAGTAATACCGTATGTCTGTACGTGTAGTTAAGTAACAGGCAGTAAAACCGCATGGAAACTGCTTTAAGAAGGTGTTAAAGTATGGAATGAACCATACGTGCCGTTGTTGGTAATAGCTACCCCAAACGTGAGGTTGTCTATCAAAAGGCCACCTAGTGTCAAGAAAAGTATCCTTCATGGAGTTAATATTGACAGGGGGGTGTAACGTACTACGCCAACCGGATGAGTCATAAACCCCAGCACTGGGGTAGAAATCACGAAAGAGTTGACATCCTGTGTATACTACACGGACCGTTAATTCTGTTAAACACCCTTAAACACCACGGAGCTGAGAAGCGCGTGGCTACTAGGGGGACTTACGCCGTACAAAGTATGCAACCCCGTTAAGTATTATAGAGCTGTTATGGGTCTACAAAGGCGTCAGCATGACAAGTAAAATCCACTTGTCATCCGCCAAGTTTGTCTCTGTTCACCACTGAGCAGAAAACTAGTGGCTACGCGAGGGGGACAACTGGTACTGGTACGCGCCCTAACGTAGTAGCTATCAGTACAAAAGAACCGTCTAGGTCTACGATAGCGTTAACGTACTACATCCGTAACGTGAGTTGTTACCTCAGTATACTTCTATTCACCACGGGCCACCGAGCAAGTGGCTACGCCGTAGGAAGTTGTACTCAGTACGCGTTCCTGTAGAGAATAGCTAAAAATATACTGGGGCCATATGGAATACTGGAGGAATTCACGTGCTACGCAAGCTATACGAGTCGAAACTTAGTTTGTTTTATCATGGAGCTACGAAACTGGTAGCTGCGTGGGGGAAAAGGGGACTACCGCCATACTCAGTATGTGTCCCGGTAAGAAAACGGTCATGAACTCTGTAGCTCATGGCTACTGGTCCTCTACCACACAGCTGCGCTGCTGGTGTAGGTCGTTGACTCCATTTGTATATATTCACTACGAGCAGCGTAGCCGTGGCTACGCTGGGGGGGATCGTCGAACGCAAAAGCGTCCCCGGTAAGAAAGACGATCGCGAACACTGCAATACGCGGCTAACGGCCGCAATATCCCAAAGTTCCGTTACGGGTTTATCGTGACGTTGTACGAAAACTGCGCCAATATCTGTATAATTTGAGCGAACGCCCGCTTGACGCAAAAATCATATTCAGAGTAGTTTAAACGGTCGTGGAACTACGTAACACGGAGAAAATGACGTTCAACGCGGAAATCTCACCAAGTCAGCTCACACGGACGTGGAGAAGGAATAGCTCTCCTAAGATTGTTACTATCACCTGACCATGTAGCTAAAAAGCTAAAGGGTATACTATCGGGTGTGACGTAGGTTGTACCCGTAAGCACGGGCCGCGGAACCGTATGGAACCGTCCAAGCCCGTAAACACGGGCCACAGAACCGTATGGAACCGTCCAATGGAACCGTCCAATGGAACCGCACGGACCCGTAAACACGGGCCGCGGAACCGTCCAATGGAACCGTACGGACCCGTAAATACGGGCCGCGGAACCGTCCAATGGAACCGTCTGGTCCCGTAAATACGGGCCGCGGAACCGTATGGATCTCGGAACCGTCTAATGGAACCGCCCAAAAACCAGTAAACACGGGCTGCAGAACCGTATGGAACCGTCCAATGGAACCGTCCGGTCCCGTAAACACGGGCCGCTGAACCGTATGGATCTCAGAATCGTCCAATGGAACCGCCCAAAAACCCGTAAACACGGGCTGCGGAACCGTATGGAACCGTCCAATGGAACCGTCCGGTCCCGTAAACAAGGGCCGCGGAACCGTATGGAACTCGGAACCGCGTCCGCCTGCACACCTGGGCTGCGGAACCGTATGGAACCGCCCAATGGAACCCGTCCGCCCGTAAACACGGGCCGCGAACCAGTATGGAACCATCCGTCCCTAACCACGGGCCGGAACCGTCTAATGGAACCGTCCGCCCCGTAAACACGGGCCGCGGAACCGTTTGGATCACGGAACCGTCCAATGGAACAGTGCGCCCCGTAAACACGGGTCGCGGAACCGTATGGAACCGTCCGCCCCATAAACACGGGCCGCGGAACCGTATGGAACCGTCCGCCCCGTAACAATGGGCCGCGGAACCGTATAGAACCGTCCAATGGAACCGTCTGCCCCGTAACAACGGGCCGCGGAACCGTATGGATCTTATCTTTCTCTTTACAATTTAGGGGCGCAACGCCCCTAAGAGGTTATCTTCTCTCTCTCTGAACTTTCTTAACTCTAGGTGGCGTTCACTTGGAACCCAACCTAAGGCGCAACGCCACTGAGTTAATCAGAGGTTATCTTATCTCTTACCTTTTCAACTCTAGGTGGTGCAACGCCATAAAGAGGATGTCTTATCTCTCTCTCTTATCCTTTCAACTTTAGGTGGCGCAACGCCCCTAAGAGGTTATCTTATCTCTCTCTCTCTTAGCTCTTCAACTCCAGGTGGCGCAACGCCACGAAGACGACTAAGATCTTTATCTTCTCTCTCTCTCTCTGAACTTTTTTTAACTCCAGGTGGCATTCACTTGGAATGTCACCTAAGGCGCAACGCCACTGAGTTAATCATTCGCAACATGATTTCTGAAAAGAGAAGAACATATATAATGTGTACATAAGCAAATACAGCAAGAGCGTCCCTACTGGGGGAAGTATCTATGATCCTACGATTACGCTAAAAGAGAGACGAGGCATAGCAAATCAGTACATCAAAAACTTTTTAATACCAGAGAAAACGCATCCAACGTAAAAACTTTACAAGCGCCGGGGTAACGTGGAAAACACAAAGCACTGAGTACTCGATGTCTGTAAAGATAAAAAGAAGAGATTAGTTTCCCGTTAAATAGGACGTCGGAGAGACCCCCCTCCGGTCTCTCCAAAGCCCCAAAAATCAAGCTTGAAAATTAAAAACTTTGTCTTTAATTTATGTAAGAAAAACGAAAATAATCATACGCTGGTAACGTTAAAACAAAACTAAGCTCTCTTGTAACAACTGTAGCTCCTTGGAGTTGTTAGAAGCCGACTCCTCGAACACCCAACGGTGACGTCGACTCAATGCGCATGCGCCAAAATCGAAATAAGAAATTGGCCTAATGCATAAGAGAACCTGTACTGAGATATCATAACGTGCTAATACAATACATAGTATAACGCTAGGCTCTCCTTGTGGGCGGGCGGGACCGAGGGTGAAAAACACTTAAACCCCGGGGCAAGAGATCCCCTAGACAGGCACACCTGGTGCTCTAGGACCTAAAACACCCGCCACGAAAGTAGGACGCTCTCAAACTAACCACTCGCTTTGTACGAATGGAGACAAAAACCCGCTATCTTAAGTGTAGGCTACACGGGTAAAGTCGTGTAGGTCGGCTGAAGAAATCTCGAACCCATGGCTACCTCGTCTTACCTCGAAAGACTTGAACAGGCGACCTGGATGAGAAAGGGCAGCGTAAAAACCCTCCAGGTAGAAGCTGCAAAAGAGAAATGAGTTAGAAAAAGGTTAAATTATAATAAAATAAAAATGACCAGTTTCAGCGATGTTGTGCAAACACGCTGAAAAAGAGTGAGGGATACTTGAGGTATTATGGAGGTCAGGGCTTGGCTGGTTACTACGTTTTTAGGGTCGGTTAGAAGTGCGTTAGATTCAGGTCATGTGACCAGATTGCATATATTTATAGCATGGAAGGTAAGGTATAACTTGAAGTAAATAGTGAAATTTCTTAGCAATGTTATTGAATTGGATAGGTTTAGTTTTAAAAGATATAGTTACCAAAAAGAACCTCTCAAGTTATTAACATGAGATGGACAGAGGCAGTATAATTTAAAAAACATTTATTAAATCTATACAGGTGGTATTCACAAATTTGTGAGTATATGACTCAGTATGTCTATGGGGCACAGCCAAACATCCTGTACAAACTTTTATATCAAAATAAAATTAGCGATAACATAGCTATAATGTAGTGAGTCCAAAACAACTTCTGCAATTAACCTGAAGGAGAAGAATGAAAATGTCACCTCTGAGGTGAGGGAATGTGTGGGGTAATTGTAAATCTATAAGGGCTCTGCTCATTCATAAAAAAAACACCAATTATAATGAATCAATGATTCAAAATTGATCTTGGCATTCATACAGCTCATAGCCAGTGAAAATCTTAAAAGTACTCAGCACCTCTTGATCCATGCTGCACTCCAGGATATCAATGTCATTTTCTACATCCACTTCTTTAAGCTCCTCAAGCCATCTCATCTCCATGGCAATCTTCTCTTCTTCTTTCCTGATAGAGTACATGAGCATGGCATGTTGGATGACTTGTGCAGCCTCATGCATCTTTTGAATATGGCATCGCACTCTCCAACCTCGATAAACTGGTGAAAAATTCAGATCATTATTTTAATGATATTGTGTATTTTCAACCTCTGATATCTTGCAGTTTAATATTCTTCATAAAAAAACTTTCATTGGAAGATTTTTTATGCAATACAATTTTATGCAGAATGCACATAGCCTACTGTATTTGAAGGTATTGAAAGAAGCAAACAGGAAAAGGGAACTTAATGAATGATATAAAAAAATACATTACAGGTTAGAAAATAGATAATTTTGTGAGCGTGCAAGCGCTACAATACTAGACACTCCTGTCGGAACTATTCAGCATTGTAAGAGGTATTTAGTGTACAGTATACCTCTTGATTCTTATTTTACTACATGAATTATTTTTCCTTGAACTTTCTTTGGGTGGTAAATTATGATAAGAAGATTCTGTTTTACTACTTTCTAGACATATCCAATGGTTTTTAAGCCACAAAATCGCAGGACAAAATCAAATAGATGTACTTTTAAGACTTTGAGGGATCTGGTGTAGCTGTGATGTCACTGACTCACAACTAGTCTGATTTCAGTCATTTCTACACAAATGTTACCAAACCATAAACTTGAATATCTCCTTAACGGAATAAGATTGATGAATACTTTCTGCAGCATTTCATTTCTATTGAAATCTTTTTCAATGACATGAACTTGTTTGACCTTTAGATGCAAAAGTTTGTATGTTGTATAAGCAGTGGCAAATTGAAGGGGAGAAATTGTTCCATCCGGTTCCCTGATGGAAAATGGCTTACATTATTAACCCATAGCTCCCTTTTCGCTTTTTGGTACATAAAATATAACGTAAAATATACTCTTTTTGGGTGTGTGTACAGAAATATTTTTAAAAGAACCACATTATTTATTGTGCTGATGACTTCTTTCTTGCTCTGCATATCGCTTATGTTTGAAAAGTGACAAAAATATTAAGCCCCCTCTAGATTTTTCCCCTGTAAAAACAATATATTTTTTGTTCCCCCTACATTTGGAATAAATGATTGTATCCATATAAGCAGATCACCACGGTCTAATAGTGACTAATTTGTTTTTTGTCTTTGTTGTTTTATTCTATGTTAATAAAGTTTTATGTCATAGATGCTGTTTTAGAAGTGACAGATCACAAACTTACAAATGGATCTAATAATATACCAACAATAAAGTTCAAAGCAAAAGTGCTTAAACAGATTAAACGATTTTAAATTAAATGGGTCTGGTGAGACATGACTTGTAATATTCATATTTTGCATCATGTAGCTTAGTATAATTAACAAAACTATTAATAACACATTTTTTGTTTTTAGCTGTATTAATGACTGGCTATATGAGAGCTCACCTTTAACTATACAAGTGATGCAGCTTCATCTCACTTGATCGTGCACAGTGTCAAAAACAATTCCGCCCTTGCAAGAACATTTGTTTTTATAGGTTGCCTTATAAAGTTTTGTTACAAATTACCCATCAGGTATTTTTTCCTGTTAATGTTTCACATATTTCAAAAAAGTGTTCTAAAACTTGTCAGCAAATGGAAACCCCGTAGCGGCAACATTATAGCAAAATTGCTTTAAAATCTATTAAAAACCATCATAGCAAAGAAATTAATCAAAATCGGAGACGTTGACCATTTTACAACATTCTTTAATCTCAGGCATCGATTTGCATATTTTATGCAAATTTTGTGATGCATTACAGGGCAACTTTAGTATTTTCTTCTGTAAATCCTTTGTTTTAAATGTCTATCATAATCTGATAATTCTTTAAAGTGGTGTAGCAAATTCTGACTAAACGTTTTAAAGTCTTTCCAATGCATGCCCCATGCATTTGTAGCAGGAATATACCTTCCCACCATTTCAGTGATTGATATTTAGGGAGGAAATTTAAAGACTTACATACAGATTTTGAGCTGTCTACCACACATCACACATTTTGCATAAATAAAAAACTTTTTTCAAACTTTAAAACTGATCTGCTTGGAGTTAATACTTTTTCAACCAATATATGAATTGCTGCATGTCTATAGACCTTTAATATAATTTAATTTGTAATCCAGATATTTTCCTTCTGTAATCGGTTGTACTTTCATTTAATTGTATTGTATACCGTTTCAGAAAATCCAAACACCTTTTTTGAAAGTTTGACTTGGGACATGACTTGCTCGCAAATGACTTGACTTGACTTGCTTGTTAATTACTTGACTTGTGACTTGCAAAAATATGACTTGGTTATAACTCTGCATATTATAGTATGTGCCAAATACATGAAAAACCTGTGGAATTTGTTCCAATTATAGAGGTGAAAAGACAAATCTTTTCACATTCCTTTTTGTAAATTTGTGACATTGTCCCATGAAGAACCTTAGAGAACTTACAACTGTATTTTGTTTTATCGTTTTTCTAATCATCTTGAATATGCAATTACCAATATCTATCTAAAATTTACATTTTTAATTTGTGACAATATTTTGAGGGTAGCCCTCAATATATAAGCATGCCTCAAACATAAAAAAGTTATAACTTTCTGATAAAAATGAGATATTTCAATTTTTTGAAGTGAGACAACCAGTCTAATCACAACATTAACTTCACAGTCCATATACCTTGAACAGAATAATCTTAAGTACAGACAATAACATAAAATGAACCAATCACACTTTTGTTTCCAAACTGGTGCTCATGCATGGACAAACACAGCAATCACTTAATTCTTTGGTAATTTCATTTACAATCGTCCATAATCATTACAAGATGTTCACTGATTACACTAGTTATGTCACTGTGCACTTCAATGACTGAAAAATAATTTATTAAATGAATATTTTATATTCCTACCTCTTAATTGTTAATATCAACTTTTTAGCTTGCAATTGAAGACTTGGTACATGCAGTTATTTGTTTTACTTCCAACACCATATTTCACATTCATTTAAACTTCTTGAAGCCAATAAGATGCTACCAAGAACATAATTAGTATGTTTTAACATACTGTAACCTCTGACCTGCTTGTATTATGCATGCAGCTCTCTCTTGCTTTTGTCTTTGCTTCCTCTGTCTGTAATGACGCCACACCCTCTGCATACACAGTACCGATGATACAATGAGTTTGTTTCGTTGCGACTCAAGATGATTCAGCTAAGAATGGATGATATGAAAAGATTATCCATTACTCTTTTTATGAAATCAAATCTAAAGTAGCTCTATAGCAAAGACTGATACTCACAAATACTACATCTAATAATGTGATAGGAATGACATTGATTATATATATTGTTCTTAATATTACAATAAATATATAGAAAATGAAATAAATCACTTACAATTTTTTTTTTGTTTGAAATGATGTATTTCAATATAGAGCTATGTACAATTTTTGAATAGGAAAATACAATAATATACAAACAGAACAACAAATGAAAGGAACAATGTAGAAATGAGACAATAAAATGATTAGGATATGAAAATAAATACAAAATGATAAGTTAAAAAGGGTTATAATATAATTTCTGTCCTAAATTTCAATCACTGAAATTATCAGACCTATTTGATTCCAATTAAGCTTAAGCTGTTGCTACTTGTCCTAAATCTTTAAGAATTTAATACTACAATTGAAAACACTAGTAGGAGATTAGTACACAATTACTTTCAAAAACTAGTGACACTCAGAGAGATAGATTGTTTCAAAATCTATTCAGAATCATGAAAACAGCAGAAAATCTTTTCCAAATTGAACATTTCAATAGAATAAATTCTATGGACTAATCTTTTTAGAATAGATGGCATCTGTAATGGCATCAAGTAAAATATCTCAAATTTTATATGTAAATTTTTTTCTTCTTCAATTTTTATCACTACAGCTTGAAGAAAGGCAGCTAACTCTGGCAAAGATTTTTGGTGCCCAAATATTTTTAAGGATTTTAAATCTCCAATGCTACAAAAGAGACGCTTGAGGATCTCTGAAGAATATTGAAAAATTATATCATTTTACAGTTATCTTCTAAGGAAATATCAAACGCGTTTGTAGACTTTTAAAGAAAGTAGTCTTTAATCTGTCTTAAGTGTCTCTGAAAAACTTTAACAATTTGTAAGGAAATTCTTACCTTCTATAAGGATATCTAAAAAAACTTTAACATTTTCTGAGGATTTCTTAAAAAACTTTTACATTTCTGAGGAAATCTCAGGAAAAACTGTTGTTGGCCGACAGGTCTAAATCGCCATTACATAGGTTGCATTATGCTTTGCATGCTCACCAGAAAGGCTATCCAATATGATAGGTGAAATTAATATGAAGCGTAAGATGAGATTTTATCAAACTCAAGTAAATTTGCATTCCTTAAGACTTAAGATATACAGACTTGTAAACTTACCTGCTGTTCCCTCAGAAAAACTTTTGTGATGCCAACTTTGATTTCAGAATCTAGTTTTTGTTGCTCATTCTCCTTGTCGTCCTCTCCAAATACAGTCTCCAAAATACTTGTGCATTTATCCTTTGCATGGCTTGTTGTTACCCCAGACAGCATCTTGTATCGTATGGCAAATTCATCAAATGAAATTCTGTATATCAAGATTTTGAACAGTATGTAAAAACTAGCATAAACCTAAGATTAAAGGAGCTACTTCAAAATGTGAGGAATTTTGCTATTCACATCAGTTTAAAAAAATGAAAGGAACATGGGAATTTTGAAATAACATTCAAAGGTTATCAATACATGCACAGAAAGGAACATTCACATCTAAGGTAATCAATACGTGTACAGAAAGAAACATTCACATCAAAGGTTATCAATACATGCACAGAAAGGAACATTTACATCAAAGGTTATCAATATGTGTGCAGAAAGAAACATTTACATCACAAGAATTTTTGGCCCTTAGACCCCTCTAACCCGATGTTCTCAAAATCAGGGGTAATTTACACCATTCAACCCAAAAAGCTCTTCACACTTCATTGACTAGCATCCAGCTATTGTTACACCATACACAACACAGGGGTAATCTATACCTTTTTATCTGATAACATCTTCATGGTCTATTCACAGTTCACTTGTTAGCAACCAGCTACTGTTACACTGTACACAATAGGTCATTCATCTTATGTAACTTGCTACATAACTGCTGTTCTGTGATACGAATCATGTTAGTCCTTGGCAGAGCCTAAATAAAAATATACATTATATGCTTGGGAGAACTTTCTGCAAAACCCATGAATGATTGATGGACCATTCTTCATAAGGATGGTTATTTCGTCATGTCAAAGGTTATCAATACATGCACGGAAAGTGTGTTTAAATATTCTAGAGACTCCAGAATAATACACCCCACACATCTGCTGAGTGCTCCTTTAATTAACCTCTCTAAGAATGGAAAAATCCACACCCACCTTAGCGATGCGGTAACTAGGTGAGGCAAACAAACCACAAATCCGCAATCATGCATGACCAACGCATTGACATGCAGATGTTCATGTGGCCTGCCACAAGCTTTCATCCATTTATGGCACTTCTCCAGATCTTTCGAGTTTTTAGCAAATGGGATCAACAAAATTCCGTTTGCTAATCATTCTGGGTAATGGGTATTGGATTTACAAAGCCCGTAAGTACAGAAAGTTAATTAGTGCAGTATATTGCATTGACTGCATGAGCGCGTGCCGCTAGCTAGATGTACTGTACCAGTACTGCATAGGATTTTTGCCCTACTCAGTTATGCAGATATTGATTGGTTGAAAAAACTGTCAATCATCTAACTTAGAGAGGTTAATTGTCTATAAATGTTATTGCCATTGAACCATCTTGCTTGCCCTCCATTGAATCTTAATTTGTAATATGACCATATCTCATCTGGAAGCTTCAAGAGGGCAGAAAGTAAACAAGACATCAAATCATTACAATTGCAAAGGATAAGAAAGTTACTAAAAGGGCCACAGATAAAGAACCGAGTCTTACTTGTAGGGATATCCTGCTTTGCTGATGGTGATTGTCTCCATCACTCCGCATGCTTTCAGCTGGTTGGCAACATATTCCTTGTCAAATACTCCAGCAACGCATTGTGTGTTAGGCTTAATGCATCTGATGTAGTGTGGAGAGGTGTTCCTCAATGTTGTCATCAGAGCACTCAAGGAGTTCTGAAATGCATCAATTAGGATTGCATTTAACTTTTTAACAATTCTTCATGCACATTGGTAATATACAAACTCATCAGGTTTATGCTAACCCCTTCATGGACTTACCATCACACAAGCTACTGGGTCAAAAGGGCTTTTGCTGGAAAAATTGATCAGCCACTGCAATTGATCCGTTCAGAATAATATATAACTTAACCCTGTAGAGGATAAGAAGTAGCTGAAACCACATTGCTGACTACCAGTGTAGAACAAAGAAACATATACAGGGGGAAGCAATATTGTATGGTACATTTATTGTCTAAAAAACTGCATCAAAGATTAAAGATAAGGGACATGTAGCAAAAACTTGAGCTTAAATGAAGAAAATATTTATAAACCATGAAAATAGCAAAAGGTTTTATTAAAACCTCTTAAAAATTGACTATTCTACAGAATTTTGACTTTAAAGGCCTTACTATAAAAAATTATGCAATTTTTATGGAAATTTTGTGATATGACAATAAAAAACCCTATGAATTTTGTTTTTGAATCCTTCACCAACGTTAGATGAATGGGAGCAGTTGAACATGACCAAGAGGAGTCTCCATCATACCCCAATCAAAATTTCACAGAAGAAAACAACCTAATGATTTTCAGTGACTAAATTTTAGGACAGAAAATTGAAGAATTACATTAACGATTTTGAGCTGTCTCTCTTTCATACATCACAACTTTTCAATTCATTAAAAAATCTTCAAACTTTGATTACCCGTAACTCAGAAACTACATGTGCTTTTGACATATTTTAAAGGCCATCTATCGTGATTAAAATGTGGTGGCGTACATTCTATTCCAAACGATTACTGATTGGCCTATCAGTATAAGTGAACATTGGACCATTGTATTTCGACCAATCAAAACACACAAATTGAATTATCAACTGGCCTTTAAAGACTATTCTGCTCAGATTTTAAAGTTCTTTCTAGTCAATATGAAATCTTTGCCTGCCCATATATTAGCCTAGTTAAATCCATCTGAGCCATTAGACTCACAGGGCCAATGGTTATTCCTGGCGTCCGTATACTTATAAGAAATACCTGTTTAGTTGAGCTTCTGAAAAGGACATTCATGCTGTAATCTTAGCATTAAAATATTTACAAAAATCCAACCCGACATCAGGGTGAGGGCAACACACAGCATCTAACCTGTTAATAGAATGCATCGTTCTCAATGAGATATCAAATTTACATAAACAACACTGGCCTTGTGAGACCAGACCTGCACTGAGTGCTGACCTGCAACTGATACCAGGAAAGTTGTTCCAGATTCAACTGCTTTGTGCCTTGAGGCGATGAATGAACAAGTCATTAAATCAACTGTGTGGAGTCCAGGACAGTTCAGTCATTTGATCTGAACATGGAGCAATTAATAGCTCTAGATCTGAAGAAAAGGTCTTGCAAGAGTTTTAAAACAACATCATGTTTATCTTCCCTCCATGGTACCTTTCCAATCCATTCAAAAATTTTGCAAGGTAGAAACATAAACTGATCAAATTCATGGTACACATAATCATCTCTGTGGAAATCATATTAAAAGTTTTTACCTTAAATTTTGTGACTACTGTTTTTGCTTGTCCTTTCCCATTCACACCTTTGGATTTCTGTCAAAAGGAAATAAACAAATAGTGAAATGATAGAATTCAAACAGCAGCCATTCATACCCAAATCAATTCTTTACAGTCACATATTCAGTAGGCACTACTTGGAAGGCAATACTTGCATACTAATTGAGACAATGCATAATACATACTTTAAAAACTATCCTAAATTTCGTTGAAAACCACTCAGACAACAATTCCAAAAGTTTCATAATCATGAAATGAAAACCCACTTCTTAAAACTGACAAAAATGTACACTTGGTTGAAAACCACTGAGCTATGATTTTGATTTCATTTTTGATTTCATTAGCTTGAAACTTTAAAGTATCTTTCAAACTAAGTTACAAATGAAATAATAAAAAACATCTAAATCACGGAAGAAATGACATTTCAATTAATTCTCAAATCCCTCACTTTGGAAATGTGTACACAATTAGTGCGCATATCACCCGAGTGTGCTGGCAACTGCTATTATGAAAATGTTTGTCAGCAAATACGCGCAGTGTTCGATTTAATGCCATACACACATTGACTTCACCAAAGCTATATTGTTTCAACTAAATAGATACATCCACCCAAGGCGCTGTTCGAAAAATAAATCCGTACAAAGGCTCTCACGTAAAATGCAACTTTTCACAGTTTTCTTTATTAAACCCATGGCCAAAACCTAAGTGAACGGCTCAATATAGTATTAATGAAAAATATATATTCATTTACTTTTACGTAAAAGTGTTCCATGACTCTTAAAGGCATTGTAAAAAGTTGTCTTCAGATCATCGTGGAAAGGCCTAGTTAGTCTAGCGTGTTGTCTAAATTCATCTATGCTTCTATAATAAGCCAATGCAGCAGTTTCAACGTTATAAAGTATGTAGCGTTTTCAGACTGTGTATAGCAGCCATGTAGTGGCTCTATTAGTATAAAATCACCCATACATGAAGCTCTTTGCATAAACATACGCACATGCACACAGTTCAGGTTCATGTGTATACTACAGTCAGATGTTATCTGGCTAACCTGCACCCCCCAACACCATTATAACGGACTGATCGATATTCTTTTGATTTTGTCCTGAAAACTCAGGTATGACAATTACCAACTTGTTTTTTTTGTTTTTTTTTTGGTGGGGGTGGGTGGGTGGAGGGGCGATTTCCTGTTCAGTGTATTGTGTTCCCATTCAAAACAATAATTGTTTATCTGCCATTCTCATGCACACCACAGCCAAGTAGCCGAAGGTTATTTGTGTGTAAAAGATTACAGAAAACCAGTTGCTAAATAATCAAGGCACTTTTGTGATTGAAATCACTCATCCATGTTAGGTGTCTTAGTGGGAGAAGTTTGTTTTCAAACTGGTGATTAAATAGCTGTGTACCATATGCCTGAAGAAATATGTGCATTAACTGTGAATGATTGGCAGACCATTTCTCCTAAGGAAAGATATTGCTTCATGACAAAATATTCAAGGTTTTAATGATCTACATCTTGAAACTTCTGAAGATTTTTGAAAACTTTATACATGATCACACTCACAACTTAAGGATCTTTCTTTAAAACAACTAAATGGATGTATTTGATTGGCTTCTCTAACTCAAAAAGATATGATGTTGACTTCATATCAAACAACATACCTGACCAGCTACAAAGTCCTTCTGGATGAGTGTTCTGATGAAGAGAACTTTGCTACAAGCGAGCATTTCTATCAAGTCTGGAGGCATGAAATCCTGAAAAAATAGACCAGATTCACCATTTGACATGCCTTTAAAAGAATCTTAGAATGACTGCTTTTATTATAGAATCATCAACAATGAAAATCCACCCAACACTTGATTAGATTGTTCTGTTGTCTTAAATCCACCCAACACTTGATTAGATTGTTCTGTTGTCTTAAATCCACCCAACACTTGATTAGATTGTTCTGTTGTCTTAAATCCACCCAACACTTGATTAGATTGTTCTGTTGTCTTAAATCCACCCAACACTTGATTAGATTGTTCTGTTGTCTTAAATCCACCCAACACTTGATTAGATTGTTCTGTTGTCTTAAATCCACCCAACACTTGATTAGATTGTTCTGTTGTCTTAAATCCACCCAACACTTGATTAGATTGTTCTGTTGTCTTAAATCCACCCAACACTTGATTAGATTGTTCTGATTGTCTTAAATCCACCCAACACTTAATTAGATTGTTCTGTTGTCTTAAATTTGAGATTGTTCTGTTGTCTTAAATCCACCCAACACTTAATTAGATTGTTCTGTTGTCTTAAATCCACCCAACACTTGATTAGATTGTTCTGTTGTCTTAAATCCACCCAACACTTGATTAAATTGTTCTGTTGTCTTAAATCCACCCAACACTTGATTAGATTGTTCTGTTGTCTTAAATCCACCCAACACTTGATTAGATTGTTCTGTTGTCTTAAATCCACCCAACACTTAATTAGATTGTTCTGTTGTCTTAAATCCACCCAACACTTGATTAGATTGTTCTCTTGAAATCCACCCAACACTTGATTAAATTGTTCTGTTGTCTTAAATTTTATCCATAATGACAATCTCAATACTGAAAAAGATCAAATGGTAGAATTATATGAAACAAGTTTTGAACTTTTCTGAAAGATGATTAATGTTGCAACAAAAATAGAAGTGAGCAAGAACCAAATGAAGGTTAAAGCCAAAACCCTGCTGTATGTATTAAAGTGCTTTACAATGAATTTTTTTGTTATGCCAAAGAATCAAATCAAAATGTCAATGTGTCATCCATATTATTTAAAAAGTGACATTTTGACATCTTTTTACATCTCATGTGTAATAACCATATTTGTGATATAGGTATACTTCTGTTTTCTTATAATCCATTAAACTTTCATTCAGCTGAACATATCTCCAAAAGAATATATAGGGTTATCTATAAACTCTTCTGCTTTTTTAATGAATGAAATTCAAAGAATGGAATAAACATTTCAAAGCTGTTGTACTGTATTTACCACAAATTTGGCATATCCTGGAAAATTGATCAATTATTGAAAAATATGTTATTTTCGAACTTGAATTTAAGGGCTGTTTACTCAAAATTTAATGTTACTTTTGACCAATCATTAAAACAAACATGTTTTTGCTTTTTCAGAACTATGAATATACATCTGTCTATTATTTTTCCTTGTCTTATTTAATCCATATTTTATACTGATATTTATCACTTAAAACAATCACAGTAAAATGACAGAAGTTTGGGAATCTTTAACCATTTTACTATGTGATAGTTTTGAATTTAAAAGATAATTAAGAATAATGAGAGATTTTTGCATCCATTGACCTAAAGACAAGTTTATCATTTGATTGCATCATCCAGCAGTGATTCAAAAGAAAAGCTGACAAACTTCTATAGCATCTGAATTTTGTTTTCTTTTAATTTTTACAAATAAGAAAATTCATACAATAAAAGTTACAAAATTTCCATGATCCTCAACAATTCTGTTTCCACTACTAATTAAGTAAAGATGAAAATTTACACTCCTAATACTTAATTCACAAAATTTGAATAAAAACATAGCATAATTACCTTGTTTTTCTCAACAAGACCATCCACGCAGTAAATTACATCACCTGCGTAATGCTTAACCAGGAAGGATGCTCTCTTCTTGCCTGATTTTGGTGATGGTTTTACATGGTTCCCACAGATGGTGCCAAGAATCCTGTCCTGGAATGCCATGGGGTTGGGCGTTCTGTTCATTTGGCATTCCTTTTGAGAAAAAAAAATATCATAAAATTAGGAATATCTCATCAGAATGTGACTTTCTTGAAATGTGGGCACATGTAACAACTTCACTACAAAAAAGGTTTCCTCAACATATATAACATATATTTATTTACACTAACAACTCAATAAAAGATAGAAAATAAGCCACTGAAATTGTTTTTAATTCTGTAGGAGAGGAAACTCTGTTTGGACACCACAATACATTAAACACTGATATTTCATCTCAGTAGAGAACCTAGAAAATCAAAACAAGGGCCTAAAATAAGCAAAAATGTGCAAGGATCAGTCAAAAATGCATCTGTACTTTTTATTGTTCTTGAAATTTCCATGAGAAGGTATTTCTAAAACTCTTGAGAGTAAATCAATATTTTCATAAGTGAAACATTTAGTTATGAATGTCACACACACATAATCCATCAGAGAAACACACACAATGTTCATATTACTTCTTACTTTATAAAACTTAATTCATAGGTTGGTTTGGTTTGTTGATGCTTAACGGCACCACGACAGTCAGAGTCAAATGTGCCAAGAAGGTGTTAATAACTAATGGTGTAAGAGTAAGGATAGTGAGGAGATGGAAGGTTTGTAAGGGAGATAAAGGGGAAAAGCTGAATGTGGGGGAAAAAGCTAGGTGAAAAGAAAATGTTGTGTAAGGTTAGGTATAGAAGGGAAGGAGGGGAGGAGACTATATGTGGTGGAAGAGGTTGTTGTTGCGGAGGAAGTTGATGATGTTTGAGGAAGAATTGTTTTCGAAAAGGTCCGAGATTGAGGAGAGTGAGGAGAGAAGAGATCTGGAGTTCTGGTATTGGGGACAGGTTAAGAAAATATGGTTGATGGAGAGATCGATGTTGCAAGTGGGGCAGGGGAGCCGGACAAGAGATGGGAGTGAGTAAGAGAGGAATGGCCGAGGCAAATGCGGGTGACAAAAATGTCTTCCCTGCGGTTGTGACTATGCAGAGGAGTGTTGGTCCCGACTTTGGGTTTGATGGTGTAAAGTTTATTACTGGTTTTGTAATTCCAGGAGTTTTGCCAGGTTTTGTTGATGTAGTTGAAGATAGAGAGACGGAGGTCTGAGTGTGGAATAGGAAGAGGAGAGATGTTATTTGACAGAGCTTTGATGGCGGCTCTGTCGGCTCTCTCGTGGCTGGGAATCCAGAAAAAGATAATTTTCTTTCCTAGAAAGGAAAGAGTGTGGAGTTTGTTGAGGATTTGTGGAATGAGAGAGTTGGGCCAGAGCATGTTATGGATGCCAGTGAGGACGGATTTAGAGTCAGAGAAGATGACGAAATGGGGGCGGAAAGAGAGTTCTATAAAGTTTAGGGCTAGGAAGATGACCTTCACCTCAGCAGAGTAGATAGGGGTGCCGTCGGGTAACCTTGAGGAGAGAGTGAGGCCAGGACAGGTGGCTGCAGAGGAATTTTCCAGTGTCTAAATGTCAGTGAAGAGGAAGGAGTAGTCATGGAAATGTCTACTGAGTTGACAGTATTTGGAGTGGAAGAAGGATGGGTTGTGGAGAGCTGTGAAGGAAGAAAGATCAAGGTAAACCTTGAAGGGGGTTAAATAGTCCAAGTGGGTGTAGGTGGTATGGTGTGTCTGACAATCGAGAAAATGTTGATGTTGGCTTTGGAGAAGTGGGAGTGCATCCGGATCCCGAAAGGTGGGGGATGTATTAGTTGAGATCAAAGAGGTTGGTGAAGGATGGAGAGCGGATGGTGAAAGCAAGGGTTTCGTGAATTGGTGAGGATGCGGAGAGGCCGGCCTTCATGCATTGGAGGTTGAAGGGGGGTTCGTTGGCTTCAACGTGGAGACTGGTGATAAGGGAGGTGTGAGTGGCATAAGGAAAAGCCTTAGGGCAGTGTTCTCAGTGACCTCCAGGTGTTTCACGTAAAATTTGCAGGCGGAGGCGAAGATGAAATTGCCATAGTCCAGCCTGGATCTGAGGAGGGAGCGGTATAAGGTGAGCAGGGTGAGATGATTTTCCCCCCAGTCAGTACTTGAGAGGACCTTGAGGAGATTGAGAATTTTGTGGCATTTGGTTTTGAGGGTGTTGATGTGGGGAGATAGGAAAGTTTAGAATTGAGAGTGATTCTGAGGAAGCGAGAACTGTCTTTACTGGAGATTATGGAATCTTTGAGATGGAGATTGGGATGGAGGAGGAAGGAGTTGTTGTTGAAATGGATGAAAACAGTTTTGTCTTTTGAGAAGTTGAAACTGTTGGAGACACTCCAGTAAGCTAAGTTGTCCAGACAGTGTTGTAGGTTATTTTGGATAGTATGGAAGCATGGGGAGGATGAGTAGATAGTAAAATCATCAACATAGAGGGAGAATTTGATGTTGGGGGTGAGAGTTTTGGTGATGCTTGTAATTTTGAGGATTAAGAGAGTGGAGGAGAGGATGCTGCCTTGGGGGACACCCAGATGTTGGGTGTACCTTTGGAAGTAGGTGTTTCCAATGCATACTCTGAAGTGGCAGGAGTGGAGGAAGTTCTGGATGAAGGTATAAGGAGGCCTGTGAGGCTGGAGAATTGAAGGTCTCTGAGAACACCATACTGCCAAGTGGTGTCGAAGGCCTTTTCCATGTCAAGAAGATTGAGATGACATGATGATTCCTGATGAATAGTATACTTAAAATGCATTGTTCTTCAACTAAATAGCTTCTGATTGCAACTAAAAAAATTATGACTGAAATCTTACCTCATTCATGAGCCCAAATATGCTAATCTGGCCTTCAATGGCATCTAGGCATGGTTTGTTATTTGTAAATTCACAGAAATCCCAAGATATGCCTTCTTTCTTGTATTCTTCCTAAAAAACAAAACGAAACAAAACTCTTAAAATTCCAATTCTTTGCTTACATGAAATATCATGTTCAATGTTTCTACAGAAATCTGGTTTGATTTTCTTAGTTCTTATGAATGATGAGTGGGCAGGTCTGTCTAAATCTAGGTATTCATCAAAATCTATTCAAATTTGAGTATCTGTATACTGTTAGGACACCAGCTAGAACTTGTAGACAGGCTGCCTTGTATCTCCAGGGGTTACACATCCCTTCAACACTCACTACAAGTAATTTTTGCATTTTGGTTTATTCCAGCAAGTGAAAAAAAATGAGAAAAAACCCAAAACCAGATGAAATTCCTACTTCAAAGGACTTGAAATCAACATTAAGTGAGTAAGATATGAACTTACCGACCCCACGAGCTTATTTTGTTTTCTTTTGGTGACCAAATATTTGCCTATAGAGGGATTTCATCACGTGACTCTAACTTAACTGCCATTTTGCAGAACAGAGCCTTGCACAAGTATTTTACACATCTGATCTTCACACATGGCAGCTCAGTCACATCACACGTAAAACAAACAAATAAGACTTAGTCTAAAACACGTGCTAGCACATGCTGGTGGTGAAAACGTGCACTGGGCATATAAACATTACTTAATTAATGAATTGATTTTTTATTATAAAATATTATTGTAAACGAAAAATAATTTTGAATTAATTTTTTAATATAAAATGCTATTTTAAAGAAAAAACATTACCCACCCACTACTTCACGTAAACTTAATCAGTGGATTCTAAACATGTCTAAGAGTTAGTGCAACCAACAGTACAGCAAGCTTCTGACCCACTACTTACAAAAGTAATCTTATATAACAATATGCAAACAAATGTTACTGTACAGCAGACAAAAGTCTTCCCTATTCATCATGTAAACATTATGATGAAAATCTGTTGCAATAGCTTTTTATTCCAAAATGCTCAAAGCCTACAAGGTTGAACAAAAACATCCACTTAAAATCACTCATCAATAAACAAACAAAACCTTCACTGTTAAATACCACCCTATTTGTAAATTATTACTTCAAGCCAGATACTCTGACCACAGGGGAATACTTTTGCGTTGAGTGTGAAAGTCATTATTACTTCAAGCCAGATACTCTGACCACAGAGGAATACTTTTGTGTTGAGTGTGAAAGTCAGTGCAGCTGCAGTGAAATGTCTTTACTATCAATGTCAGATTATGACCATGTAAAGTGAATGTGGATTGTAGAAATAAGAAATCCCTGGTGTAATTGCTAATTGCTTGTGCTGGATTGTGGTTTCTGTTGTGGGCAATACAAAAATATAGACCCTGATAGATTTGAGATTTTGTCAGGGCATAATACACAAAATTCATTGCAATGTTTAGATTTAATGATAGTCATGTGACCTCATGACGTCAGCTAAAACATCCTTATTAGACTTAAAGATTCATTGAAAGAAAGTTAATACTACATTTTTGAGTGTGTAACACACCCCCTTGGCGGTGATGAAATGACTACCTGCAGAAAAGTGATTCTATTGATGACATGAAGTAATATCTTTCCTTAGGAGAAATGGTCCGTCAATCATTCACAGTTAATGCACATTATTACCTCAGGCATTATGATACACAGCTATTTTTATCACCAGTTTGAAAACAAACTTTTCCCACTAAGACATCTAACACGGATGAGTGATTTCAATCACAAAAGTGCCTTGATTATTTTGCTATGGCTTTGTGTAATCTTATACACACAAATAGCCTTGGGCTACTTGGCTGTGGTTTGCATGGAAATGGAAGATAAACAATCATTGTTTGGAGTGGAAACACAATACACTGAACAGGAAGTCGGGTTGGTAATTGTCATACCTGAGTTTTCAGGATTAACTCAGGTGTCGGGTGCGGGTAGGCTTAAAGAGAAACTTTTTGGCATGGACTTGCAACAGCATTGTCGTCAATACAGTGATAATGACACATTGTGTAATTTGCTAGGAAATGAGTAAGACAGTATTATGAGTGTCATACTTTACTTTGGTTTCAGTCGCTATAGCAATTAAACTATGGAAGCAATAAAGAATGCAAGGAAAATTTGCCACAAACTTTAATAGCTTTCGCATGAAACTCAATTTTTTGTCTGAATAAAAACTTACTTGTTCTGCCTTCAGGAAGTGAGACACAAAATGTTGTTGTAATTTCTCATTTGCATAGTTGATACAAAGTTGTTCAAGACTGTTGGTATGGAAGCTCTCAAAACCATAAATATCTAATAACCCAATGAAAGAATGCCCGTGATTGGTTGCTGTATGCTTGTTGAGGAATGCTACCAGCCAATCAAACAACCTGAAATGCAAATAAACAGAGAGCATACTGACTTTGAAGAAACAAACTAAATGTAATTGAGTAAATAATGTGTCAGTAAGTTCAGCTACCCTGCTTCTTTTTTCATTGTGGAACTTGGCTTTTAGCCCCTTCACTGCGATGGCGGGTTGCAAGCTATGCCAGTGGGTTGTATGGTGTCCGCAGTCATCAAAGGGTAATGATACATCTGAATGAAACTTATACTATAGGTACTTGGTTAGATAGATGTAAGGAGCAAAATCTGCAATTTGCATTCGCAATTTCAGGGTATATGACTACAATTTCATTTCCAACCAGTATTACATTTTTTTTTTAAATATTGAATTTCTTCTTGAATTCAGTTTTTGATGAAATGATGGAAATATATTTTCTATTATGAAGTTGATTGGGGTTGGATATGAGCCAAAATCATTTTCTCAGAAACAGCTTTTGTCCACCTAAAGATTGTCAGGTTGTAGTATTGTTATACCTGACTTTTTGTAAGAAAAGTTGGGTGTAGGTTGCAGAAAGTTGTGTAGAGAACATTTTGGGCATGGAACTTAAAGAACAATACAAAACAAAGATCTTACTATTATTCAAGATCAGAAACGTTTCTAGATCTTTAGTAAAAATCAAAGATGGGCAAATACCTTGAGTAAAGCACCTTTCCTATGCAATCTCTCCTGTTCACTGATTCCATCTTTGTGCAAGGCTTCATAAAAATACTTTTTCTCTTGCTGTGATTGGCTGAAATCTTCCTCACTGTTAGATACTGCCTCAGAACATCTTCCTTCAGACCAAGTAATGAGCAACAGCACTTGAGACAAGATCGAACTGCTACGGACAGTAAAGAGAAAATCCTCTTTTAAAATATCTATATTAAAAGGTATTTCATCAGCACTACTGACTATTTAAAAATAAGTTCTTTAATACTAAAATTGCTTTTGCCTTTCATTTTTAGCACGGAAAAAACATATTTTGAAACACTTTTAAAGGATTTACAAGAAATGATTTTCTTTTAAAAAAAAATATTTGAGGGACATTTCTTAGTGTAGTTTATTGAGGGGAGGGTGTCATATGCTGTGAATGATCCTTCACCACTGGAGAAAAGTATTTGGTTCGTTTAATAATCTAATATTAAAAGATAGGCCACTGACTAATGAAGCTAAAGAAGCTAAATGAAGCTAAATCAAGTTGTAAATCTTATGGAATACATCATATTTTTGTCCTAAACTTTGTCATAGACAACTACAGTAGCAAATGATTTGACCAGTTTGATGTTTTTCTAATTTTTTATATCTTTGACATGCAAGAAGTTTGTTTAATTTTAATTCATCCATATACTTCCATAGAGTAACCACAAAAGAAATAATTGGTACTTAATTGTATCTATGTATCTACGGTGCTAATTCAATAAATGAGATTGTAATCATACCCTCTGCCTCATCATTCAGATCACACGAATCATCATCTTCATCCTGGATGAACTCCAAGTTACCAATGTGGAGGATTCCAGATAAAATCTGAGGAGAAAACAGTGAGCCCAACAAATTTCAGAAAAAACCTGGTGAATGTTTTCACCTCATTATAATTTAAACACTAGAGAGCTAAGAAGATTTAACTTCTTCCATCAAGCAAAAGGCTTCCCACAAAACAACTTTTCCTTTACCTGTTTCTTTTTTGTTCAATTTCTATGGCTAGAACTTTAACCGTATTTGAAAGGGATGAATCTTATTATGCATTTCTCTATTTCAAATTGAAAATCGTGTGGCTGAAATAATAACGAGTACACACTACTTGTCTGTGGGTGTGGTTTAATTATGTGGAGGATGATCTTGAAGCACCCATGAATGAGGACTTTGGTCAGGCTGACTAACCCTGCATTATCTTACCCACACAACATTAAAAACAATGCAGAAATTTTAAAACTTCCACTTTGATTAGTCATATCTAATAAAACTAATCACTTTATTAGAGAAATGAATATTTCATGCTCATTACTCAAAGTTTTTCTTTACAAGTAATCAAACAAATACGTATCCAGAGCTCTTTAATAATCTCTTCTATTTTAATGGAGACTCAATATTTTGAAAAAAAAAGATGTCTTTTTTCCATAGAAATAAGAATATACAGAGCATGCTGAGCTGCCAATGAGGGAATGAGGCCAACACGTATTAACAAAGTTACCAAAATAGTGATTTTCCCCATTGACTCCAATGATAACGAATAATAAAAGTCACTTTATCTAAAGGACTATGGGCATCTAGCAGATTTTAGATATGTGAAAGAGCATGGAATTCTGAGTAAAATAGTTTTTAAAATTTGTAAAAAGCTTATTTAATTTTCAAGTTACGACAAAAAGATTCATGATTTGTTAATTTGTGATATACTAACAGGAACACATCTCAAATCTTTATATAATTCATTAAATTAGGTTCTTCATATTCAGCTACTTGTGATTTTAGAATGTCTTTCTAGATACATGATGATTCAGTGTGTGACAAAGTTCCATCAAATTTTGCCCAAAGGTCAATTCTATATTTCAGACAACATTGACTGAGAAATAAAAAATAAAGGTTGTACAAAAGGTAATAAAGGCTCCTTCCCCCATTGATGTCACACATAATTGTGCAATAACAGCTAAAAACTAAAAATGCTGTAAATTGGTCAATTTTTAACCAATTTTAATGTAATTTTTTGTTGTTTTAAGGGCTTAGATCATATTTTAAACCAATAAAGCCCATGTTGCCTCTAGATGTCCATAGTCCTTTAAAAAAAAAATGTCACTTCAATATTTTTCTTTACCAAATATGTAATGTGACTTTTGGTATTCTAGATAATATTATGTCTTCGGGAAAAACCTGTTGGCAATACATGAGCATTCTGCATTAATTTAATTCTATGCTTTCTTCTCATATTATCTTACCTTGAATATTTTCTCTTGATGCATTTCAGTCAGACCAACACTTTTCATGGCTTGTCTCGTAACCTGAAATTCAGTGATTAAGTTGTTCGTTGTATAGAGATAAGACTGTGGCAGGTATGTAAATTTGAGACTGGAGCCATCAGCTTGACTGATTCCCCAAGTCAATCTCTCTTCTAAAGTTGCACCTGAAGACATCTGAGGGTAATATAAGTTTTGAGAAAGTTAAGTTTATTTAAATATATAAAATAGAAGACAAATATAAGACAGTTTAATGTACAAATGATTATTTGTGAATAATTTTGTATCATGTTTGTTTGTTTGATGAGGTCTTAACGGCACCACGACAACGAAGGTCAAATTGTGCCTGAGAGGTCAGATCATTTTAGAGGTATCATGCTTGATAAAGTGCATGGGTCGCTTCCTGTTTTAAAAGTTAAATCAGAAACACAATCAATTTATGGGTAACATTAACCAAGCCAAAGCTTGGCATGCACTAAGTACATCCTCAAGCACTGCTTATAAAGACTTGACCACAAAATTTGTTGTAGTGAGTTTCTCATGGTGCATGCAGTTCTATATATGCATTACCTCTCAGTACACATTGATTTAGTTCTGACTGCGTGTTGTGTAAAATGTAATTGGTACTTGTTGGTAGTAAGGCTATACAAACTAATAGCAAGCATGTTAAGTTGTAGGTAAGAAACTCACTACAATAAGAGAAAATATTATGAAATTGAGATTCATATTAGGTACCATGGTAAGCATAACATTCCTCTGAATTCTTGTACAGTTAAGTTTGAATTCTTTAGACAATGGAAGTGTCTGCTTGTTTTCCAAAATTAATTTTAGATTATCAGTATGTTTTCACATTTTACTAACAATATTTTACTTAAATATAACTTTTCTAAACACAGTAACAGTTTTTATGATGTATGCTCTTTTTCAGCTCTGAGCAAACAAATCTCCATTATTCTAACACCAAAATATACTTTTTTCTTCACTTAGTGAGAAATATGTAAAATGACATTGGCACTGAAAATAGTAATTACCTGATAGAAAATATGAAAATTCTTTTCAGCATGATTCTGATGAATGACTCTTGTTTTTTCCAACAAGTACGTTTGAATTGAGGCACCAATGATGTAACAACTCCTAGATGCAGACAAAAAATGTAAGACAAAGGACCAACCATTATTTGCTAAAATAGAATATAAATTGTGATAAAAATGAAGTTGCTTTTTTTAATGCATCCTCAGAGAACTCTTAAGTTAAAAGCTTCATTCCCACATGCCAGGCTAATCTTTTTACGATGTAAAGGTGATTGGATTAATTAATCAAGGGTTCTGATGTTCAGTGGTATGTTCATTCTTTATCAGTTGAGTTGGCATAAATATAACTGGCTGAAAAATCAAGGCAAGTCTTGCCATTTACAGAAATCTCCTTTAATGAGGGGATGAATAAAAAGTAGGTGAGCTAGCTCTGATGCAGGAGATTCCTACTGTGAGTAGATAAACAAATTTACCCGCTTACAGAAGCAGGGATATTTACGAGAGTTATACTTACCTTCCATGCAATATATATGCAACCTGGTCCATGACCTGATTTTAATGCACTTCTAACCGAACTAAAAACATAGTTACCAAACCAGCCCTAACTTCTGTTATACCTCTAATATCCCTCACTTAACATTCCACCGAGGCCTGAACAAGAGGGGAGGCAGGTCGGGACACATGGAAGGTAAGTATAGCTCTTGTAATATGCCCCAAGCTACTGTAAGCGGGGTAAATTTACTTCAAAGTTATATCTTACCTTCCATGCTATAAATATGTAATCAGATTGCAACCGAGAATCAGAAGGAAGGGAGTTGAGGTCTAAGCCCATACAAAAGACAAAGAGACTTCTGTGGCGTAGTGATTAGTGCTTTGTCCTCTCACCCACACATCCCAGGTTCGAATGCAGGTGGGTCTGCCACCAGTGAGTTCACAACTGGTTATCAAAGGCTGTGGCTCTTTGATATAATGTCCACCACTGGATGCTTTTGGGACGTTAAACCTTGGTATGCTATGTTGAAAGGCTGGTCCTAATACTCAAACTAGTTTTCCTTTTAAAAGGACTAGTTTCCTTATTCTCTGAAGGACGTAAAACCTCTGAATAGGAATTACTAAACAATAGTAAATTACTCTTAAGTTATAACGAAGCAGCAGGGAACCACCTGTTAGTAATAACCGAGGCAAAACATCGCATGAACATGAATTAGTCGCCCAAAAGAACATCTTAATGGAAAATTGTTGGTAAACAGAAGCAAACTGTAAACAATGCCCAATACGTCATGGTGAAAACTTACAAGGTTCGCCAGCGGACTGGAGCGGCTTTGTTAAACATGAGGGTAACTACCCATTAGTAAAATAAAATGCAAACATGCCTGAACAATGGCAAAAATTTGTTAGTAAACAATCAACAGGTTAATAGATTAACAAGTGAACTGAAACGAGAGAATGTGAATAAAAGACAAAGATATTCACCTCATGAAAGGGATGGTTCTCTTCTTGAAAGAACGGCCCTTGCAACTCCGCCTTGGTAGTCTGGCATGTCCTTATGATATGCGGAGACGAACATGGCTGGTGTTTTCCGTACAGCAGAGCAAAGTATCTCATTAAGAGAAACCCCACCAAATAAAGCAATTGATGTAACTATGCCTGGTACTTGATGTGCCTAAACTGGTTGTTCTGTGAACAACACCAATTTACTGTACGTGATTGCCTGGACATCGTGAAATTGTGTCACTTGAGACAGCGCGATGCAAATTTTGTAAGGACACAAATAAAGCTTTGATGTCGTTCCATAACAGTTGCATATGTTTAATGTAGTACTTGAGACATAGGACAGGGCACCAGGCCCAATTCTCTGATGTGTCAGAAAACGTAGAGAGTGACGAAAGGAATATCGGTTCCGGTAAAAACTTTAAAGTCTGATTTTTGGCTAAGAAAGCCCGATCGGACATGAGCCATACACACCAGACTCAAAGTTAATATGGCCTTCTTTAAGTGAAAGTGCATGCACAGCACCTCTACACCTGGCTGAGGCCACGGAGAGTAGAAAACCATTTTGAGCATCAGAACATTGAGCGGACATGCAGACAGCGGCTTGAAAGGAGCCCGTGCTAGGGTTTCAAGAACTACTTGCACGGAGGAGCAAGATTCCAAACTGAAGGTCTTTGTAAGAACATTCCTTTCACTAATCTTTCAAGAAGTAGCGCGTCAGTGACGGTCAACCCATCAGAAAAGCCCCGGTGGACAGCTGCTATAGCTGTCCAAAAACCCTTGACTGTATTGATATATTTGATTTGTTTAGATTAAACTGATACAATAAGAAATCCACTACGCCACCAAGAGACGATGAATGTGGAGAAACCGATCTATTCTGACACCAGTCTCAGAACATTCCAAGTCTGGCAGCCCAACGTTTACGCTGCCACATGGGTAGCCAAGCAACACCAAAGATTCACAGATAAGAGGCCACACAGTCAAATGTACTGCTTTTGGATTGTGATGCAGTTTGCCGGAGCCTGGAATCGAGACTAAATCGTCTCTGACTGGAAGCTTGTTTGGGAAACCTGCAATTAGATTGAGCAGCTGAGGGAACCACAGTTGGCCGGACCAATTAGGAGCTACCAGAAGTAACATGTGACACTGATCATACGTCACCTTGTCTGGTACTCTTGGTACTTGCGAGAATGGCGGAAAAGTGTAGCCCACAAAGTGGTTCCACTTGATTGTGAATGTGTCAACTCTCTAGACCCTTGGGTCGTAAAATCAGAGTACAAAACATCGGTAGTCTGTGGTTGTCCACTGACAGAACAGGTCTACGTCTGGGAGAAAGAAAGTCATCCAGATTGCGTTGGCCACCTGCGGCAGGAGAGCCCACTCTGTCGGTGCTACCTGAAGGCGAGATAACACATCTGTAATCAAGTTCTCCTTGCCCGGTAGGTGGACCACCTGAAGACTGACCTTGTTTGTCATGCACCAAGATAGAAGGGACTTGGCAAGGCTCCAGTCTCCTGTGACAGGAGACACTGTGACACTGATATAAACGACTACGGTGGTGTTGTCTGTGCATATTAAAACAGTCTTGTTCCGTACTTGTGGTAAAAAAAGAACAAGAGCCTGGCGCACTGCCTCTAGTTCCAATATATTGATGTGCTGATTGCACCAAGTGCCCATCCAAAATCCTGCGACTTGGGACCATGCTAATGCTCTCCCCACCCCGTCAAAGACACGTCTGGCACCACTGACAGTGACGGTCCGTTGGGCAGGAAAATTGCTCCATGTGATAAGTGAGAGTGGACACACCATCACAATGTGGAGGATCACTGCCTGTGGGTAGGGGAAGGGAAAACTTGAGGTCCCTCCTGGAACGGACAAAATGATCCAGTAGGTGGAATCGTAGGTGCCGCTTGTGAAACCTGCACATTGGGACTTCATCTACCAGACTGGCTAGGTAGCCTAGAAATACCAGCCATGCTCTCTCTGGCGATGTTAGCTGCAAGAGGAGAACGTCAGCTCCTGCCTTCATGGCCAGTATCCGTTCCTCTGTCAGTCATATGCAACCTTGTGTGCAATCCAGGATTGCTCCCAGAAAGGTTGGAGTCTGGAATGGAACTAGATTGGACTTGGCGAGGTTGATGACCCACCCTAAGTCCTGTGTCACTCTTATAACTATGTCTGTGTGCTCTGTGACTGTGGCTGTGTCTTCTGCAATGATAAGCCAGTTGTCCAGATACATGAAGATTCTTATGCCTTGCTTCCGTAGAAAAGCTGTGAGAACCCTCGTTATACAGTGAAAACCCTCAGGCGGTCAACACACTAAAGGGTAACACCCTGAATGTGTACGCCACTCCCTCAAATTGAAACGGCCGAAAGCGCATGTATTCCTCGTGCATCGGCACATGCAGATACCTATCTGCAAGGTCAACGGAGATAGCCCAAAGGCCCTTGGTCATCTCAGGGAGGATGGAGTGCAACATCTCCCTCTTTTTTTTAAATGGACGAAAGAACTTGTTGAGTGGTCTTAGGTTGATGATTAGACGTCACTTGTTTCCCTTCTTGGGGGCCAGAAAGAACGTGCACATTACAAGGTCCCTGGGAAAATTCAAGTTCGGGGTGACAGTGTCTTTCAACAGCAGTTCCTTGATCTCTATCCTCAACAGCTCGGCGTGACTGTCCAATTAAGGAGTGGGAGTGGGGCGAAATACTCCTCCCTGCAGTGGGAGGGCCATAAACTCTAGCCAGTAACCCTACCAAACGGTTCTCAGCATGCACTTGTTGGAAGGGAGCTTTCATCACTCCTCTGCGAATTTCCCCAGATGCCCCCACGACCTGACCGCCCATAAGAGGAAGTGCTGGGATTGGATCAAAGGTGTTGCCCCTTGTCTCTTCCACACCCGCGTGAAGAAGAGGAGCCTGCTCTGCGTGCAGAGGGGAAGGAGCATTGACCATCATCTGCCACATTTACTCTGCCAGTCCACAAAGTGAAAGAAGCTGTGTCGGGCTTTGCATGATGGCGTTAGGCCCGCCGCTTGACAGCAGTGCCTCAACCTGCTGGGCACTGCCACAGTGTCTGGCACAAAAGACGTACGTGTGAGGGTGTCTGCTTAGTTGAGGAAGCCGTCCTTTGGTTTGTTTGTTTGATGAGGTCTTAACGGCACCACGACAACGAAGGTCAAATTGTGCCTGAGAGGTCAGATCATTTTAGAGGTAGTAAGGAAAGAGACCAGGGGGAGAATGACAGAAATTCAAGAACAAAAGCCAGAAAGCTGTGATCGAGAGAGGAGGTGCATGGGTAAAACAAAAACAAAGTAGAGAGGGGGTGGAAGAGGAGAATTAAATATGGTTGTAGAGGGATGCATGCTGAAGGAAGGAAATTATTTTATCTGAAGGATTTTTCTGGAAGAACTCAGCAATTGAGTTGTGGGGAGCGAGGGAAGCTCTGGGAAGGTTGTACAGGGGGAAAGCAAGGAGAACGTGTTGGATTGTGAGGATGCAGTGGCAATTGTTACAGAGGGGTTGGGGGAACCAATAAGGAGGTGGGAGTGAGTGAGGTGGGTGTGACCAATTCTAAGACGGGTAATATGAACGTTGTCGATACGAGAAAGGTTGTTGATGGTGGATTTGATCGGATTGTGGGCTGGATAACATGGAGTTTGTTATCAATTTGGAAGTTCCATAAGGTTTGCCAGCGGTCACGAACAAGAGAAGCAATAAGCGGTTTGATGTCAGAGAGGGTTTTGGGAAAAGGGGAAGGGAGGAGGTTAAGGGCAAGCTTAGCGGCTGTATCAGCCCTGTCATTGCCAGGGATGCCAACATGGCTGGGTATCCAGAAGAAAAGAACACTTTTCCTGCAGAGGGTGGGAGAAAAGAGTTTCCGCAGGAGGAGGTGGCAGGTGAGGTTATCCCATTTAAGATTAAGTAATGAAGTAAGAACAGCCTTTGAGTCAGAGAAAATGGCAAAGTGACTAAGAGGAGAGTACTCAATAAAGTTGAGGGCGAGGAGAATGGCCTTAGCCTCGGCTGAAAAGATGGATGAGTAGTCAGGAAGTCTGCTACTGAGGGTGATGTCTTGGATGATGGCAGCAGCAGCTGTCTTGTTGCCTTCCTTGGAGCCATCAGTATAGATGGAGTGTAATTTGAGAGTTGGTCTTTGATTTGGTTGTGGAGATTGATGAAGAGGTTAGGGTGAGTTTGAGTTTTGTTATAAGTGGAGAGGTCTAGGTGGACAGAAGGAAGGGCGGTGGCCCAAGGAGGAAAAGTGGGCCAGGAGTAGGTGCCGAGAGTGGCGGGGTTGATGCCAAGTTGAAAGAGGTCTGATTTAATGCGTAAGCTGAAGGGAGACGATAGGGTTTTAGTCCTATCAAAGAGGGAGGAGAAATTGGGGTACCTAATGAGGTTGTAAACAGGGTTCTGGGTGTTGGTGAGGACTCTAAAAGCATAGGAGAGGCTAGGCTTTTTACATCTAAGTAGAAAGGGGGGTTCGTTGGCTTCAACATGAAGGCTAGTGATTGGGGAGGTCCTGTAGGCTCCTAGACAAAGCCTGAGGGCTTCATTTTGGATGGTGTTAATGTGGTTGAGGCATGAGTTGTGAGCAACACAGTAAACAATATTGCCATAGTCAAGCTTGGCACGAATGGTGAGCCTGAAAATTTTGAGGAGAGCATAGCAGTTCGCTCCCCAAGTAGTGTTGGAGAGCAGACGGAGGAGGTTGAGGGAGCTATTGCATTTTAGTTTCAGGTTGGTAATGTGTGGCTTGTAGGTGAGCTTGGGGTCTAGAGTTAGACCAAGGAAATTTGTGTTTTCAACTTTAGGGATGCGATTCCCATTGAGCACAAAGTTCGGGTTGGGGTGGAGGTTGTTGAAATGACAAAAGTGCATGCAGACTGTCTTGTCTTTGGAGAATTTAAAACAGTTATTGTTGCTCCAGACTTGCAGCTGATTAAGGCTGGTTTGGAGCCTATTTTCAACAATAGAAAAGCTAGGGGAGGAGTAGAAGATGGTGAAGTCATCCACGTAGAGGGTACGTTTGATGCTGGGGCCAAGGTTATTCCCGATGTCATTAATGCTCAGGTTGAAGAGAGTGGGGAGAGGATGCTGCCTTGGGGGACGCCCTCTTCTTGGGGGGTACGGGTTGGAGAGAGGGTGTGGCCAATACGAACTTGGAACTGCCTGGGTGAGAGGAAGTTTTGAATAAAGATGGGGAGGTGGCCTCTGAGGCCAATGGTGTGAAGTTTTCGGGTAATGCCGTATTTCCAAGTAGTGTCGAAAGCTTTCTCGAGGTCAAAAAATATGGCAATGAGGTGTTCCTTTTTTGCAAAGGATTCCCGGATAGCGGTGTCGAGCGTAATTAACTGGTCAAGGGTATTGCGACGTTTTCGGAAGCCGCTTTGGTGAGGAGAGAGGATTCTGTTGGTCTCGAGGAACCAGTTTAGTCTCTGATTAATGATCTTTTCCATAATTTTACGGAGACAGCAAGTAAGGGCGATGGGTCGGTAGCTGGTGAGGCCGGTACCATCCTTCCCCGGTTTAAGGACGGGGATGACAATAGCTGTCCTCCAGATAGGGGGAAAGGAGTGTGAGAACCAAATGTGGTTGAAGATGGTGAGTAGGGTAGTGGTGGCCTTGATGGGGAGGTGTTTCAGAAACTGATAGGGGATGTTATCTGGGCCTTTGGAGGTGCAGCCAGCATCGTTGATGGCTTGGTTTAATTCAGAAAGGGTGAGAGGGGTGTTGTAGCTTTGGGTTGTCAGAGGGGAAAAGTGATTCTCCGGGCTTCATCGCAAGCTTTTTGATTTTGAAAGCATTGGAGTAGTTGGTCGAGGGCGAGATGTTGCTGAAAGAGGCGGCGAGGTGGTCAACGATGTCCTTTTTGCGGTGAGAAGGTCTCCATTCCAAGAGAGATGGGAAATGGAAGATTTGCCTACTCTGCCGTGAAAGCTGTTAACCATTCTCCAAATCTTCTTAGTGGGGTGTTGGTGGTGAGAGAAGAGATAAAGTTGTTCCAAGTGTTGGTTTTACTGTCCTTGATAGTGCGTCTGGCCTTGCACGGCTGATGCGAAAGAGGTTAAGGTTATGGGTTGTCGGGTTAGTTTTAAAGTTCCTGAGGGCTCTTTTCCTGTTCTTGATGGCGGTTTTGCAGTCATCCGAGAACCAGGGGTTGGGGATGATTTGGGGTTTGGAGGTTTTGGGAATTGAGCAGGTGGCGATGTTGATAAGGATATTACTGAAGTTAGACATGGGATCCTCATCCTCGAGAAGATGGGGGGAGAGGTGTGAGTCACAGAGGGTTTCAAAAAGGAACCAGTCAGCCTTGTCGACTTTGTGAGAATACGCCGCTACAACGCAGTTAATATACAACTTACACCAAAGCTTTCCTATGGGGGATGTACTGACGACCTTTACACAGGTGAGATGGCACTGCGGAAGAGAACGTACATGAGGCATGCCACAGCAATTTAGTCATCAGAAAAGACTTATATCTGAAAATTTTGAAACCCAGGCTAAAACCTCCCACCACAGGAGTGGGACTCTCTCGTTCTAGCCACCTATTTTGTACGGGGGATGGAAAAGACTTAGTGCAAGCTCAATGGAAATAGTCCTGTGAGTCGAACCAAATATTTCCCGGGCCAATGGCAACCTCATCTTACCTCAAATGACTGGAAATTTTTGAAGAAAAGTGTAGAAGTGCATTAGAATCAGGTCATTGGACCAGATTGCATATTTATAGCATGGAAGGTAAGATATAACTTAAAGTAAATACAAAAGAAGCTTTGTATTTTTTCCACTTTTTTCTGGAATAAAATTGAAAAGAATATTTACATGAGTAATTTCAATAAAATCACAAATTTATGTTCATAAAAGAAGCAAGGAATTTTAGTCACTTTCAAGACAAACTGACAGTTGTAAATGCCTTCAAATACTTTCTTTATTAATCATCCCAGAAACCTAAAATTGCAGTTAAAATAATTGTCTTCAATAACTTATATTGGGAACTGCCACTATTCTAGAATGTTTTTCATGTTCCCCTTGGGTGCCATTCAACCTTGCAAAAATATAAGTAATGATATGAAACCTTATATCAAACTAGGCCTCACTTTATTACAATTTCAATAGATTCTGATAGACTTTTGAAACCTGATCTAGAATTAATTTGAAATAATGTAAACATCTTGCTTATCTTAAAGATATCAACACTAATTGCAATTCAGTTTAATTTTCTTTCATGCTGCTTTGATTAATCAAAATCATGATAAGGAACAATTATATTTCTAAAAAATCACAGTACTGTCACTAGACCATACTATATTCATCTGATAACAGACCTAGTGATTTTAAATTACAACACAGTGAGAAATATTTTATTGAAAAATGCATACCTCAGTCTGATGTTAGTCATTTCAACACAAAAATCTCAAACCCTAAAATATGAATATCACTAATGCAGTCACATTTCTGAGAATGCACTTCACCACATTTGAACATTTTACTCTACATCACATAAGATGAAGTTGCTATAACAGTTTCTCTTTAAAAAATAATTATATTATTATAATTTTACTTACAGATGTGTAATTTTTATCTTAATTAAACAAATTACAATAACAAGCAAAAAAAGACATTGTTGAACAAAGGTGCCTTTGATTTAGGTGCTCTTCACACATCACAAACATGCAGTGAAGATGTAATTCCTTGTATGACAGTAAATTTCACATTAATTATAATGGAAATTATTGATATTTCCATGGTTTTAACCTAGTTTGAAAACACCTTGACAGTTCTTGAGATACCTTTTCCTTATTTTTGAACCTCCTGACTCACCTGTCAAATTGCAGCTGAATGTATTTACCAAATCTGCTGCTGTTGTGATTTCTCATGGTACTTGCATTCCCTGTAACAAAAATGTAAAATAGCTAGTTTTATTATAATCTGCAACATAGGAACAATATGTAATGTTACTTCTTAAAATATTATATATAAAATATAACTGACCATAATTATTTTATGCAGTTGCTATATACAAACTCTTATTCTCCAATTTGACATAATTTCTAAAGAATTCCTATTCCTTTGTATTTTAAAAACCACAAATATCTCCATGAAAATTTGAGAAGAGAAAGGAAAATACTTTTAGTTCAGTTGAGGAAAAAACAATTGTAAAAACACAGTATCTCAGTGGTAATAGGGTTATGTAAAAGAAATTGTGAATAATCACTGAATGAAAGAAAGCAAAGTGCTTTAATGCATAGAGCAGTGTTTTAAACCAGCTTTACCTAAAGGTACATCAATACTGGGGACACTTTGTGAAGATTGCTATTGATAGCAACCATGATTTTCAAACAATTCACTGCAGGAAAGAAAATTGCACAGAACATACAAAAGCATGAGCAGGAATTGCCTATCAAAAGTGGGGAGGAGCAAAGTCAAAAGTGGGGGAAAAACCACAAACTCATGCTGAGATGCAAAATATCACCATACAAAAGATACACATTTAAAAAAAAAAGTGGGGGGCAAGTGCCCCCTTGCCACCCCCTCCCCTTCAAATCCTGCTTATGTACAGCAAACACATGAAAACCATTGCAATACTTAGCTAACTGACATACCAAAGGCTTCTAAGATAGGATTTGAATCCAATATTCTTTGTTCAATGCAATGTACTGGGGATGGGGAAAATCCTCTGTAGAAAAGAATCATTATTTATAAATAAATGACACAAACATGAAATATTCTAAATTATCAAACAAAAATTAGCATATGAAATTACATAATTGGAATAATAATTTAAATCATAAAATTGATTTCACAAGCCCTACAAAGACTATAATAAGAATGTTTCTGGATATGTATATTTTCTTCTAATTTTAACTTTTCTTTTCAATTCTACATCTTTTTAATTTGCCTGGGCTTAATTGCAATAAACTTCAAGAAGTTGTGAGATATTACCTTCCTTAAAGATACCAAGCTTACTTATAACTTAGAAGTACTGTACTAGTAATATGTAGCAGCAAATTCATCCTTATGCGGAAGAGCATCACATTTCTAATGTAACACGTTTTAAATGTAAACATTGGTCTTATGGCTCATCAAATTCCCAAGTATTGATATTTTCAAACTTTCTAACATAATAAGAAATCGATTGTTGAGCTTCAAATAAATATAGGGTGGTGACTCCTATAACATCTGTCTCATCAAAATATTAATTGAAAAAATATTCAAGTTTTAGAAATTCTTACTCATATGCAGCTGTGTTCCCTTAAACTATTGTGGCAAAATATTAAACAGTTGATTTTCACAAAATCTAGCAAATTTTAACTCTATGTGTCATTTTCTTTATCATCATGATTTACATAAAGAGCCACAATTCTGTTGTAAACATTAGCATGGACTATTTCATCCAGTCCCCTCAACGTATTCTATATTCTCTCCCAGGGCATAAACTGAGAATATTAACCCAAACGAGTCTTATATGAGCTTCTGCACCATCTCCCAAGTCACCTCCATTAATTATACTGTTTATACTGTTGTATATTTGATAACATCATTTACTTTCCATTTATTTCGTTAAAGGCAAAATCTATCTGTAAATGATATCCCTTTTTTGTAGATTTCTTGTTTCCAAATGAGACGACTTACCCAGGATTGTATTCAGCTAGTGATGTGAGGTAATTCATAAGACATCGTGCACTCCAGGTCTGCAAAACAAAAATAAAACTGCAATTTCCTTAAACTAAACTTCCTATATATGTTGCTGAGTATTGTTTTTTGGGGCCATCTTGATAAGTTCATAATTAAAAAAAAAAGTCAAACAAAAGAGTAAAACTCTAAATATCATAGGATATACTATACTCGAGCTCACAAATAAGTTTTTCAGAAAAAGGTGCATACTTACACAATAAGTCCATAAAAGCTTTCAATTAGTAAACTTTCAACAAATTTAGAGGTTTCCTTTTTGCTATTTACTTAATTTTTCACACCAAACTTCTATCTTGTTTTTCCAATTCTTAAATATAAAAATGGCTTTTCACCTATTATGATTTGAGGAACAGTCAAATTATTAAAAAAATCACTGAAAATTAGAAAATGTAGAGCTCTTTCACTGATGACAAATTTTCATTTTTTCTTGAACAATTAAACCTACAATAAAACAGATGTTACTTGATTCTAACCTACTTATGTCCCCCAGTTTATGAATACATTGAATAAAGACACTTTATAAATCAATTCTTCTTTTTCTTCCGATATAGGTTTCAAACATCAACAGGCTGTTTACCCTAGAAACGGAACTTGAATGTTCAAACCGGGACAGGAAATAAATGAACATCGCGATTGCACCATTAGTTGCCAATGCTCCTTGAAGTTTTGAACAGTCAGACCCAACCTGACATATAAGAGGTCGAGTCAGACTTTTCCTCTTATTTTGAAAACCACAAGTGATTAGAACCAAATTTTCCTTATCAATGGCTCCATCGTACTTGTTCTCCTGTTGGTCCTGGGTTGTTGTGGAAGTTGGTGTTCAGTATCAAACTAGCAGTGGATGAAGTACTTATTGTGTGGTTGAGTAGTTATTTTAATTAAGATAAGTGGTCTCATTATTTGCTACAGTAAGTTTGTGGTTATGACACTTCTCTTTTTGAATAGTGTTTAGAGAACCAGGCAGGGGGTGACTCTCCTACCATCGGGACCACCATTTAAAGTCTTCACCCAAGGGACTCCATCCAAGACACATCCAATTGTTCATTTCTTTCAAAGGCTGGATGAGGAGTAGGAGCTGCAGACGACGTACTTTCAGTTTGCTGTTTGGCATATTTGTCTGCATAGCTGTGAAATATCGTGTCAGGCCAGTGTGAACCTCAAACCTGTAACTTCAGCATTTCAGTTGTGCGCTCTACCGACTGAACTACCCGACTCCATAATTCTATTGCAGGGGTTGAAATTCCTGCTGTTCTGAGAACAGTGCTTTTTAAGCAGGAACAGTGTATTTTCGAATATCACTGTTCCATGGAACAGTGTTTTTTTCTCAAACATATAGCATCAACATCCTGCAATATATTGTTTTCTGCTCATAAAACGTGTTCTAAGAGTAAAATCCCTCGTAACAAATATTTTTTTAGGTATGAAAAATCTTTCTTTTCCTGCAATTGCCAGCGCAATTGATTGTATCATGGATGGACCACTGAAATACGTTCCACGTGGAAAGCATTTCAGCACGTACTACCTGGGAACAGTTTCCTTCTCAGGCTTACCACAAAGCTGTCGAAATAACACCTACCAGGACCCTGGGTTAATCTTACCTGGGGATTTATCTACTATCAGTATTGTACATAGGGATATAACTCTTGGGGGGTATTATGTTTCCCATGACATAATAATTATGACATTATACACTTGTTGTCCGCCAATTGGAAATTTATCTAAGTTTTGTATGCACGTTTGAGAGTACTTGAATCAAGGCCAGGATCAAGGTACCATACCTCCTTGCATAAATTGTATTATTTCAACAAAAAAACATGCTTGCTTGAAAAGTGCTCCATATGTAAAATAATAACTATCTAGAAACAATGATATGCATTCGTGATAATTCCGAGAAATTAATGTAATAGGATGCAAGACCTCATTAAGATGAACTTTGTGTGTAAACCCAATTTTTTTGGGGAGTTTTTGACAAAATACAATTTCCCATCACGTGGTGTGGTCAAATTGACCATTGTCTCTCATAAAACTTCGATAAACGGCCGAAAGAGGCTAGAATTACCCATTGACCCACACATTATAATTTATACAAAACAGCTCATAACTTTTGTTAGAAGCATATTTCTTTGTTCAAACATCCCATGAATTCATTTTTCTCCCTAATGCCTTTAAGTTTTTGTTTGATTAAAAATATATTTTCCAGCACGTGGTATAGTCAAATTGACCCCCCCCCCCTCCCTCCGTTTGTGGAAGACGTAATAATTTTTGCTACATATTAATAATCTTCAAAAGAATTGTTTATGTTTCTCTCACATCCCTGATACTGTGTTTGCATGTGTTAACTATTACAATTATCATGGGTTCAGTTACGTATTTACCCCGTATACATACGATACGTGTTACAGCCTTACTTGGCTTAGAATTTTGACAAGTGCACAGCAGCCTTCTGACTATTATTTATTCTTTGTTTCACTTACAAGTATATTATGACCAAAAAAAGGTGTATATTAAGTCCAATTTAAAGCAAAGAATTTGCTTTTTTAATCGACGAAAATGTTGGAACAGTGAAATTTGATCCGGAACAGTGTTTTTAAGAAAGCACTGTTCCGTGGAACAGTGGTGAATTTTTTTAAATCAACCCCTGTATTGCATTGTAAATTGACAGCCTTACCTTTCCAGCCCCACTCTCACCACTCACAATGATTGACTGGTCTGTGGAGTCTAGTCCTAACATCATGGAACTGTATGCTTTTTCAGCAATTGCAAAGATGTGTGGAGGTAATTGCTGTTTGAAGAAAAAGTTTTAAACAATAATCAACTACATTTGACACTGTCTTGCTTTCATTTGATCAGCAAATATTTACTCATAAGGATGAGATGGAAATGAATGGCCAAAACAGTTAAGGAAATGACCAGTGGTAGTTCAAAATTTAATTTCCAGTGACTTGAGTAAGGACTTAAGTGACTTCAGTTTATAGCTTATTAAAGGTCTATGTTCAACCACTGACCAAAAAAGCATTAAGTCCGAGTTTAATTGTCTTTGAATTTTGAAAATAAAAAATGAAAATCATGTATAGTTTCAAGTTATGAGTAATCAAAGTTTGAAATTTGTTGATGATATTGAAAAATGTGATGTATGAAGAGTTTTTTTCTTCTTTATATTTCTTCCTTTAATTTTAGACCTTGAAACTTTTCAAAATGCCTTCTTCAGCTTGAGGCTAGTTGGTACAATGTCAAAATCAAATCCTCTTCATTAGAATTATCTTCATTTTAAAAAGAAATGGCAGAACAGGGTTAAAAAACAATGGATTTACATAAGAAAATAGAGACTATGTCCCGTTCATACATCACAAGAGTAACACAAAAATTTGCATATTGGAATCAATGGCTTCAAAAAGCTGTAAATTTGCCAATTTTTAACCACTTTTAAAATATCGCAAGAGTAACAAAAAAAATTGCATATTGGAACAAATGTCTTCAAAAAGCTGTAAAATTGCCAATTTTTTAACCATTTTTAATAATTGTTTTACTTTATTTATGTGTTTTAGTGGATTTTAAAGGATTACTGTAGTTCAGTGGTCAAGCAAGTCTATTTTTCATAAAAAGGACTAAAAAGAAACAAAATGGTCAAGAAAGCATTCAAAAATCTTATTCCGTTAAGATCTTGTATTCGGTAACTATAATTTACCACCTGAAGAAAGTTTGAGGGAAAATAATTCAAATAATAAAAAAAAAGTTTTAAAAATTCAATTGTTAAGAATGTGAGAATGAAGGCATCAAACTGCCATAATAGACTTACTACACCAGTCATTTCTACACAGATAAGACATAACTTTAAATTTGAATATCTCCTGAATGGATTTTTGAATGCTTTATTTCACTATTGTGTTTCTATTAAAGTTTTCTTTTATTTAAGATGGACTTGCTTGACCACTGAACTAATCCTTTAAAACAGTCTAGTTTAAGTTGCTTATCTGTCCACATACCTTAAATTTACTTTGCATGGCTGGAGAAAAAAAATTCTTTAAATTTTGTAACATACATTGGCATAAAAGGTTAGCAAAACATAATCTGGGGCATAGTACTGTAACTTAAATAATCTCTTTTTTGATGGTTCAATTAATTTCCAATAAAACTATATTAACAATTTCAAAGTAATTTTACTTCTTTTGGATTAAATCTCTGTTGTCAATCATTTTGAAAGGAATGCATACAAAAATTCAAATGATTATCTTTCTAAAGAAATCTATTACTCTTGTCTACCCTTAATATATGTACACAAATTGTCTCTTCCATTACTTACATATATTTTTGAATTTGTAATATACTGGAAAATTTAATAGTAGATAGAAATTTCTACCTATTAATGTTCCCAGTTTACGTGACATATAAAATACAAAATGTATTTCGCCATTTTCAACTTGTGTTTGAATGTGAATATTACCTGACTGCTTTGTGAATGGTATAACTGCACAACATCTTTTCCATACTGCGCTCTAATGTCCTTAAAAGGGTTTACAGCAACAAGTGTCACACCAGCTTTGCTCCAAATCTTTTCTCCGTTGAATCTCTCCTCCAAACAATTAGAACTGAAACATACAGGTATGTTCATTAGATTCCCTATACATTTTTCATCCATTACATGATTTTGATGTTATTCAACTTCATTTCTTGGAAGATGCTGAATTGCAAATTGTCTATGGGTTTGTTATTAACTCTCTAGGTTGGGTAACAAGTAGTTCTCAATTTTTTTTAAATCAGTATAGGTGACTTGTCATTATAGAATCACAGATAGAAATAAATGAAATAAAGTTTACTGTACACAGAACAAAGTATATTGAAGTACTGTACTGATGATTTACTCAAACTACCAAACTCTTTATGTATAATAAAACTAGGATAAACATTTTTCCCATCTAGTCTGTAATGCACACAGCAAAACTACATGTACAGTACCTGTATCTGCTATATTGTGAAATTGAACTATGATCATCTTTAGCCAAACCCCTAGCTTTGCTGTTTTATAGGAGTGGCCCGCCCTGCCTCTCTGTGGGCCCGCCCTGCCCCTCCATGGACCCACCCTGCCCCCTGGGGGTCCGCCCTGCCCCCTGGGGCCCACCATGATAAAAAAAAAATTAGTTTCTTTTTTTTATTATAGATTTCTTTCTTTTTTAAAGATTTTTTTGTTTGTTTGAATATAAGAATCTTAATTAACCTTATAAATGAAATACCTTACATGGATACAGAACACAGAATGATAGCATAGTAAGCAATTGTCCTGTTTGGCTCATGAATGGTCCTTATCAGTCAGAATAGTTTCATTCTGAGGTATGATTATAGCTAAAATCCCAGAGCTTCTTCACCATGAGATTAAGCCCTGGACTCTATGCCAAAAAGACGCAGCGCTTCGCGCATGCATTATTAATGGGCCCCTCAACAAGTCTAGCACCCTGCCCCTTTTTGATCAAGCTAGGGGTCTGTTTAGCTAATCTTTAGCAAATTTCAAACAATTCGATCAGTAAATTATAATAAGTTTTGAAAATTCAACAAAAACCTTGTTTGTTGGTTAAAGGATTTAGTGTTGTGAGATCTTCAACATTTCTTCTGTGATCCAGCTCCCCTGTGATTCGGGTAACCTTGGCTTTCTCCTGTTGGCAGTTTGAATCCTTTACAGAATAAAAGACAGAAAATAATTGATATGAGTTACACAGGCTATCTCCATTTAAAAAAAAAGCTGAAAATTAGAAGCAACATCAACAACTTGATAAACAATAAATATTAATATACACTGAAATATCTACCTATTTACCTGTCAAGATCCTCAAAACTGGTTATCAAAGCAATTACTAGTTATGTCTGTCCGTTTAAGCCTGTGTTCAGTTTGGTCGAGCGTTTCGTGATAGCATTTGTACTATCATAAGGGAATACGCAGGCGACGACCCCGTCATTGTAATTGTGTGTTCAACTCTCTCTCTCTATACACTGAAATTTATTTTCAAGATCCTCAAAGTGCAATACTAGTGGCAATAGTTTAAGGTAAGTTCAGTTTGGTAGAGCGCACGACTGAAGTGCTGGAGGTCTCAAGAAATTCCATATATGAGACCACATTTTAACAGGACCGAACTTTTTTCGGGTTTTTTTTGTGTGACCGTCACACACAAAATTATACACTCAGAATGACTTTTATAAAGATCATACAAAATCTGCATTTGTTCCATCAGTTTTGTTGCTAATGCACATGATCTTTGTCTTTTTTCATTAATTTTCAGACCAATTTCCGTTTTACTTGTTTCATGTAGTAAATCAGCATAGTCAAGAATGTCCAGGGCTGTAAATAAGTTCCATCGGATTTTATTCCTTCTGCCTCGGTCTCATCACCCAGTCAATAGTAAGTATAAAGAGGAAACCAGACATTACACATCCTTGTTTTACTCCAGTTTTCACAGAAAACCAGTCAGATAGTTTTCCATTGCTTAAGACTGCACATTTGCTGCCATCATACCAGTTCTGTATAATGTTTGTGTATTTCATGGGTATCCCATAATGAGCCATAATCTTCCACATCATGCTTCTGTCTATACTGTTGAAATGCCTTCTGAAAGTCAATGAAATTGAGGTACTGTATACTGTGGCTTTCCATTCCAAGCATTATTCAATAATATTTCTTAGAGTGAATATCTGTTGAGTAGGAGTTCCTCTGCAACTCCTAAGGCCAGCTTGCTCATAACGAAGTTTGGTATCTATTGTGCTACGTAGCCTGTCAATCAAAATCCTTCCAAATATCTTTACTTGCTGTTGGCAAAAAGGATATACCTCTGTAGTTGTCCCAAATTGTCAGGTCACCTTTCTTTGGTATAATAGTTATAATGCTTTTTTTCCATGCATCTGGCACTTCTTCTGTATCTAAAATTTGGTTGAATAATGTAGTTAAGGTCTCTTCCCTCAAATCCATACTACCTTTCCACATTTCAATGCTTATTCCATCCACTCCTGGTGTTTTTCCATTTTTCATCTTTAACACAGCATTCTTTATTTCTTCGGCTTGATCTCACCCATCTCGACATTAATGTCATCTTTATTTGCCTCTATTCCTTGGTTGGTTGCCTCTGGTATAGTTTGGTTTAAAGTAGATTTGAAGTCTTCTTTCCATCTTTCTCTCATCTCATTTTCTCCAGTGATAAGCTTTCCATTTCCATTCCTTATTCCAACATTCTTCTTTATTCCTTTATAACAAATCTTCTTTGAAACTTTGCATAGACCACTCAAGTCTCCACGTGATGCTGCATCTTCTGTTTCTTTTGCCGTATTATCTAACATCTTTCTTTTATCTGATCAGACTCTTTTCTTTACTTCTCTGTCTTTCTTCTCGTATTCTGTTCTTTTTAGCTGTCTTATTCTTTTGCTTTATCTATTTGACATTTGACATTTTTTCTGTCTTCAATAGCTCTCCATGAGTTAGCCGAAATCCATGGTTTCCTCTGCCTTTCCTTTTCCCTAATACTTTCTTTGCAACATTGATATGTGCTGTTTCAATGTTTATCCACTTTTTGTTTATACTATCATTCCTGTCTCTCCTCATATTCTTGTTCAGCTCTTTGTTGTAGTCATGTCTTACTTCTACACGTTTGAGTCTGTTCGACTCAAAAATGGGTCTTGATGTTGGCTGTTTTTCTTCCCACCTCTCAGTTAAAAATGTATATAAGCCTCTATTATCCCAAAACTATTTGTAGAAGGGCATGGTAGGAAGAAAATTTTGTAAAATTTTTAGAAATGTTTTTGGGGAAAAGGCAACATTCCAGAAAAGTTTCCACAAACTTCCAGAAAAGTTTCAAAATCTTCCAAAAACTGTTGAAATATTTTCAACCTTCATTATTGGCAGAAGGGGGAAGAAGGGGGGGGGAGGAGGGGGGGGTGGTACTTTTCTCCCACCCTAATCAAATTATTGGGGGACTTTGACCTACAGTTCCTACGCCCAGGCCCCTGACAGTGGCGGCACCAGGTTTTTGGTTATGGAGGAAAAGAGGGGCAATGAAATGTGCTGTTTCATTTCACGTTCATGTTTCACATTCGTTACAAGATGCGATAATTGCGTTGTAGTACACTATTATAATCATTCGAATTAGACTACCTCAATGTCTTTATTATTTTGTTTATATTAATGGTTTGGTTGGTTGATCTTTAATGGCACTGCGACAGTCCAGAGTCAAATGTGTCAAGAGCGTCTTAAAAACTAAAGTGCTTGAGTTAGGACAGAGAGGGAAGAGAGGAGGGATAGAGGGAGGGAGAGAAAGAAGGTAAATAAGGGAAAGAAGTTAAGGTAATAAAAGAAAGATGAGGAAGGTAAGGCAGAGAAGGGAAGAAAAAGGAGGTTTAGATCTTATGGAATAAATTGTGGAATAAAAGGTGATGAAGTTGGAGGTAGGATTGTTCTTGAAAAGATTGGAAATGGAGGTGGAGGGGGAGAGGTGTGATCTAGTGTTGAGGTATATGGGCCAGGTTAAGAGGATATGCTTGATCGAGAGATCAGTGTTGCATGTAGGGTAGAGAGGAGTAGGGAAGCCAGAAATTAGGTGAGAGTGGGTGAGAAATGTGTGGTCGAGGCAAATGCAAGTGATAACAACATCTTTCCTGCAGTTGCGACTGTGCATGGTGACGTTGGTCCCGACATTGGGTTTGATGGTGTGAAGTTTATTACTGGTTTCATAGTTCAAGGAGTTTTGCCAGGTCTTGTTGATGTAGTTGGAGATAGAGAGATGGAGGTCTGAGTGTGGAATAGAAAAAGAGAGATGTTATTTGACAGAGCTTTGTTGTCGACTCTGTCGGCTCTCTCCTTGCGAGGGATTCCGACGAGGCTGGGTATCCAAAAAAAGAGAATTTTTTTCTAGGTAGAAAAGAGTGTGGAGTTTGTTGAGCATTTGTAGAATGAGATGGTTGGGCCAGAGCATGCTGAAGATGCCAGTGAGGACGGATTTAAGAGACAGAGAAGATGACAAAAGGGGGGTAGAAAGAGAGTTCTATGAAGTTTAAGGCCAGGAGGATGGCCTTCACCTCGGCAGAGTAGATCCATCAGGTAACCTTGAGAAGAGAGTGAGGCCAAAACAGGCGGCAGCAGCTGTAGAGGAGCCTTCCCATGTGGAGCCATCGGTGAAGAGGAAGGAGTAGTCATGAAAATGTCTACTGAATTGACAGTATTTAGAGTGAAAGAAGGCTGACTTGTGGAGAGCTTTCATGATGGAAGAAAGACCAAGGTAAACCTTGGGCAGGAGGAGAGGGAGGGGGGGTGGGGTGAATAGTTCAGTTGTGTGTAGGTGGGTTGATGTGTCCAGCAATCGAGAAAATGTTGATGTTGGCTTTGGAGAAGTGGGAGTGCATTTGGATCCCAAAAGGTGGGGGATGCATTTGTTGAGATTGAAGAGGTTGGTGAAGGAGGGAGAGCGAATGGAATGAAAGCAAGGGTTTCGTGGATCAGTGAGGATGCGGAAAGCAAAAAAGAAGCCGGCCTTCATGCACAAGAGGTCGAAAGGGAGTTCGTTGACATCGATGTGGAAACTTGTGATAGAAGAGGTATGAATGGCACCAAGGAAAAGCCATAGAGCAGTGTTCTCAGTGACCTCCAGGTGTTTCAAGTAAAATTTATGGGTGAAGGCGAAGATGAAATTGCCATAGTCCAGCCTGGATCTATGGAGGGAGCGGTATAAGGTGAGCAGGGTAAGACAATTTTCCTCCCAGTCAGTGCTTGAGAGGACCTTGAGGAGATTGAGGATTTTGTGGCATTTGGTTTTAAGGGTGTTGATGTGAAAGTGATACCGAGGAAGCAAGAACTGTCTTTACTCTGGATTATGGAATCTTTGAGATGGAGATTTGGGTGGAGGAGGAAGGAGTTGTTGTTGAAATGGATGAGAACACTTTTGTCTTTTGAGAAGTTGAAACTGCTGGAGTCGCTCTAGTAAGACCAGACTGTCCAGACAGTGTTGTAGGTTATTTTGGAGAGTATGGAAGCATGGGGAGGATGCGTAGATAGTAAAATTGTCGACATAGAGGGAGCTTTTGATGTTAGGGGATGAGAGTTTTGGTGATGCTATTTTTTGAGGATATACAGTCACATCCTGTCACACTCCCTGACTGAGCATACTAAATAGAAAGTCTGGTCAATTTATATACTGTAGCAACTTTATGCAAATGACCACAATAATAAAGGCGGACTTTAATAACAACTCCTGTCCCCAAAATTGAGACACCTCAACTGTAAATGATTTTAGACCAATTGATCTCGCTAGTATGGCTTTTAATAGCCTACAGAAAATAATACTGCCTCGTTTGATGGAAAGTGTAGAGCAACTTGGAGATGTGTATCAATTTGCTTATAAGAAGGATATTTCATGTTTAAATGCTGTACTAGTTTTATTTGATGATATAGTGATTAAATTAAATTGTAAAGAAACGACCATGTTAAAGGTTCTTTTTCTCCATTTTTTAAGTGCTTTCAATACAGTCTTGCCAAACTACAGTACCTACTAAAAGATATGACAACATTTATAAAAAGACTCATGGCTCATTCATTGGTTGGCACAGTATCTTTAAGGATGGACAAGACAAATTAAACTGGACAAAGGTTTGTCAGAACAATCTGAAATAAATTTAGGTGTACCACAGGGAAGCCCTCTATCTGCTGCACTTTCTACCATCTATACCAACGAAATAGGATCAAACAAAATATTTGTGTGATTAAAGTATGCTGATAATACTGCTATTTCATGTAAAATTGCAAAAATTATTTAAAAGAGGATCAAGTAGAGTACCAGTCATTTGTTGATGAGTCTGTGTGAAAATGTGATGAAAAGAACTTGTTGTTGAACCCAAAGAAATCAAAGGAAATGATCTTTGTAAACAAAAACGTTAAACATACAGGGCTTTTGAAATCAAAATCAGACAACATATTTATTCAAGGTTCTGAGGTTGCAAAATGCATAAAAACTAATATTCTTGGTGTATGATTTGATAATAAACTGAATTTTTCCCATCATGTGTCCAAAATTTTATTCAAACTTTACTATATTGTTTCGAGTTTATCATACATTTTATCTTTTTGTAAATTGTAATCTTAAAGCTAGAGTATATCTTTTTAAATCAGTTATTTTATTACAGGTTCTTTATGCTGTACCCGTTTGGTATCATTAATCTTATTAAAGACAAAGACAGAATCAGGAAATTTATAAAGTATGCTTCAAAGATTCTTAACCTACATTATCCCATGCAAGTTATTAATATTTTAGATGACAGGCGAAATCGGAATTCATTGCAATGGCGACAAAAATCAACAAAGAACAAAACCATCCTTTACACAATACATTACAAAGTCATCTAGCACGTTCAAACAATATTTTCGAAACCCTTTCTTATTGCCAAAATACAAAATAAACGTCTACAAAATTCATTCATTTACCGTGCGGCAATTTACTTACAGGAGAGTTAGAATTACTGTTTTAAACCTTTTATCTTTAATTTTTCATTGTTTATTTATTCCTATTCTTTTATTTTCTGCTATGTCAGATGTGTTTTGATATGTACAGTATATGCATGTACTTTTTCCTATTTACAAATGTTTTAAATTTGTACTGGAATATTTAATTTAAAAAAATAAAAAATGAAAAAATATAATCATGCCTGATACAGCCGATGGTGCCCAAATATTTTAAAGAATTTTAAGGATTTTAAAACTCAGGTGCTAGGAGAGAGAAGCTTAAGGATCTTTCAAGATTATTAGAAAATATTGCCATGACGTCATGAAGAAGCAGCACTTCAATAACGTCATTATTTCTTTGACTTGCAGCAAATTGTCGGGCATTTAAACTGTAATGGGGGTAGAAAATTTATCGTTTGTACATCTCATCGGAAATAAAAATACTGTGACTTGTGAAGAAGGGAGTCTCCGGCAAAAGTGAGTTGGGTAAAAAAATTAAGATTCACGAGTGGTCAAAAAAAAGGAATTTTATATACGGTTCAAAAGTCGTGTAGAAGAAGGTGACCTCCTTGTTATATATACATATATATATATATTTATAGATATATATATATATATATATATATATATATATATATATATATAAATATATATATATATATATATATATATATATATATATATATATATATATATATATATATATATATATATATATATATATATATATATATATATATATATATATATATATATATATATATATATATATATATATATATATATATATATATATATATATATATAATAATAATAATAATAATAATAATAATAATAAGTTATTATAGCCTGATTGCCATAACGCTAGGAACAGCTGTGTCAGACAGTACTAGATAAAAAAAAATGTCGTGGAACTGGTGGTATTATACCTAAAACAGTTTAACTAAATTTACGTTGCTTTAGCACCTCAGAAAAAAAATCATCGACTCTGTTGCACTTTACCTTGAAAAATAGTGATCCCTCTAAGGAATGTCTTTCGTTAGAAATATTTTCAGACCGATTCTTTAAAACATTTACGAGAACTGATTCCATGATGAAAATCTGTTGCCCGAACTTGTTGTGTTCAATTTTGATGGGATTTAAATGGTAGGTTTGACAACAGCCAATCATCGCCGAATCATTCATGTGATTTATCACGTGATGTACTGTCACTTACAGACTTTTTGATTGTAATGTGACAAACCGGAAAAAGAAGTACGAAACAGTCTAACTATGAGTGATTCCGACAATGATTCATGGAGGTTGGTTGAAAAATCATATTTAATTTATCAGGCTTTAAAAGTAATTCCTTTCAGAATTTGTCAGAGTCAAGAAATTATGACGTATACGTTCAGTAATGATTTACAGGTTAGGCTTGTTTTCCTGGTCATTGTCACTGTACCTGGTACTATAAACAGTAAGGCTAAACAGTGAGGCCTAGCGTTAGGCTAATGAGTCCTGTGCTGAATTGTGATAAGCCTACTTGACTTACTAATCTGAGTGTGACAGAGGCTGATCCCAGTGCGCAGCAAATCGAATAAGTGTCACTAAGTTAGTAGCATGGGGGAACCTAATTTCGTGCACTTAAGAAATAAAATGGCAAAAATGTTAATAAAAAACAAGAACTCACCTCTAAAAATTATTTAAAGATGTCACTAAACTTCTCATCTTTGTAACGGTGATGAATAAAATATAAACTTCTTCATGAAAAAGTCAAGCGATGAAAAAGTATAACTAAACACGAGCGTGTTCTGAAAGTTTGAGGGTCTCTAATTTTGTGCATCTAATCACGCACTTTGCTTTTGCTTTTATACATTTGGGAAACTTGGATGTCCCTTTAAAACAGTATGCAAAATGTTGTTTTAAAACAGTTATCGTATATAAAACATTGACTGAAACATAAAAAAAAAAGGATCAAAAATCACCCTTCCGAGTCTTTACAATGAGGGCATAAGATTAACAAAAGACATTCTGATTCAAGAATAGCTTATTTTTAGTGATATCTGGTGAAAATAAGCTAGACCTTTCATTTGTTTGTTTAATCACTTTTTTGTGCATTAACACTCACATATTATTCATTTGAATAAGAATACTATCAGAAAATATTAATTTTCCACACCCTATCGCGGGACGGAAATGAACTTTTATAACGTCATAGTCTTAGGTTAAACTTTAAGCTTTTAAATATTTGTAAGTTTTGAACCCAATGTGACCTTTGTTTATACTTCTTTTTTTTTTTTTTTAATAGCTTAGGCCATCATTACATAATAAAATGTCCTTTATCCTAACATCAATGACAACAGATGGATGTGTGTATTCGAGTGAGAAAAAAAATTGCTGTTTTTATTGGCTCAACTGGACCAGTAATATTTGAAAGGAAAATATCTTCTAGGATGTGAGTTATATTGCATTTTAGGTAAGAAATATTGGTCTTCCTTACATCATAAAGTGTTATTTTTAGGATTTTGAATGTAAGTTTTAGCTCATAAGTCCGATTGTTCAAAATTGGTTGCTAAACCAGGTGGAATCGAACATATTACATAGTGCACGAAATTAAGGGGTGCACGAAATTAGGCTCACTTACTATACTAGTTGTAAGCATCCATTGAGGCCCAGTAGTGCTACATTCCCACGTATGGCAGTAATTGTCTTGATTTGATTTTTAGTAGTGAAGAAAGTATGATTAGATATGTGCTAACTAGTGGTAAGGTAGGGTGTAGTGATCATGACCTCATTAGTTTTTATCTGTATTGTTTCACAAAGGTTGGTAAGGTAGGGTGTAGTGATCATGACCTCATTAGTTTTTATCTGTATTGTTTCACAAAGGTTTCTCCAGCTAATAAACTAGTTTTAGATTTTAAGAATGCTGACTTTGCTGCACTTCTTTACTCCGTGACTTAGACCTTTCTAAATCATGGGATGTTTTCCGACCTATAGTTTTGGAGGGTGTAAATTGGTTTGTCTCATTAAAGAAAGTCTGTAGGCGTAATCGGCCAGTGTGGATGTCTCGGGAAGTTTTGCAGGCTGTTTGGGTAAAGAAGAAAATGTGGCATTGTTATAAACACAGTGGGTGTCCTGCGGAGCTTGCTAGGTATAAGGATCATAAAAAGTTCACAAAGGGTTTGATAAAAGATACTGTACTAAAGTGCTTTTTGAAAAACGTTTGTCCAAAGAGGCTAAGATTAATCCTGAGTCGCTTCAATCTTATGTTCGCTCAAAAAAAAAAAAAACAAGGAGGTTTTTGGTTCCCTTCAGGGTATTGATGGTGTTCCTATCAATAGTGGTAAAGATATGGCTGAGGTTTTGAATAACTACTTTGTGTCTGCTTTTACTAAGGAGTCCCCTGTTAATGATGTTGTGGATTATCTTAGTGTGCACTCTCCAGTATCCATTAAGAATGTTGATTTTTCAGTTGATGTTGTGTATAGGAAGTTGAAGTGTTTGAACTCAAATAAAGCACCTGGTTCAGTTGGTGTACATCCTGCTGTCTTATGTGAGTGTTCTGATGTTCTTTCTGTTCCCCTGAGTATTACAGTATCTTTTCAAAGTGCTATGATGTTGGTGTTGTTCCTAGTGATTGGAGAATTGCTAATGTCACTCCTATTTCTAAAAAGGGTGACCACAGTTTGCCTTGTAACTAGAAAAGTGAGTCTTACTAGTGTTGTGTGCAAGGTCATGGAGTCTATTGTTAAGGATGTTGCTGGTCAATGGTTTGTTGAATTTGTCCCAGCATGGGTTCTAATCTAAGAGGTTCTTGATAATGTTACTAAACTAGTTGATTCTGGTCATAATGTGGATGTTATCTATTTAGATTTCCAAAAAAACATTTTATAAGGTTCCATTGGGCAGGCTCATGATAAAAACAAAGGTGCTTGGTGTGGAGGAAAAGTGTGCCAGTTGGATATATTCTTGGTTAGTTGACAGGTCACGAAGAGTTGTTGTTAATGGTGAAGTATCTCCATGGAAGAAAGTTACAAGTGGTGTTCCTCAGGTTCTGTATTGGGTCTGCTTCTTTTCTTAATCTTCATTAATGATATTGATGTTTCCCTGGCTCCAGGATTTGTAAATTTGCTGATGACACTAAGCTGTACAGGATTGTTGATGATGCTAGGGATTTTCACTTTTGCAAGCTGATCTGGATAAGTTAGTTTCTTGGTCCCAAACATGGCAGATGTCATTCAATGTTGATAAATGCAAAATTATTCATTTTGGTCAGAGCAATTTATCTTTTGATTAATGCATGAATGGTTTAAATCTTGGTTGTCATCAAACAAACAAACAAACAAACTCCTGGAAATCATCCACATATTACAGCTATCACAGCAAATTGAACTCTACATGACTAAATTAAAAAAAGCAACAACCTAAAAGAGGAACAATAGGCCCAACAATACCTAAAGGAAACCTCAGCTTCAACACACAATATACTAAACTATACTGGACATTCACCTAAATTCAAAAAATAACAAAGCTTAAGACAACAATACCAAAGCCTAGCTTACAACAACTGTAAGCCCTAGCTTAGCTTACAACAACTGTAAGGCCTAGCCTAGCTTACAACAAGTGTAAGGCCTAGCCTAGCTTACAACAACTGTAAGGCCTAGCCTAGCTTACAACAAGTGTAAGGCCCAGCCTAACTTACAACAACTGTAAGGCCTAGCCTAGCTTACAACAACTGTAAGGCCTAGCCTAGCTTACAACAACTGTAAGGCCTAGCCTAGCATACAACAACTGTAAGGCCTAGCCTATGTAGGTGGGGCTTACTGACAAATTCTTGAAATGGGATAAATGAGCAATCGTTTTTGCATCATACTTGCTTTTATAATGCTGTTAATTATTGTGCAAATGCTAATGTTGTCAACAAATTTTGGTGGGTGTGGCTTATGAATAAATAAAATGGAACAAATATTTCATGATATGCAATGACATGACAGTTAATACAAATTTTGCAAATCAATCAGCTGATGAAAAAGCATGGGAACCACAAAACCATTTGGTTCTGGTTTTAAAGTGGTGCAGCTTTGCTGTACCTACTGCCATGATCCAGACTGAACACTTCTAATATGAAAACCATAGGTAGGGTTGCATGCAGTAGACATGTGGCCCACATGAGGAATTTTTTGTATCTCTCTTTGTATTGCAAGTACATATCTTCACGTACCACAACTATTTTGATTCTTTTGCACTTAAAGCTACAGCAGAACATTTTTCATCTATGACCATGAGGTAGTGAAGAAGGAATCCGATGATCCTAAGATGGCAATCGTCTACTTTTATCAACCACATGACTCTAAAGTAAGCGTTTTTATATTTAGAGAAGTGTGTCAAGAAAATCTACCCTTAGCAGAATGCCTTGGGCCAAGGTCACTATGACATTACACTCTCAACTTAAATTAAGCAACCCTTGTAATTCATCAGGCAGTTTTTGATCAGCTAGACTCGATGCACACAGTGGAAGACTATCATAAACCTTAGTACAAATAACTCTTTCAATCAGATCTAATGTTGTCAACAATTTTTGGTGGGTGTGGCTTATAAATTAATATAGTGCAGCAAATATTATCCTTATTTCTTATCCTTCTTTAGTATACATAGCTTAACTCGACCATGTCCATAGGCCTTTGTGCTCATTCATAAAATGTAATTAATTTGGCCTGAGGAAGAAGGTTGTAGTGATACACGGGTAGAATCAGAAGTCAAATAGGATTTTGTGTTTCCCCCTTAAATTGCTATTTTATAAGATGTTGGGAACCAGTTTCTCTAAGAAACAGGTTTGTGGTTATTAAGTCAACACTTTTCTCAGACCTGAATTCTCTTCCTCAACACAGGATATGAATTATTAAAGTATGGTCGCTAAATAGATTTGGGTCATTTCAGAAGACCTTGGCTTGTCTTTTATACTGATTATCTTGAATCCTATGTTATTAGATATTGCTTCATGGAGTCCTAATTTTTTGTTCAATACCTTTTAGGGAGAGTATGATATCTTTCGTATACCTGTTTGTAAAGTTTGTTAAAAAAACTTTATTATCTGAAATATAATTAGTCAAAGTTTTACTTCAGTCCCTAATTTGAGTCCAAGTGAGGTAACAGCAGGTCCCATTTGTAAAGTCTTTGCATAAACACTAAACTTCTAAGTCCAGCCATCAACAAATTCACCAAATACTCACCATTAACTATTGCATAGGTATCGGATAACATCCAGGTGTTTTTCTGCGGGCAGCTGATGGGAATGGTTGACTGCTTGAGAGCTGTGATTGGGTCAAAGCCACGACTTTACAAGTTTAGACGATTTAAAATTGCAGTTCTCCACAAGGATCGTTTCACAATTGTAAGTCGTACGTTTTGTTTGGTTATCCTGATGTTTATTGAGCCTGTTGAACCTCTTATTACAAAGAACTGAGCCTGCTGATGTTGAACCTCTTATTACAAAGAACTGAGCCTGCTGATGTTGAACCTCTTATTACAAAGAACTGAGCCTGCTGATGTTGAACCTCTTATTACAAAGAACTGAACCTGCTGATATTGAACCTCTTATTACAAAGAACTGAGCCTGCTGATGTTGAACCTCTTATTACAACGAAGTGAGCCTGCTGATGTTGAACCTCTTTTTACAACAAACAGCTTAGTAACTTGTTCGTCTTGTCTAAAGATTTCCTATTTTAAGATTTTCAATACAGTTTATGCAAAATCAGAATAGTTATGTAATTCTCAAAATTTATATACTAAAAGTGAGAGAAACATCTCTGCCAGTCGGATCTTGAAATTTGTTTAAGATACAAAATATCTTTTAGGAAAAAAAATGACATTCATCTTCTCTCCTAAAATTTGTGGTATAGGATGAATAAACTTTGAATTTTTGCAAAATTGTCAAAAGTTTGAATGTTAAGGTCTAAAAATTCAAAAAGCTATGAATTTATCAAGCTGTATGGTGGTAAATCTTTAACCAGTAGTTATTAGATTTATTGCTGGTTTCATTGTTATTCATAGTTTTTTAAATAAAATGAGCAATGTTGCCTCTAAAAGACCTCTAACATGAACCCTTAATTAAGCTTGTATTGTTTTGAACAAAATATAATTTAACATCTTGTATGATTCTTGAAATATTTCTTTTAGTAATTGCAAATGTTTTGATAATACATTAGATCCATTTCTTTCCTTTCTAGGCAATGGGAAGTAGTGTCAACACTCCTAATGATATGGTGCTCCAGAAAGTAGAAAACTTTTACAAACTCTTCCAGTTTTATCATGGTTCATTGAACAGAATATTTAAGGTAAAAATGGGGTAATACTTTGAATTAACTTAAGAATTAATTAATCTCCATTTCAAGATAAAATCATAAAAATCACAAAATCATGCCAAGATACATAAACTTTAAGTTAAGTTATTTAAAAGGATTTTAGTGAAGTTTTTTCTTAAAGAGTGGGACTGATTTTGTAGACTTTCGATCTTCCAACAGGGAATTTTACACAATTATTGAATGCTTATACATATTTAACAGGGCAGAGTTTGTTTTGCATCCTGGATAACAATAAATGTTTGTCTTTTGACTGGTTCTATAGTTGTTCACAAAGTAATTATATTAAAAAAAAATATTGAATAAAATGGTATGAGCCCTTGTGTTACTTTAAAAGCAAAAATGGCAAGATTCAAGTTAATAAATCCAATAACTTCAGAAGATTTAGTGAAAAAAATAGTGAAGAAAATTAGAAAACTGATCTATGTGTTACTTAACATTATGCTTAAATGCATAGATTTTAGGTTACAAATGGGTATTTATGAACTACTACTAGAAACAACTTCATTGAACTCAGGGGTCTGCCTTCAGTCAGAAAGTCTACTGCTTCTTGACAAAGTTCATATTTAGATCTTGTGTTATGGATATTATAATCAGCTATATACTTCAAATTTGACCTTGTGGGAAGTAAAGTTTAAAAAAGAAAGTTGCTCTTGGATTTGATAAAAAGCTTTTGTTTTTAAAATGGATGAATAAAACTAAGAAGCAGGCAACAATTACTTTACTTTATTTTCTTGTTCCTTTAAGCAATGCCGAGAGAATCGTGACGAATTTTCATCAAAAATTGCCACAATTATGAAGCACTTGCTTTTGTTCATAAGACACCAACAAGGAAGTGAAGAAAAGCATGTCAGTCGCCATGGAGATGCTAATAGTCATGTGGATAAAGTAGATACCAATATGCAAGCAGGTGAAAAACATCATTTTGAGGATAGAGTCCGGCAGCATTTCAACCAATTCCTGTGATGAAATCATCAAAGGTAAGTCTATTTAATTGGAATTTTAAAACTTGTTATTGTGGGGAAACATAATGTAGTCAGTTTGTTAGTATGACACTTTTTGACTTCAAAATTAAGACATTTTAGTCTGAAAGTAAAATTGAATGGGCTTCACTTTTCTGCACCATTGAGAAGAATTTTCTCATGTAAATAAAGTAGAAATGTGAAGAAGAGATGATTACATGAGACATATGTAATTCAAACCTCGTAAATACATTTTAGTCAAATTGTTGCTTGCTCACTATCTACAATCCCAGATTAAAGTACTTAGCACTATTTTCTTCCTCTTATACCCCTCTTCAATGTTGCGGATATATTACTAAAAACTTTTCTTGCAAAGCGCATATCAACATTGAATTGGAGTGGAAGGGGAAAAAGTGCCAAGACTTTTGCCCCTGATTGTCTGAGTTTTCCGAATTGGAAGTAAAGGAAATTGATAAAGTAATGAATGTTAATGCTATTTAAATTGCAGAAATGAATCATATTCAACCTGAAAGAGAATTACGTGTAGTCCTTAAAACTTTCTCTACAATCATGACCCATAAATGACAATATAAGGTGAGGAAAAGTAGCTATGGAAGGAAGTCACTTAAATTATTTATAATTTGAATATGTAGGAAGTTCATTTATAATTTTATTTATAAGAAAGAATGAAGAATGGGGGTTGTGTGTGTGCATGTGAATGAGGGAAAGGGGGGTTGAATATTTGAATATTAAAGTGATTTGCAGGAAAATGTTATTTCCTGATATGAAACGAAAATGGGTGGTGGGGGGGGGGTGTCAAATGGAAATGGCTGGACATTGTATCTGAACTAGAAAGGGGATTAGCTGTTTGTATTGTGGTTTATTTTTTGCTAGTATTTTTCTGCAATTTTTTTGTAATAACTTTCCCAAATGCATTAACATTAATATATCAACACTAATACATGAATACATTAGCTGAAATAGATAAATGTAGGTCAGGGGCATTGCATAACTTTCAATTGTAGAAAGAGGAACAATGCCATACCTCTTTAATGGACTTTTCAAAGTATATCTTTAACTATTGACGATGCCTTTTTGAAATGAATTTTAACATTTTGGAGGAGCACCGTTCGAAGCCCACACTTAAAGGGATATGTTGAAGGTCGCGATAAAGAGATATGAAAAAGTTCCTTCGACATGTTTTCGTTGATAAATATCATGTATCGTATTATTACTGTAAGTGTTCTGAATTCAATCTGTGATTTACAAAAGGGTCCTCTCATAGATACAAAATTGTCCGTTCTCCTGCTTCTTTTTCTCAAAAAAATATGCTCCGTTTAATTAAGAATAACAAATTTTTGAACAAGACAATCTCAAGGTGCATTTCAAAGCTGTGTGCATTTGCATTATTTAGAATTTCAGCATTATAATAATCATTTTAGCAATGTCCATTATGATATGAAAGATGCTTACACATGGAGGCAAACCATGACGTATTTCGCTGTGTGCTCGTTGTTTGGTTACTATCTCCCTAACCAGTATTGGATAATTTCCCATACTGTGCATGATGCACATACTCTATTGTGTCTTTACTTGGCACTTGAGTTTCACGCATGCACACATATTTTTGGTACTTATTAGTCCTTTCTTTCTGGCCTGCAGAAAGAAATAACCATTTCTATTTAGTAAACAGCAAATAGTTATGACTGAAACTTGCGTTTCTTCCACTCCAGCAACTTTCATTAAACGTCTCACTGAAAATGTCCTCTCGTTCTTCACCTTCACTTTCTTCCGACATTTAACAGGAGCCACACATTTCTTCAATATTTCATATTTAATTGTAACAATTCTATCTACCTTTTACCATAAATTAAGTTTGATATTATAACAAAACTATTACACAAAGTATCCCTTGACAAACCATTACCTTCACAAAATTATGAGCAAAAAATTGCTCAACACATGCATTTTGAAAAACTCAGACAATCCTGAACAAAAGTACTGGAAGGAGAAAAAGTGCCAAGACTTTTGTCCCTGATTGTATCTTTAAAAATGATTAAAACTACATACACATACATTGTTATCATTATCTTGTCAACTTGATATTTGCATGAATCAAAATTTGTGTGCATGAAGCTTTTCCTTCAAGAACATGCTCGTAGCTAGGATTTTCCGTGGGGTGGGGTGCATTTCCTGTGGGGTGGGGCACATTTTCTGTGGGGTGGGGTGCCTTTCCTGTGGGGTGGGGTGCCTTTCCTGTGGGGTGGGGTGCATTTTCCATGGGGTGGGGTGCATTTATTGTGGGGTGGGGTGCATTTCCTGTGGGGTGGGTGTATTTTCTGTGTGGGGTGGGTGTATGGGGTGGGGTGCATTTCCTGTGGGGTGAATTTCCTGAAGTTGAGCACCTTTTTCTGTGATGTAGAACTTAATGAAGTAGAAGGGGGCAAGCGATTCTCAATATTTCACATTACTTAAAGGGAGGTATATGAGACAGTATAAAGTATTTGTATTTCAAAAATCATTCTTTAGATTGTTTGTACCTCAGCAGTCGATGGGGAGGTAAGATTAACTGGATTGTCTACACCATTATTCTCATCCAAGCAATTTGATTTAGAATAACATTTCTTTATTTAAGCACTCAAAATATTACTCTTCTGGACTTGATAAGTTCATGCTTAAGAAGGAAACACACTCTAATGTTTAACATTCAATGATTTTTAATTTGCTCCATTGTGTCAGGCTGTTTTGTAAGTTATTATTTTTTCCTCATCAGAAATCTCCTCTTGTTTTTCTGAAAGCATCTCATCTTCTGCAATGGCTCAAGCGACAACCGCAGCTATTGGCTGGCTGTTTGCTGTATAAACACAAGTATGTGTTAAATTATTTACTTTATTACAAAAAAGGATCAGTACTTCAGGGGTCAAAATTTATATTTTTTGTGACTATTCAACGGAACAGTACTTTCTCAAATGATACTGTTCCGGATCAGATTTTACTGTTCGAACTTTTTGCCAATCACAGAAATAATTCCTTTTTTCAAAAAAAATAATTTAAAACTTCTTTATTGATCAATGTGTGCAAATATGTATGTCAGGTACAAGCATTACATGATGTATACCATGCGAACAGTTGTACATGTGCAAGCAGCCTTGCATATGTGTATTCGCAGTTAATTGTGCTGATTATTGCAAGCAAGGCGGGAACAACTTTTTCTTTATAGAAAGAAAAAAAATATATATATATAATTTTGTTTCATAATATTGTGCATTTTTGAGCAGAAATCAAGTTAATTAATCATTGATGCCACATCATTGTAAAAAGAACAGTTTTACTGAACAGTCATGTTTGAAAATTACTGTTCCTGCATAAAACGCACTGTTCTCGAACAGCAGAACAGTGGCAAATTCGACCCCTGTACTTAGAAACTTACTTTTTTTAAGAGTATTTACTAAACCATAAATGTGGTGTGTTAAGACATTGGTATTCACAAATTTCACCTTTGTGCAATAAAGCATGGTGGATTTAGGAAAAGAGGTGCCCAAGAAGGGTGTTTCAGCTTTGTGAAACTTTATAATGTGGCGTATTTGAGTTAGCATAATTATCGCGTGCTACAACAGTGTATTTTTAGAATTTGGGAAAAGGCAGTGCTTTGTCTAGGACATAGAACTAAGTGTTTTAAAATAGTTGTGGATCTCATTTGTGGAATGTATGAATCATTTCAAACAGAAATTAATGTGTGTCTGTTTTTTTTACACCAGAGTGCTTTGTACGCAGTTAACACCAGAACTTACCAGAAACCTGTTGTTGATTAATACAAACCATCACCATGTGAGTCATTGTTAATTTTTCTCAAGTTTTAGATTTTTAAGTAGATCCAGTCTGTGAACTAAAAATTTTCCCAGGTAATGTATCGCTGTTTCATGTCATTAAAGTATTATTATTTACTTCAAATTATACCTTACCTTCTTTGCTATAGAAGTATGCAATCTGGTCTCAGAGAACTGATTCACTGCTCTATACAACCAAAACAAAAGCTACCGCTATAGCGCACCCCCCCCCCCTCCCCCATGGCTCACATAATGTGACACGTATCACGTACTTCACTTTTTTTTTGTGCTGTACAGGCAAGCTGTATATCACAAGGATCTTAGAAAATTTCAGTCTGAACTTCCTGGTTTTTAATCTGCAAAAGTCTCCATCTTTTCCTGAGGAGTTTTCACCTTCTACCATGCTTCTTAGCCACAGGTTTGTGATGGTTGAAACCTTTTCCAAGGACATACAGGTATTATGGTTCCTTTTATGGCCACCCATCTTGGTATTGGATGAACCACTTTGTGGAGCTTGCATATAGGCAAGCTACGGACATACAGACTCGTTTTTACCTTCATAATGTCATTTTATTTCGAATCTACCATATTACAGAGTGTTTTTATCCTCAGATGAGCCTTTTGGGACACCCAATAGTGAGCCTACAAGCGTAGTTCTTGTAGAATTCTAGCCTGTTTTTCTCACGAGCAAGGCCTTAGCCTAAGGTCTATGTTTTCCTATGCATTCCATCGTTAGGATATGTTTTTACTGTGTATTTCCTATATGCCCAAGTTTATCCTGCCTTACGTGCACTGCAGATGCTTCTAGGGGTGACCTTGGTTTGACCTGAAACAGCTGTTTTGAGATTCTCCAGAGCCTTAAAGGGATACTTTACTCTGTTTTTACGCTACCAGCCTAATTTAACGCCTTTTTTGAAGAACAAAAATTGGGGCTGTAAAATCCATTGGTAACCCACCCCAAAGGGGTCTTTTTATGTTCACCAATGTCTACTATGTGCCCAATGTTTGGTTTTTACCCTTTTTTTCTTCTTTTTTTTCTCCTTTCACTTTTTTCAGTGAAGAGAAAATTACCAGTTACATCAAAAGTTCACCAGGTAGAAAATTTGTTTAGCCAGTTTTCTGGACTTGTGAAGAGAAATTGTGGGATGATTTTTCCTAAATTCTGGACTTTCTGGATGTGGCTTCGGGTAAAAGTTTTTTTTCTTTCTGCCTGAAGGTCGGACTCCTGAGTGAAAGGAAAGCAGCATCAGCAGCACTTTTGATATGCCCCCAGCGCCCCTGCTACGGAGCGGCCCGGTCAGGGGGCATCTGGGGATTTCCACAGAGAGTGGGCCCTAATAACCATAGGGTGGGTGTTGCGTACCAAACAGGAAGGTTACAAATTGGAGTTCACCTCCCCCTGCAGGGGCGGTGCATTCTGGGACCGTCTCCGGTCTCCCAAGAATATATGTAACTGCCAGGTTCGGAGATCAAAGAGCTGAAAAGAAAAAGGGCAATTACATTGGTACCATCACTACCGAAAGACTTGCTTATGTCCACCTTCTTTCTAATCCCCAATCTTGAAGCTTAAACCACTGATTGAATTCATTTGCCCCATGAAGTTCAAAATAGAAACACTGCACAGCATTTTCCCCCTTTACAAAGACCTCTGGGCGACATCGGTCGATCTCTCAGACACCTACCTGTCCATGCCAGCCACAGAAAGTTTCTCATTATGTTCAGGGGAACTTTTTACATGTTTAAGGCTCTCCTTTGGATCTATTGACTGCATCCCAGGTGATTAACAAGGCGACAAGGGTCTTAGCAGCCTACCTACGAAAGCAGGGGATAACCTATTTTATGTATCTGACGATTGGCTCATCATCACAGACGGCCCACTGTTAGTGGCCAGACACACTGAGACCGTGATTTCTGTAGCCCAGAGGCAGTAGCTGGTTAATCAACCCCAGGAAGTTGGACTTGTTTAGGGGTGATCCTGGATTTCTTAAGAGGTCTGGTCACACCAACTCTGGCAAGGGTTGCCGCCATGAAGGCAGGGTGAACCTTCTCCTCTCCAAACCATCCTCACCGGCAAGGGCATGGTTGGTTTTTCTGGGATACCTAGCCATCCTGGTGACTAGTTCCCCAGTGCAGGTTCCACATGAGGGACCTTCAGTTTCACCTCCTGGAACATTTTGTCCCATTAGAGAGGGACCTTCTTTCCCCAGCTCCACTCTCCCCAGATGTGGTCCCACACCTACGGTGGTGCGACCAACATCACGCTTATGCAATGAGTGAATTTTCCTCCCCAATGCCATCAGTGATAATCATCACCGATGCCTCACTGACAGGTTGGGGAGCACATTTAGACAACTTCCCGGCTGCTGGGGTGTGGTTGAGAGTTTGGTGCCACCAGCACATAAACCTGCTGGAACTGGAGGCTGGGCATTGGGCCCTGATGCATTTTCTGCAACAGATCAGAAACAGGATAGTTTTAGTCTGTACAGACAACACCACGGTAGTGGCATACAGTATGTCAACAAGCAAGGAGGCACGAAGTCCAGAATGCTCTGCACTAATGATATAATGAGTGCAGGACTACTTGAAAACGTACCTGGGGATCAGGGGAATGTCGCAAGAGCAGTTCTGTCAAGGTGGAACAAGACCAGCCACAAAGGTTAGCTATCATGTGTCTTTTCTTAAATTTATGTGGTACATATGTTAAGATGTGTTTTTATGTCATGTCGCTGTAGGTTCGCGATGCATCGCACCATTCCCTAGTGAGTTCTTCACTGAGTAGGTACCGTACCGTTTTCAGGAACGTTTTCACAAGGCTTAGTGGTGTGGTCGACTGATTCCTGAACTTCCCTCCTCCCTTCGGTTCAGTTGCAGTCTGATTGCATATTTTATAGCATAGAAGGTAAGGTATAATTTGAAGTGAATGCACCCTACTTGTTAGCGGGGGTATTTTCAAGAATTATACATAACTTTTATGCATCTCTCCCACCTCCCCTGTGGTTTAGTCCTCAGTGGTATTTTAATGAAGTGTGTGATACGTGTCACATTATGTGAGCCATGGGGAGGGGGTGCTATGGCTGCAGCTTTTTGTTTTGGTTGTATAGTGCAGTGAATCGGGTCTATGAGACCAGATTGCCTATTTTTATAGCACAGAAGGTAAGTCTAATTCTTGTAAATACCCCCGCTAACCATCGGGGTGAATTATTTATTGTTATTATTATTTTACCACATATTTCAAGTGCTAAATTCAAACCAGATCTGTTAGCAAGCACTTTACACTTAACAGGAAAAAGACAAAACTAATTAAAAACAAAGTTCAAGAAATTTAGGAGATGGTAATGTACCAAAATTCAGGTGTCAAAATGCTGCACGTTTGAAGCATTTAAGAGTATTGTTAGATTGGATGGATGCAGGGAGATGCTTCCACAGGCGAGAGGCAGCCCATGAGAAGCACTTTTCACCAAATAATATTTTGATTCCTGGAACAGTCAGTTTAGAGATTGTTGGGTTCTCATAGTTTTGATTAAAGAGATGAAGTCCTTAGGAAGTTGTTAAACTGTACGTTTGGTGCTGTTAAGCTCTTTATTTGCTGTTTAACAGCAAGGAAGAATTGAAAGGAGAATTAACTTCCAAGTAAAAAATCTTGTTTGGTATATTTAGGTTTTTTAAGTCATGTTATACCGGGTATAAACTTTTCATTATTTTCAGGGCTTTGATTCCTGAAAATACAAAAATGCCAAAAAAAAAATATGCAAAATACTTTTCTTTTTTTCTATATTTCTTACTCAAATTTCACTTATTAAAAATGGACAGATATCTTTTTTAGTATAATTGTCAGTGGTGTGTATGAATAACATTCTTTTGGTTAAAATCAGAGTTACTGATTGTGACCTTTGCATGTCAATAGACCTATAAAGGAATCCTGTTAGTTATCTAGCCAGTGTTCAAAATAGCTCATTTCCCAAATTATTCTAATGTTTTAAGGATATCCTGAACTCTCAAGAATATTTTCAATTCTGAAAAAATATTTTGTAGCTTTTTAGGCATTGAACGCAAAGTTGTTTCTCATAACTGTAGGGTAGCATATGCTTTCATTTTCATAGTTTTGAAATCAGTTGCATTTTCAAAAGGAAGTAAAACAGTAAAGCAATGAATTTGCATTCTCGAAATGTGTTCCCTTTTTCAATTTTTATTGTAATATCTGACTGATAAATGTATGTTGAGTCAACCTTATGAGTTGTATGAAGCGTATTGAGTTCCAAGTAAACAAGGTGTCAATCCCGGGGGGACAGGGGAGACATGTCCCCCCCCCATTTCAAAGATAAAGGACACAATATCAAATGCCCCCCCCCCCTCACTTTTTTGCTTATTGCAATGTTTTCTGTACTTGATAATTAAGGTGACAAAGTGGGGGTTTAGTTGGTCAACGAGGCTATACAGAGACCCAAAATTTGACATCATTGATGACATTTGTGAAAGAGTTATAATGTTCTGCCGACACGTCACTTTGGTGTTCTACCACATGCACTGTCTATGAACTTAACTTTACAATGCCTATGCCACGCATAAAGGCTATGCGCTCCATCGCACAAGTACTAGTGTACAGTGTCTGAGTGATGACAAGACGCATGTTCTGGTTAATAACTCATTGATGCATGTGTATTGCCTTGACAGAAAGATGACAGAAGTTTATGGGTGTAACTAAGGGGGGTTGACAGGGTTGTAGGACCCCCACCCCCCATAGAAAAAAAAGTAAGGTGGTAATGGTAATATCATACTAAAATGGTACAGAGGTCCTGAAAATATGCTTAAAGGTCCAAATATTTCCCTCGGTAAAATTAGAAATAAAGAGCCTTTATGCAGAGTACTGTGAAAGGCGCCTTTGGGCTATCCAATTATCATTGTATCGTGCATTGCAAGTAACAGTTAGTGTGTACATGTGGTCAACGTTGAGGATAGTGAGCAGGGGATTGGGTTATATACTGGCCTGGCAAGCAGGTGGCTTGTGCGGTGTGTAGTGTGAAATTGGCCTCAGGAAATTTTGACCAATTCCCCCCTATAGAGGAATTTCTTCATGCATGTCATATGTGGTACACAGACAGCCCGTGGTCTGTAGAGGTGCCTATTGTTTTCAGTGGTGATGTCATGCATATTAATGAGTAAGCAGGGCTTTATAAATCTTCAAATACACATATTTTAACTACATGTCTGTTTTGATTCATACTTGGTATATTTATGTTGTTAACTAGTGTATACATATTCATCTTATAAAATTGTTGAATATCATGGCAGGGCTAAATATGTGGTACACAGATGAGTTATGGTTGATATGTATGACCTATTTGTTTGGTAGTGATGTCATGTAGGTGGGGTGCTTTATGTGAAATTCTTAAAACGGTGATAAATGTACAACTGTATGCATGTTTGGTATCATACAAGTGTTGTCAACAGGTTCTATTTTATTGATGTGCATGGTGAGTATGGCTTATGAATATACCATTCAATGAAAGAATGCATCAGAACCACTAATTGTTTTGGTTTCCTGTTTACTCAATTCTTTCCATTTCACAGATTCCTGCAATATCAGTGAATCTAGACTTTGATCTTCCTGTAGGAGCAAGGATGCTCTCTGTATTTCTCACAAATCAAGAATTTTCCCTCTTTTATAAACCTCCTGCGGCAGAAACTACTTCAGAGGAGGTTAATTCAGAACCAAGTCAAAGTGATGAGGATGCAGAGACTGCTACAGTAATGTCCCAAGAGAGTGGTTCTACAATGACGTTCACAGAATCTATTGTAACTCCACAGTCGATTGGTTCAATCCCAAACTCACTTGCATGTGATTCTCATATAAATGACAATAAAGTGCTATCAGGACAGAATGATGTTGAATCACATGACTGTAAACAAGACAAGGAAAAACATGAAGCAGGTGTGAGTCAGGTGAGTAGGACAGATGGGTCTGAGGATGACACCTCATCAAGTGGCCTTAGTGAGGGATGTTCCTCTGAACAGAAGCAGACCAAACAGACAAAACATTTAAAACAAAGTTGTGACAGTTGTAATGGAGAACAATTGGAGTCATCTGTTGAAGACTCAAAGGATGTTGTTCTGGATAGGTCAAATTTAACACAAGAAAAGGACACCAGCTGTTTACATCCACAAAATTGTCAAGAAGGGATCAGTGGTAGGAACAGTAAAACCACCAGAGTGAATGGTAATCTGGGACAGGATATTAATGATCAAGACTGTGTTGGAAGTGAGAAGTCCTCTGATGAAGGCCAAAGTATAACAGAAGCTGAAGAAAGAAGTAAGAAATGTGGTGATGCTATAGGGGTTGGAGAATTGAAAGGATCAGCAGGAGTATTAAGCAATACAAGTCTTTATTCTAAGTCTATCAATTCAGAACAGCAAGCTTCTGATAGCCCTGATAAATGTGAAGGACAAACAAATAACACACATGAAGTATGTGAAGTCCTTTCTCAAGACCAAGGTGAGGAACTTGCCAAAACAAAGTTAGAAAATAAATTAAGAGCATCGCAACGGAAGATATCTAGGAAGAGGGAGATAGCATTTACTGGAATGTCAGACATATCTTCAAGGGATAACACAGACTCCTCTGAGTTATCTGATTCTGAAATAAAAAGTCATACCTTTGAAAAAGAACAAACAGATGGAGCAGGATTAGAAACAGAGAACTTTAATTACTTTTCAAGAGCCAATCATTCTGATGTCATCACTGATTGGCCACGATTGGATGGAAGACGGGTGTCAGTGATGTCAGATTTTTCACATACTGCATCTCTTGAGAGTGGGGAGGTTACATCTGGTAATGACTCTGATGTTTCTTTTGAAATCAAAGTGCAGAGTATGACTGAGGTTTCATCTACTCAATGTGATGACATCAAAGAAGAAGCACAATTAGAGGTATGAGCAGTTTCATTTACTTCATTTAGAGTTTTTTTATATTTTATATTAAGTGATGACTGTAAGTGTTATGGATATGGTGATGTGTCTCTGTTTGGATTATAAAAGGACTCAAAAGATTTCAAACCACTTACTATTTCCTTCACCTTTGTCCTCTAAGCAAACAGGAAGAAAGCCAAATCCATTGTTAACATGCAGCCCTGTAGATATTGGCCAACCCCATCTTTCATTAGTCTCCTCTGCAAACTAGAATTCATCTGCCCCGAAGGATAGGCATTACCAAATTCTCACTCCCTTCAATGGTTCTTGTTCATCCAAAGCCTCAGCTGCAGTGAACACCTCTCAGTCAAACATCTCCTTCTAGGCTTCCCTTTATTCACCCTCTTCAGATCACCTCTAGTTCAGTTACAGAACTCTTCCATTAGAATCTTCTCACCATTGGGAATCAAATCAACTGCAACAATATCATCTGACATGTACTCTCCATCCAACCCTGAAACTCTCTCCCCACCCCTTTAAAAATAATTACCTATAAAGAATGAAAACAATAAGCAAAATAAGATTATGGAACAGTGAGGGAACTCTTTCTTAATTTAGAACCGATTACTCTTTGTTAGTTCCTTTTATATTGCTGGGCTCCTTGTTAACCAGGACTCTCTTTGCACAATGAGCATTTGTTCTTTTACCTCTCTGACACAGTATTGCCTTTGCTACCGATGTACTGACAAAGCTCAGTATTATCAATCAAATGCTCTGAAATTTCTGACTAAAGCTAATGAATCACTGGTATCCTACCTTATACATGTCATGCAGCATTCACTATTTTGTCAGACTTGTTTACTTCTCCAAATTTGACCATAAACATTTGATGCTTAGATTTTACAGCTGACATAGGAATAAAAAAAAACATTTCTTTAACAAAACAAAAATTTGATTATGGACCAGTGCTTCCCAGATATAACAAGATATGAAGGAGACCATCCCAGCCATTAGGCTCATAGAGTTGGTGCTTATCCCCGGTTTCTGTGGCATAAGCGGATTAGAGCACATGACTCCGGTTGGATGGGACGCCAGTCCATTGCAGATTAACTCCCCAGCAATTCTGGTACTCACTTTACAGCTGAGTGGCAAGTAGAGTAAAGTGTCTTGCTCAAGGACACAATGCAGCGCTTGTGGTGGGAATCGAATCTGGTACATTTTGCATAGGAGCATGACTCTTTAAACACTGACCAACTGCTGTATGGATAAAACATCATGAATAGAACATTGTTGATATGATTTTGATCAACAAAAGTGGATTATACAGTTCTATGCAATTTTCTGTACTATAAATCCATCTTCTTCTTCTTTTTTTGTCTACATATACCTAGAAGTCAAAAGTTTAAGATTTTTTTTTTTTTTTGTATTTGGTTAATTTGTTAATTTAGTTTCTTCCAACATATATTTGCCCTGTTTGTAAGATCTATCTTGGAGGCTTTATCTCTGAACGTGGCCGAAATTGAATATAAAATGTTTGATTATTTTAGTAATGTTTATCTAAAAACAGGATAAATGAAATCTGGGTCTTTGACTGTAATTGGGTAAAACAAAACGTTTCAATTTTGGACTGCCCTTAACCCATCGGATGTCGGGCCAATTTTGTTTATTAACCATCTGTCTACCTCACCTGCTTTTTAGATATGTGAAAAGACTTCTCAAAAATTGATTGGAATAATTCTGATGTAATACTCCATTGTCTGTGCAATGTTTACAGGTGGAAGGTATGGTGGCTGTCACATTGTACGTGCATGTGCTTTCAGATCTTATCTTACTCTTTCTTGCTGAAAACTCCATCCAGACGGATTCCAGTGCTGTCTTAGAATTTGTGAGTATTGTGGATAGTTCTATTAAACCATCATTATTCAGCACTATGTTATTTACCTGTCACTTGGTCAACAGCTTCAAGTTCATAACATTTGTATGATGCATTATGTAACAAAAATAACTAATCTGCCTAACAATCATGCAAACATATATAGAAATAATAGTGAACAAGAATGCAATCCTTCACCACTTATCTGACCCAGTACTTTCTATAAACATTTAATTAAAAAGCTTATCACTTAGCTAATGACCTGTGACCTTTTACATCAATATTAGTCATTTTGTATATCTTGACCGTTTACCTCATAACAGTGCACCTTTGACCTTTCCTATTATTACAATGCAATATTCACCATCTGGCACACATGATGTGTAAAACTTTATTTACTTTTGACAGGTATGTTCATACACACACACCTACACACATGCACACACACATTCACAGACATACAATGTCTCCACCTTTGACCCCATGTCACAAAGTTAAGACTATTAACCCATATTATGTGGTCAACACATGGACCCTCAATTACACCCACATTACCTTTTAATATCAAGGGGGTTGATGCATGGGTAAAGGACTTGAGGGTCAGGCACAAAGAGACTATTCAATTTGTAGATGCAAGAATGTCAAATATTATATAAAACTTTTAAATGAGCAATTATTTCAGAATTAGATTGTGATTTATGTTAAATTTGTTTTTATCAATGGAGATTCGACTCAACAGGTGAAATGGAAGAAGTATTTCGCATTGTCTTTTTGAATTGTTATTATATGTGGCAACAATCCCTGTTTTCAGACATCACACAGATGTTAATTTTAAGCCAGAGGGCAAACAGGATTTCAAAGTGACATATTTATATTTATGAAAAGTGGAATATGAGGTTTTCTTTGTGGTTTGCATTTGCAAATGAACCCACAACAAAGTTATTTTTACAAGAAATACTGTCATTGAATATTTACAAAAAGTGCACAGGTTAGGATGTAATTGATTTGGGATGTTTTTCGAAAATAATTTTATGCACTGGTTTTGTTTTGTTGTTCCAGGTGGTAAATTGATTTCAACAGAAATATCCTGACATTTGAATATCCCAAGAAATTTTTCTATAGTTCGTGGTTATTTTCTACTCACCGATGATGAACATTTCCAAGTAGTAAAATAAATGAGAAATGAGATAAGAGATGTTATCAGTTGCAATGTTAACCGTTGCATGGTGTAAACAGAGTTACATTGTAAACCGTAACAATGTAAACCATTGCAATGTAAACCATCACAATGTTAACAGTTACAACAATGTTAACAGTTAACGTTACAATGTTAACTGTTACAATGTTAAGCGTTACAAAGTTAACCATTACAATATAAACCATTGCAATGTTAGCCGTCACAATGTTAACCATTGCAATGTTGACCGTTACAATGTAAACCGTTACAATGTAAGCCATTACAATGTAAACCATTACAATTTTAACCGTTACAATGTTAACCATTACAATGTTAACAGTATAATGTTAACAGTTAACGTTACAATGTTAACTGTTACAATGTTAACTGTTACAATGTTAACCGTTGCAATGTTAACCATGAAAATGTAAACCATTACAATGTTAACCGTCACAATGTTAACCATTGCAATGTAAACCGTTACAATGTAAACCGTTACAATGTAAGCTGTTACAATGTAAACCGTTACAATGTTAACCGTTACAATGTTAACAGAATTAAAAGGTTAACACTTAATGAATCCCAGGATTGATCAAGAGAAACCCAGATTTATATTCAATGTCTCTCATTAATGCATTTTGAATATGATGTAAGATGTATACTGCCACCATTTCAAAAGCCTATATATTGTATCTGCTGTTGACCAATAGGCTTGTAATTAAACTAGTTGTCACATAGTTTTGTTTCCTATATCTGAGCTCATGTTATTTTGTAATTCTGACGCACTGTTAATTTTCACAGTTATTTTGTTAGTGCTCTGCCCTTTGTGTACCTTGTGTAGTAACTAACCATACACCACCATAATGTAACCAGTGCATTGACTTGAAAGCATAGAATATATATTATATATTGGCAACTTTTATAAGGAAAGGGAAGCACTTTATTTATTGGGTGGTCATCTCAACTGGACGATTGTATTAAAGTGAGAGTGCAACATAGACTGGACCGTCTTTGTTAGGGGTTCAGGGAAAATAGTGATTTTTTCAGCAGGAAGAGTGAATTTTCAAATATCACTGTTCTGTGGAGAAGTGTTTTTTTCCATACATATAGCATCAACATCCAACAATATATTGTTTTCTGCTCATACAACATGTTCTAAGAGTAAAATCTCCTGTAACAAATAGTTTTTAATCATGAAAAAACTTCTCTTTTTCCTCAATTGCTGGTGCAATCGATCATAGCTGGGCCACTCAAAGTCTGTCAGTACATGTGCCACGACGTGTAAAGTGTTCCAGTACGGTACCTGGTGCACAGTTTTATTCTCAGACTAATTGCCAGGGAGCTGTCGAAATAACAGTTCCCTGGGCTTTCCTGGGGATGTATTAATGTATCAGTATTTTACATGAGGATATATCTCTCGGAGATATTATGTTTTCTATGATGTAATATGGCATTACACTCGTCGGCTTATGTTTCTTATGCTCATTTGAGAGTGCTTGCATCAAGGCCAGGATCGAGGTACCATACATTCTTGCATGAATTGTGTTATTTCATAAAAAGTGCTTGCTTGAAAAGTGCTTGCTTGAAATTTAATTGCTTGAAAAGTGCTTGCTTGAAAAGTGCTGGACTAAATATCTAGAAACAATGATATGCTATGTGATAATTTCAAGAAAATAATGTAACAAGATTCATGACACTATGAACCAAATAATGTTTTTGTTTTTGACAAAATCTATTTTCCCACCATGCGGTGTGGTCAAGTTGATCGTGTCCCTATTATAATTTTGATAATCGGCAGGTAGAGTTTGGAATTACCAATTGACCCGCACATTATAATTTATACAAAACAGCTCATAACTTTTGTTTGAAGCATATTCGCCATGAATTTAATTTTTCTCCCAATTGCTTTTAAGTTTTTGTTTGTTGGAAAAATGTATTTTCCACCATGTGTTATGGTCAAGTTGACAAGGTCCCTCATATAACTTTGATAATCGATTGGGAGAAGTTGGCATTAGCAAGACAGCTCATAACTTTTGTATTAAGCCTATTTTTATTCAGCGCATTTATATATCCTTCAATAATTAAGTGCTTTTGGAAGCCACTAGTGATGGAAGGCACTAGTGATGGAAGCCACTAGTGATGGAAGCCACTAGTGATGGAAGCCACTAGTGATGGAAGCCACTAGTGATGGAAGCCACTAGTGATGGAAGCCACTAGTGATGGAAGCCACTAGTGATGGAAGCCACTAGTGATGGAAGCCACTAGTGATGGAAGCCACTAGTGATGGAAGCCACTAGTGATGGAAGCCACTAGTGATGGAAGCCACTAGTGATGGAAGCCACTAGTGATGGAAGCCACTAGTGATGGAAGCCACTAGTGATGGAAGCCACTAGTGATGGAAGCCACTAGTGATGGAAGCCACTAGTGATGGAAGCCACTAGTGATGGAAGCCACTAGTGATCCATTCATTTGATAGAAAGCTAGCGCTTCTCTCCATTTACCTCACCAAGTTTAAAAGTGGACCCTTGGACCCCACTCCATTCGCCGAAGACATAATTATTTGTGCTACATAATTATCTTCCAAGATATATCTGTATGTACAGTGTATATCAAGTCCAAATTGAAGTACACAATTTGCTTTTTTTATTGACAAAACATTGCAACCATGAAATTTGTGGTTTTTAAGATAGCACTGTTCTGTGGAACTGTGAAAGATTGAAATTTTGACCCCTGATGTTAGAATTTGAGTCTTTAGAAGTAAAACTAATACTCCTTTGTTTTCTTGCTTAGGCTCTATATCCTAAAATAATAGTTATATAATAGTCCAGACCGCTAGCTTTGCATTTTACAGGAGCGGCCCGCCCTGCCCCTCCGTGGGCCCGCCATGCCCCCCTGGGAGTCCGCCCTGCCACCTTGGGGTCCGCCTCCCCCTCCCTTTGAAGTCTGCCCTGCCACCCTGTGGTCTGCCCTGCCCCTCATGAAAGAAAAAAATATATATATATTTTTACTTAATAATCTTAGATAACCTCATAAATGAATACAGAACACAGAATGATAGCATAGTAAGCAATTGTCCTGTTTGTAAAGGGGACCCTGGACTCCATTCCGAAGAAACGCAGCGCTTCGCGCACGCATTAATGTGCCCATCAACAAGTCTAGCACCCTGCCCCTATTTAAATCAAGCTAGGGGTCTGATAGTCAATTTCTTTCATAGCTTTAAATGAGTAGATGCAAATGGTGCTTTCGAGATGACAATTTAAATTAGACTTACTTTTGACAAGGTCGCAATATATACTCGTATACTAACATATATGATGATGCATGTATGTAACTCACTTATAATTTGCTTGGATGGAATTTGGGAGGAAATTTTGTTCCCCGCACCTCATCTATAACCAAAAAAACCATAAATTATTTGAATATTCTGTTGAAATTGATTAATATCTTGTAATGGATTGCTAATGACAATCAAAGGGTACAGTAGGTTACTTCTGCCCACCAGGAATATTAATAGACCTTTAAAATCAAGTGTAAATCAGTAAGTATTATTAGATGTGTTACTATCATATAATCAAGTGTAAATCAGTAAGTATTATTAGATGTGTTAATATCAAATAATCAAGTGTAACACAGTACATATTATTAGATGTGTTAATATCATATTATCAGGTTTAAATCAGTACGTATTATTAGATGTGTTAATATCATATAATCAAGTGTAAAACAGTACGTATTATAAGATGTGTTAATATCATATAATCAAGTGTAAAACAGTATATTATATTAGATGTGTAAATATCATATAATCAAGTGTAAACAGTACATGTAATTAGATGCACTAATATCATATAATCAAGTGTAAAACAGTACATATTATTAGATGTGTTAATATCATATTTTCAAGTGTAAAACAGTACGTATTATTAGATGTGTTATATCATATAATCAAGTGTAACACAGTACGTATTATTAGATGTGTTAATATCATATAATCAAGTGTAAAACAGTACGTATTATTAGATGTGTTAATATCATATAATCAAGTGTAAACAGTACGTATTATTAGATGTGTTAATATCATATAATCAAGTGTAAAACAGTACGTATTATTAGATGTGTTAATATCATATAATCAAGTGTAAAACAGTACGTATTATTAGGTGTGTTGATATCATATAATCAAGTGTAAAACAGTACACATTATATTAGATGTATTAATATCATATAATCAAGCGTAACACAGTACATATAATTAGATGCACTAATATCATATAATTAAGTGTAACACAGTACGTGTTATAAGATGTTTTAATATCATATAATCAAGTGTAAAACAGTACGTATTATTAAGTGAGTTACATACATACATGCATGTGTTAATTATCAACTTTGGTTTTCTTTTTCAAGTGTCAGTCAGTGAAAACTCACGCAGGAGAACTTGTTAGTGAACTGCACAAGGCTGAGAGTTTGATGGGAGACCAGGTAAGGGTATTTTCTGCATATGTGTTTGTTTGTTCGTCGTCAACATATCCCAAAATTATATTTTTAAAACATTTCCTCGAACATTCATTCCTTGCAGACCTAGAGAACAGCCATGGTTCCAGAGGTTATAAGTACAGGAAAAACAAATTCGCAGGAAGAAATATTTTTGCATAAAAATGTTTTGTATAATTTGTTTTATTTTTAAGTAAGCAACAGTATATGTGGCAGAAAGTTAAGGTTACGGCCACAATGTTTCAGGTTCATTGCTCTAAGAACGTCACCCATGTAATTGTGCGATGAATAGTACATTGTATCGCGAAAAATGTGTGGTAAAGTGTGAGTATGTATTCACTATATTATTGTTTCTGTAAATCTTAATGTTAATTGTCTTTCCATTTCAGAACACCACTTCTTCAGATGAGCAGTGCCTACTGTTTAACACTTTTGAACAATCTCTAGATGGTAAGAAAATATCTATAATCTTGCACACTTTCAAATTTTTACCTATCTTGGTTAAGTTTTGTCATAGTTCCAATTTTTTGAAAATTTTAGTTATGTGGTGGTAGACTGGTAGTTAAGTTTGGTTTTAAGCCATGCTTATGATATTTTTGTTTCTGAAGGTCTAAGAATGTTATTGTATCTTCATCTTTATCTGTGTCAGTTCAGTGGTCAAGCATGTCAAAAAAAGGACAATGAAGGCTTCAAGCAAACAGGTGAATTTGTGAAAATTTCCACCGTAAAAAGTAATTGCTACAAATAGTTTCTCACAAGAAAAGAATAAATACAAGGGGCCTTACCTCAAAAGAACTGGAGGTAATAATGAATCAAGTTTAAAAAGAAGGAGTCTAATACCTGAATAGAAATGACAGAACATTAAGTGTGAGCAATATAAATAGATACACAGGATGGCCTCCAAAGGTCAGCAAAGGTTAACTTTCTATTGAGTTCTATTTTGTATCACAGAATAAATTGTTTTGGGGGCATACTATTGCTTGTATAAAAACTAACCAAACTTTAAAGAGGAAGGGGATACGTTTGGGTAATCACTAGACCTTCTACCAGAACTTGGACTTCAAACTCATCTTTTCATCATAAAAACATAATTCACGTACAGAGATGATTAAAGTACCGCTATCATATTATTTCAGTTCTGTATAATGGGGGTGATATTGACTAGGAGGTCTAGGATAAACAGGATCAAAGTACATAAATTATATTTTTTTTCTAAGAAATGGATAAACAAAATGTTCTTTATGAGTTTCTAAGATATTACCTTGTCCTCAGAAATTCACAATTTTGTTAAACCTGTTAATCACCATTGATAATGCACTCAAGTTAGTCCATACGTTGTTTACAATAGTTACAGGAAAGAGCAACTCAGCATAGCAAATCTTGATTACACAATTTTCATATCACTTTGCTTCACTGAGTTTTTTAGTAATTTATTCTCGTCAATACATCCAAAAAGATATACAAAGGATATGACTAGAGGTGTATGTTAATCATCATTGATTACACATTCAACTTAGTTAATATTTTGTGTTTACAGTAGTTCTCAGAAATAGTGTGCTGCTAAGCCTATAATCTACAGTACAATATCCCTTTGGTACATTGAAAAAAAATCTATTTACCACTTTTGGGAAAAAGAAATGTTTTTTGGTTTTTAAAAATTCAGTTAAAAAAGAAATCAAATGAAAGCTAGTAAAAATTGGGAAATTTTGGTGAATTAGACAAAAAATATTTACAATAATTGAATAAGATACACAGTATATTTTTGAAGCAATACACAAAATTGTCTTGGATCCACAAGGGTAAAATCACACTGCATGTGTCACTTTTCAACACATTGGTGAAATCTTTGCAACATAATAAGTCCAAGTTATCATGGTTTTCCATCAATATATTTCTTTAATAATCTTCTATTTTAATACTGTATATATGAAAAAGAAAAGTCCGGGAATATTATTTCTTTAAGATAATAGAAAAGCAAGTAAACAACAATAGAGACTTACTGTAGTTGTATAATACATTATAGTCTGCACTTTTCATGTTCAGAGCTTAACAAACAGAATGCAATCCACGGATAAAACATTCAGTTCAAATTAAATTGTTACCTGGCAATGACCTATAACTTTTCACATGAACGTAAATTATTCTCATATTAGCCTTAACCTTTGACCTCATGACAGCTCACTTTAACCTTTCCCATACATCAATGCAATATTCACCATCTGGCACCCCTAATGAGAAAAACCCTGTTACCCCATTCACAAACATTAACAGAAAGGTGAAAATTAGCTTTATTGCCACTTGTCACTTGACCTTCGACTTATAGGTCAAAACTCTACAGGGCAACAATTTCACTTCATAAGACACCATGTCATCACTTTGGACTGTAATCAGCCTTGTACTTTTTGCATTTCTCTGACCCTTGATCTTTTGACCTCTTTAAATTTGATCTAACGAAGAGTTATATATTACACCTTCCTATACATCTTACCTGTATGACAGGTTGTCATTGTGCAAGATACTGTAAAAAATGTTTTATTTGAATTTAGACTCTGACCGTTGACCTTTGTGCTTAAAAATTTAGGAGGCACAAGTTCGCCCTATCATGATAAAATAACTCTCTTTAGGAGAAATGATCCATCAATCTTTCATGGTCTTTGCACAAAGTTTCCAGGCATATAATGCATATTTATATTCAGGCTTAGCCAATACATGGAATAATCTGATTCTGCTTCACTGCAAAGCAAGCATGTGGCTTCAGCCCCAGATGAATGACCTCTTGTGTACAGTGTAGCAATAGCTGGTTGCTGGCAAGTGAACTGTGAAGAGACTCCAGGTTGGAAAGTGCGGATAACCCCATGTTGTATATAGTGTAACAATAGCTGGTTGCTAGTTAGTGAACTGTGAAGGGGCTCTCGGGTTGGAAGGTTTGAATTACCCCTAATTTTAAGAAACCAAGGGTGTCAGGTTGGAGAGGTCCAAGGAACAAAAATTCTTAATGTAGGGTACCCCTTTAGAAATATTGGTTTAATTTGGTAAAGCAGATATTGAGTTACACTTGGACACAAAAATTGTTAAAACACACACAATTTCACACAAACAGACACACCCATTCACACACAGACAGACAAAATCTCCAACATTGACCCCATGTCACAAATTTAAGACCATTTACCCATATTATGGGGTCATCATTTGAGATCCCCTACTACACCCCACATAACCCTCTTGTATCAAGGAGGTGATGCATAGGGTCTGGGCTATGAGGGTCATATATGTGAAAAATGTACAAAGAAACTATAAACACTAAAGAAACAATATCTCATCCCTAAAACCTGGGTGACGAGATAATTAGATACAAAATTCTAAAAGGATTCTTACAGAGAGGATCTCATTTTAAGATAATTGTTTGATCTTCATAAAAATATAACGAGTGTCTATGAATATATAAACAAACTAAAAAGTTAAACGGTAAAATATACAAAATATTAAAAGCGAAATGTACAACCTATAAAAACGTTAAAATGTGATAGAAAAGTATAAAAATCGATCAATTGTATTCCCTATTAAATAGATGAGAAACATATTCTTCACTTCCGTGGTCGTAATGTATTGGCTTGTAGAGGATTGTGTAAATATTTTGACCAACCAAAAACATTGGATTGTAGTGTATATTTACATCCACGCTAAGACGATATCTGGTGTTACGTTAAGACGATATCTGGTGTTACATTAACACGATATCTGGTGTTACGTTAACACAATATCTGGTGTCACGTTAACACGATATCTGGTGTTACGTTAACACGATATCTGGTTTACGTTAACACAATATCTGGCGTTTAATCATGCATGCAGCTAGTAAATAAAGTTTTGCAGTTCAAAAAACTTTAAACATTAAATGAAAAAGTAAACTTGCAAAATTTAATGTTCTTTTACCAAATGCCACTATATCATTGATGTTCTAATTATTAGCATGTGAGCTTTACTGGAAGAACAGAGAGAATTAGGAGATTTTATAATTGATAAGATACTTCAAAAGCTCCAAATTTGAAATTGGTTATTTTGTTGAATATCTTGAACAAAATATCAAACTAAATTATGCTGTTAACATGTGTCAATGGACATGCCTGTTACCACGTTCATTTCGCAGCTGTCACATGGCTTAGAAAGTCACTCTGCCATCTCCTGAGGATGACTATTTCATTTTGATTGGCTCAACTGTAATTTCAAAAATGACAAGATGCAGATTTGTTTCGCTTTATGTTTGACTTGCAAAGCACACTTAAGATCAATCTGTGGTAATTTAAGATAAGGATAATCCTTCAAACATATTTTATTGCCTGTGCCAAGTTGAGGGAAAAATATATACATAAGTTCTAAGAATAATGTATGAGCTAGAAATATGTCCTTAAATAGAGCTTAAGGAGTACACTTGTTTTGTTCAAATGTCCATGGTTATATTTATAAGAAATGTTCTGAAGCATATTATAGATGACTTTTCTTTGCTTGAAGTATGAAAGGTAAAATGATAAGAGACTTTTCAAGCATGAAAGAAGTGGAAAGAAAGGAATGTGTATTTATTTGCGCATTAATCTTAACTCTCGCCATCGTTGATGGAGATGAACAAGTGATTTGGCCTTGTGCTGTTGAGACCGAGGAATATCAGAATAGAACCTTCTCCAAGTCAAAATATAATAATATAATTTTCAAACAAAGTCTAGTAAACTCATGTCATTGTCCCCTTAAGGGTGTAATGCTTTTCCACCAGCAACATTGGCTGTCATGATGGTGTGTTTATGCCTTTAAGTCTGTTGCCTTTAACAACTGAGGGGTGGTGGAAAATGTCATATGTGGTACAAATACAATTATGTGAATGAAATATATCCTAAATCATGGAACTAATATGATAGTGCAGTCATTGAGTAGAAATGGTTTAAGGTCATAAAGTTGACTTCATTTGTATTCTTCAGGGGATGGGGTCTGCTATTGTGCCAGTTGTTTCATTATCTTATCAAGTTGGCAGATGAGTTTCTTGAGGAGGTGGGGCCAATATTGTTTGCTGAAATTAGCTTGCAAATGCAAGTTTACTGCCAAATCTTTTATCTATTAAGTACAGTATGTAATTACATTCAAGATGCTTTATCAATTTTACTAAGGTCCATATCAGCAGCTCTATACAGGAGTACCTGTTAAACTCATATGTTTTAAAACTGTTTGACAGTGCCATCAGACTCCAAGAATAGAAGCTGGTACTTCTCTAAAGTTGTACATCCTGATTTAACCTTTTCTGTTTGCAAGAACATTTTTGGTTTCGATGCATAGCATCAGGAACCTATGTGGTCATGATGGCGTGGTGTGTGTGTGTGTGTATGTGATAGCCAGCTCGTAAACATGATATCTCAAGAACGATGCACTGCCTCCATGTCATCTGTGGTACACATATAGCCCATGGTCAATAGATGTGTCCTATTGATATCATGCATATCAATGAGTAGGCAGGGCATAATATAAAAATTGTTGACTCATTAATATGCATGCATAGTGTGCAGGACTTAAAAAGATTTAGTAAACAAAAAGCTTGTAAGCATATCTCAAAAACTATGAAGTGAGTTGAGGTCATGTGAGGCACACAGATAGCTCATGGTCTGTATATGTGCCCTATTGTTTTTGGTGGTGATATCATGTATATTATTGAGTAGACGGGGCTTAATATGAAAATCTTGAATGCTCTTATTTTGTATTTGGCATGATAATATTGTTGATTATTGTGTACATGCTTATGTTATGCACAGATGTCATTAATATGCATTCTAAGTGTGGCTTAATGTAAAAGTGCTAAAGGATGTAAACACCATACTGTATCTCAGATTTATGCCATATGTCGCACACAGATGGGTTAGGTTTGTACATATGCTTTAATGTTGTGTAGTGATGTCATGATTAGTAATGAGTAGGCGGAGCCAGGTCCAGATTCCTCTCGGTGACACTGGTGACTCATATCCCCTCCAACCTTGGTAGATCTAAGATCAGATCATCTTCTCGGTTCACTTACACTAGTTGCCTGCCCCCTCCAACCAGCTTTGTAGGCCCAAGTTAAGAAGTGAGCAGGTGATTTGAATAATGTTCATACACACTAAGTGTGACCCTATATTAATTTCTAGTATAGATCTCATTGAACTGTGAAATTTTACATGGATCCGATATAAATCACTAAAATAGGAAACAGTGGATTGTTAAACAGTGCAATGACATAAACAGTCACAAATTGAATATCGGTCATTAGTCGCAGAACACTCATACACTCAGAGGCATGCAAATTTGATTGCTATCTTCTTCATGGAGCCACCGCGTGAAATTTGATTGTCACAACATATCGAGAACCAATGGCTAAATTAAGCAGTAGGACAATTATACATTATTTTGTTAGATATTTATTTGATATTCTGTTGCATGTTGCCATTTTGGTTATCAGGTAGGCCTTTTTGGGGGGACCGTCCTTGAGATTCCTGGATTTCTTATGCATCTAAGTATGAAGTTAGGCCCATTGTGCAAACTTTTAAATAAACTGTCAATCTCTATCAAAGTTTGAACGTTCTTCATAAAAATTCAATGGAATTATAGCATTTCTGGCCAAATTCATGATGATGGGACCCCCTTCTTCTTGTTTTACTTCATGAGTTTTTACAAGCTATGATAGGCTCAATATTTTACACTCCGCACCCCCTCCCCCCCCCCTGCCACCCCTTACCACCCAACCTTCCCATCCTTCCACCTCCATATTGTCTCTCTCGCTAGGAAAGGGTACAATCCCGTGAAAGTATGTTGTGAGATCGGGTGGGCAAATATTAGCATAAGCCAGGCCAGCCGCTATCCGTCCAGCTGGCCGTCTTGTCGGCTGGCCGGCCGCCTGGCTGTCCAGTTTTTCTTGAGATTTACTCAGAAATGTTAAAGTTTCTTCAGAGTTCCTCAAAGAATTTAAAGTTTCTTCAGATATCCCTATGGAAGGTAAGAATTTCGTTATAAGATTTTAAAGTTTTTTAGAGACACCACATAGACAAATTGATGATTAGTTTCCTTAAAAAGTCTACAAAACATTTGATATTTTCTTAAAAGATTACTGTAAAATGATATAATTTTCCAATATTCTTTAGAGATCCTCAAGTTTTTCTCTCATAGCACTGGAGATTGAAAATCTTCAAATTCTTTAAAATATTTGGACACCAACGGCTGTATCAGGCATGATTATTAAACTTCGCTTTTATTATTGTGGTCATTTGTGTAAAGTTGCTACAGTATATGAACTGACCACAAATTTGTTTTGGCTATGTGGGACATAGTTAGGGGGCCATGGAGACATGGGATGTGATGCCATATGGACATAGGATGTAATGCCATGTGGGACATCAAGTAGGATGTCATTGGGACATTGGGAGGGATACCATGTTGAACATGTGGTGGAATCCAATGTGGGAGATAAGATGGGATGCCATGTGGGACAACAGTGGGAAGCCACTGATGTGGGACGTATGGTGGGATGCCATGGGGGACATAGGGAGGGATGTCATGTGGTACTTATGGTTGGACTGATGTGGGACATACATGTAGGATGGGATCTATTTGGGACATAGGGTGGGATGCCATGTGGGTCATAGGGTGAGATGCCATGTGGGACATATGGTAGAATGCCATGTGGGACATATGTTGGAATGCCATGTGGAATATGGTGGGATGCCATGTGGGACATGAGGTGGGATGTCATTTGGCAAATGGGATAGGATCCATGTGGGGCATAGGGTGGGATGCCATGTGGGTCATAGGATGGGATGCCATGTGGGACATATGGTGGAATGCCACATGGGACAACATATGGGATGGGATGTCATGGGGTGGGATGCCTTGTTTGAGATATGGTGGAATGCCATTTGGGACAAGGGATGGGATGGGATGTCATGTGGGGCATGGGGTGGGATGCCATGTGGGACACGGAATGCCATGTGGAACTTAGTGTGAGATGCCATTATCACATTGGACGGTTTATATGATATGTGTGTCAATTTGCATGGGCATGTGAACCATGACGTCTTTACCGTTCTAGTTTAAACCTACATTTCATTTTGAAGCCCTAAGTTTGCTATGAAACACATGATTTTTCATTCAAACCTATAGCAGGAATATTGCTATTTGGACAAGATTTTTTTGGTGGTGCATGCAGACTTTATAGGCAGAACATTCTTCAGTTCTTGCTTGTGAATCGTCATTTGACTCTATGTAAGCACTTGAAAGCAGTTATGCTAGGGCATTAGATTGCCATTGTGTCAATAAAGCTATATGCTGGAGAAAAGGAGGGGGGGGGGGATTTCTATAGCCACTATACATAAGTAATGTTGGCATATAGGAATGCATGTCTGTCAGTAGTAAACAGGCCCATAGCCAGCATGGGGGGCATGCCCCATGTTATGTGCTTGTGCCCCTTTTAAAATTTTCTTGCTACGGGCCTGTTCCTCATCTTATAATAAGCTACCAGGGCTGCTGACAAGGGGGGTAAGGGGGCATTGCCCCAGGGCCCGGTGTCATAGCAGGCCCAGGTCAAAATGGAGAGTGCAAATTATATGGGGGCCCGGGCATCTTAGTTTTCCCCCTGGACCCGTGATTCCTCTCGGCGACACTGCCCAGAGCTTACTGACAAATTCTTTTAATAGGATAAATGAGCAATCATACTTGTTTTGATAATGTTGTTGATTATTGTGCAAATGCTATTCCATTTGTATTGATCTGCATGGTGGATGCAGCTTATGAATAAATATCCTGGAACAAATATTTCATGATATGCAATGACATGACAGTTAATTCAAAGTTTGCAAATCAATCAGCTTATAAAGAAGAAAAAAAACATCGGAACCACAAAACCTTTTAGTTCTGGTTTTAAGATCTGTTTATTTTCAAAATATACACAATGTCATGCAGATTGCACCAAAAAAAAAAAAACATTTAAGACATTACTGATGTCATGAACATTAAACAGACTGATCAGGATATTGAAAATAGTTTTTTCTTTTCAGGTGAACTGACATTATCCAAACAAGAAGACGTCAAGTTTTATCACACAGCCCAAATAATGCACAATGATTTCAATCGAAACGAACAACTAACTGATATAATACTAAGGTAAGTGCTCTGATATTCTTCAGGAGGTGAAAAGGTGATTTCTTTGTGCCTAAAAAGAGTTTATGACAAATACCTGTTTTTCACAGTCTTCTAGTACCCCCATTCATTCATCCACCCTCCCGCAAGCTTACCTCAAGCTCATCAAGTCCATCTGAGCTCTTCCACAATAACCCAGCTCAAAAAATACTTTTCTTCCTGCATTACATCCATCCCCTTCATTTCCTATTTAACCCCTACTCAGCTCACTATTCATCCTTTTCTTGACCTCTGACCTCTCTGGCACAACTTGACTATCGCTGTCATTGCACATCACCATGCAATTAACCCTTATTTCAAGAATGGCTGGCTTATACATAATGACAGACTGATATTCATACATTCTCCTTTAATCTGTATACATTCTGAAAGCATTTTAATATCTTTTTGTATACTGTTTAGATATGGAGGATGAGGGCTTTAACAACTTATGAAGTACTTTATATTGTTTCTTGGTAAAGGAATATTCCCATGGAATTTTGTTTTAATACATTTGATATGAGGACAATAAAAGAAACAGAATGGGGAAAAATAAGTCAATATGTTATTCTTACAAGAAGTTATTAAATGTTATGTTATTCCTACAAGAAGTTATTGAATTTTATGTTAATCCTACAAGAAGTTATTGAATTTTAAAGATTTTTCTTGTCTGCGTAAAAGAGACTGTTGGTTTGAGTCTAAGGCATCATTATTATGATGTCATCACAGCACTTCCTGTACTATTCTTTATGTATTTCTTTGAAAATTAATTTCATATTTTCTAAATAATTGGGAACACTTTTTTCTTCAAAAATGATCAAGAATAGTATAGAATGATATTGACAATAATGTTTTTAAATGTGTTCTTGTAACTTGTATTTCAAATATGAAAAATGGTGCTTAATTTTCAAAGAAACACATAAAGATTAGTAAAGGAAGTGCTGTGGGGATCTTAGTGACAACTTAGATTCAGTACAAAAGTCATTTCTATGTGAGTAAGAAAAATCTTTCAAGTTCAATAACTTCTAGGAATGAAATATTAACATGTTTTTTTTTACCAATCAGTTTCTTAAATTTTTCTCTATCAGATACATAAAATTGGAATTGCATGAGAATATTCCTTCAGGTCTTTCTCATCTTAAACCAGTAGGTGTACTGTAGTAAGACGTGAACAACCTCACTTTAGGAAAACCCCTTCACTGGGAAAACCCCTTTACTAGGAAGGAAGTTTCTGTGGAAAGTTTATAACTGTGTGCGTGAATTTCAACAATTTCATATACTGAGTTATCATATCTTATTGGCTAATAAATTAATACCAATAGGCTGAGACTTTCATCACCTGTCCATAAAATAAATTTGAAAGCATTCGAACATCCTCATATTCTATGAAATAATAGAAATTTAGCAGTGAATTAAAGACCTTGATTAACTTTACAACCTGATTAGGTACCCCAATGTCTCCACCCTCTTTATTAGGACTAAAACCCTACCCCCCTTCCCCCGCCCCCCTTTAGCTTACACATTAAATCAGACCTCCATCTTGGCATCAACCCTGTCACTCTTGGCACTTTCTCCTGGCCCACTTTTCCTCCCTGGGCCACCCCCTCCCTTCTATCCACCTGGGCCTCTGCACTCATCACAAAACCAGAACCCACCCTAGCCTCTTCATCAACCTCCACAACCAAATCAAAGACCAACTCCCAAACTACACCTCCATCAATACTGATGGTTCCAAGGACGGCAACAAGACAGCTGCTGCTGCCGTCATCCAAAACATCACCCTCAGTAGCAGGCTTCCCAATCACTCGTCCATCTTCTCGGCCGAGACCAAGGCCATCCTTTTTGCCCTCAACTTTATTAGGTACTTCCCCCTCAGCCACTTTGCCATCTTTTTCAACTCTAAGGCTGTCGTTACTTCTTTATTCAATCTTAAATGGGACAACCCCACATCCCACCTCCTGCTCCATAAACTCCTTTTGACCACCCTCTGCAGGAAAAGTATTCTTTTCTTGTGGATACCCAGCCATGTTGTCATCCCTGGCAATGACAGGGCTGATGCAGTCGCTAAGCTTGCCCTCAACCTCCCCCCTACCCTATTTCCCAAAACCCTTTCTGACATCAAACCGCTTATCGCTTCCCTTGTTCGTGACTGCTGGCAAACCTCATGGGACTCCCAAATTGATAACAAACTCTTTGTTATCCAGCCCACCATTCCGACTAAACACACCATCCACAACCTCTCCCATGTCAACAACGTTCATATTACCCGTCTTAGAACAGGTCACACCCACCTCACTCACTCCCACTTCCTTATTGGCTCCCCCAACCCATCTGCAACAATTGCCATTGCACCCTCACAGTCCATAACGTTCTCCTTGCTTGCCCCTGTACAACCTTCCCAGAGCTTCCCTCGCTCCCCACATCTAAATAGCTGAGCTCTTCCAGAAAAACCCTTCAGATAAAATTATCTCCTTCCTTCATCATGCTTCCTTCTACAACCATATTTAGTCCTCCTTTCCCACCCCCCTCTCTCTGCTTTTTTTTTTTTACCTCCTCTCTTGATACCAGCTTTCTGGCTTTTAGTTTTCGTGTTTCTCTCAATCTTTCCCTGTTTTCTTTCCTTCCTGCCTCTGGAATGATCTACCCACTCAGGAACAATTTGACCCTCACTGCCGTGGTGCCGTCAAGCCCTCATCAAACAAACAAACAATTGATTAAGAGAGAATAAGACGGGCCTATCGTTAAACTTGAGAATTATGGTGATCATCAAGTAACATATCAAACGCAGAGGAAAATGGGTCATGGGTACATGTACCAGCAAAAATTCTCACATTGTGGCACTATTGGCAAAACTCCAATTTTAAAGTTTGTTGTTCTATTGTCTTCTTTTTATATGTTAATCTTTGTTATTGGTTAACCAATTTCATTCCCTGGAAAGCATTTAAGATCAAGTTATTCACCAAATCAGTTTTTTCTGTGGTTTGTGTTCTTTGTTGTGATTGGGCAGACTGCCAAGTATTCTTGTTTTTGACTCTGAAATAGTGGAATGACCCTCCCGTAAACCTCTGGCTACATTCTCATTCATTATTTTACTACAGAACATGGGCTCTACATTATATTAAATGATTAACAACTGAAATTTTCTGTATTTTAATTTCAAAGTTATCATTTCTTAGCTAGTGACTTGACTTGTTTTAAACTTCTTCCAGGGTGGTGAAGCCCGGGAAGAAACTGGGACTTCAACCCCCAATAATTTTAGGTGAACATATTTTATCATGTTACCCAACATAAGTAGCCCCCAATAGGTCACCTGACCTCATTAAACCCATCTCCCCCCCCCCCCTCCCAATATTTTGAACACTCCACAACCTCTGCCTTCCCATGAATTAATCAAAATGTAGTTTTATGCCACTGTGTCAAACATTCTATTTATTCTTTATTATGATGAGGGTAGGTAACTGTAGGTAATTCATATGATATTTTAGAGTGGAAGTAATTTAAATATTTTCATAAGCATCAATGCCATATTGCAATTTGTTTTTTTTTTTTTTTTTTTTTTGGTGTAATTTAGAAATAACAGCTTTAATTTTCAAATGGATTGCTATTGTCAAAATGGACTGGAATAAAGCTTTCACATTACCATTATACTCCTTTTTTTGGACTTAAAACAAATCTGTACCACAATAGCAAACAAAATATTTGTTAGCTATTCTGGTACATAATTTATTAAGTACCAAAAAAGGAGTATAATGGTAATGTGAAGGGCTTATTCCAGTCAATTTTGACAATAAAATTCATTTTGAAAATAGAAACTGTTAAATGGCTCTCGTGCTGTTGTTATTCTGTTGAATGTAATGCAATTTTTATTGTCAGAAATACGATCTTTCTTATATTTGTACTAGGTATGTATGTTCTATATCACCTTGGCAATCATGAATATTACTCCCCTGGAAGGCACCCCATTTCTTATTTTCAAACCTGATCACATATAGTGCATAAATTGGTTCAAGGTGAAATACCTAATCATCATCTCCATGATTCCATCATCAATACAGTTGTTCAAGTATATGTGAATCAAATCACAATGAGATTTATATTCATGTGACAAGAGATTTTATGCCTACTCTACATAAATTAACTGATTTGTCAATATTTCTACTTCATGATGAGCAAAATTTTGAACTGAATTTTGAGCTGACTTGTTCTCTTCAAATGATCACAGGTAGTAATCCTTAGGGAGGTAGGGTTATCTCCCTGAATTTTCTTAGAGGTATTTACAAATCTGCCTCTCCCCCTTAATAAATCCCTTCCCCTCCCCAATAATTCTCTCTCAAACTTAAAAAGGCATCATCAATATTTGTGCACATTTTATTAGTAAAAATAGCTCCAAATTACCTGATTGAAAATTGGCTGAAAAGTACTGATGTGCCTCCTTTCATCCCTGGAAAAATATTCCACTCATGCAAGTGATTTTCAACACAATGACTGAAGAAATCAGTTGGATATTATTCTGGTATTTGGATAATTTTTTGTTTGATTCAAATTTCAGCATTCTATGTTTTGTTTGTCATGTACCTATTTTTCTTATCAATCTATAGTCTAGATTCAGAATCAAAATTTGTAAATTTTTGTTAACAGAAGTGAAGTGTAAATAGGCTTGTAGCAGTAAACCTTCAAAGTGATTTGGGGTAGGTGACCAAAACTTGCAGTTATACCTTGTTATTTTAGCCATGATTTGTCCCACAAGAAATGTGCAAATCATGCAACCCAATGATCTTCAAAAAGCCATTAATTAACATTATAAAATTTGATTGGAGTATTTGCATTGTCATGACTAGTGCATTAAATCCTGGTAATGCACGACCTTGATTATGAGGTTTATTCCATTTTTACAACAGGTGAATTTATTAATAAAATTATTAATTTATTAATAAAAAAATGTATTGAAATTTTTCTTGTTTTTCATTCTTTTTAGATCTAACATGGAAATTTTATAAAAAGATTAATGTTTTAGCATTGTTTTATATATGTATTTAATGTATTGTTCAAAGGATTTTGCGCTTACGACTGGCCCTCCTTAAGTCGGGCTCAAGCCACAGTTTTTTGCCCAGTGCATTAAATGCATATATAAACACTCTGCCTCAAAATTATAGCTACATATACTTGTAGTGCTTATGATCCAGGATGACAACACCAACATGCATACACAGTGACTACCTGGTGTGTTACTGCATTATTGATGTACTAGTTGCGGTAGAATATTTCCTTTCTTTGAGATTCTTGCTTAAAGGAATATTTCTGTGAATTTGTATACATGTGATAGAGGACTATTAAAGAAACAGTGAAAACACCATGTTGATATCTTATTGCACTTCAAAGATTTCACAAGTGTGTTGAAAAGTGACCTTGCAGTGTACAGTGACATGTCATATTTGCAGATCCAAAACAATGTTTAATGTATTTTTTTGAAAATTAATTGCTTCTTCCTAAATGATTCGAAACATTTTTTGTTTAATTATTGAAATAGGGTATAATTTACACTTCATACGAACATCCTTGTATGCATTTCGACGCCGGCCGAGACATTGGTCGGACATCCCCCATGTGTCCGCTTGCAAATCAGTTTGACGTTGTTTGAATGTCAAAATCGAGCGTCCCATAAAATCGGGTGTCCCATTGACGTCGGTTTTACATTGAAATCGGGCATCCCATTGGTGTGGATTGGAGGGATGTTGGTTAAACGTCGAAAATCGACGTTCTTTTGGCATCGGAAAGACGTCTATGGTTGGCTGAAAGGGCCATAATGTTCTGCTTCAACACTTTGTTAAAATCTCTACAAGGCATTGCCAAAACCTTGACAACAATATTGAAGTTTCAGCAACGCGTTATAGAGATTTTGACAACGTGTTGAAGCAATACGTTATGGCTCTTTTGGCCAACCATAGATGTCGGGTAAACAAGTCATATCAACGTCGGAATGGTGTTGCTTCATGGTTGTTAAACTCTTACGTCTTTTCGACATTTCTAGTACATTTTAAATAGACAAGAAAGAAATGTACAACCAACCAATACAATTGATACATTTCTAATGATTTGTACTAAACATTTTTATTGATTAAAACAGGTTAGAATTAATTGTAATATAGGCCTAAATTAAAAAATTGTTGTAGATATAAAAAAAAGTCATTAAGGAAAAAAACATGATAACAAATGTTAAAAAATTGAAGCAAATACAATTTCACTTGGTCTGTTGGTCAGGGAAATGTCATATATTTGTATACTGGTATATGACCCTATGAAATAGAGCTAGTACCAAGGAAGCCTTCATGTGAAAAGGGAAAGTTTGGCAATTTATATAACATTATTTGAGTCATAACATGATAACAGACAATCGGGTATGCATGTGCCTGGAAATTATATGAAAGGTGAAAAACATATATTGTTCATATGAAAAAAGCAGATTTTTGAAGAATCAGTAAAAATCTGAAGGAAAACTACACACTTTGAAAAGCATTTCTTTCCCCTGGGCTCTTTCCCCCCATGTAATGAAAGGCTCTATTTCCCCCCTGTAACATGAAGGGCGGTGGAGATCACCCCATTGGGCAGAAATATACTGTTTCAACCAGAGGCAGTGGTAGTGGAGGGCACGGGGAAATGCCTCCTGAGAGGATTACACCACCCCGGTTGCAGTGCATGCTTCTTGCCCGGTTGGGAAATTATAAAAATTAGATTGAAGAAATTGGTCAAATAGAAGTTAAAGAGAAATTGTGTAAAAAAATGGGGATTTCGGTCAAATTTGGCAATATTTCCCAAAAGTTGAAAAAAATCTAAAAATCTTCCCGAAAATGTTCTGAAAATCGAAGAAAATTGCCCGGAAATGAAGAAGCCGAAAATAAAGGAATAGGCCTATTCACTAAAAATCATGGAAGAATATTTCCCGAAAATGTGAGATGGCCCAATTAAAGAGCAATTGAGAACGTTGATAGAAACTTAATTTAGCAGTGCAATTTTTCCTCTTGTAACCGGGAATTTTTTTTGGTCTTGTCCCTTGAGAGGGAACCCTTCCTACACCCCTGGTTTCAACATCATTTTAAATAAACAATTTTGTTGTAAAAATGTGAATCCTTTTTTAAAGCAAATCATAAAAAGTATATGCACAGATAAATGTGAAACCACCCAAAATGAATGATCTCTTGTTCCACTGTTAGAGATGAACTTGCTTTTAAACATTCAACAACATTTATAATATACATTAGATATCCTCCTAAAAAAAGTTGCATTGCTGCTCTTGTGTTTTTTTGTTGCTCATGTGGCAGCACAGTAATGCTTTCAAAGGGCCTCACCTGAAAATTGGACTGGACGTTAAATATCAGTACTAAAATCTGCATTGCATGGCTTCAATGTTTAAACCAGGGAAGTGCCTACCAGCTGACCAGGAAGTTGACAGTTGGAATTGAAGTTTGTATTTACAGCGATAGACTATAGATCATATACGGGTATTTTCACTTGACAGACAATAATCCAAAGAAATCAAAGGTGTGTACTAATGATAATGTCAACACCACTTTACAGGATACTTGTTGCATGACTGCTTTGTGAAAAGCACTATTTCCACCTTTACTATTGCGATGATCGACTGATGCATAAAAATTCGTGTGCAAAGTTTTATTGCGTTATTTTAACATTTTTTATTGTACTGTTTTTAACATTCCATATATAGTTGGCATCGTCATATCACTGGTCAAACTGTATTTGTCCGATATTATGCTTTCCATCTGTACTGTCTGACTGTTAGATGACAACAGCACAGCATGGATAGCAGTTATAGTGTATACACTACCTACCTCACTCACTCCCACCTCCTTATTGGCTCCCCCCAACCCCTCTGCAACAATTGCCATTGCACCCTCACAGTCACTTTCTCCTTGCTTGCCCCCTGTACAACCTTCCCAGAGCTTTCCTCGCTTCCCACAACTCAATTGCCGAGTTCTTCCAGAAAAACCCTCCAAAAAAAATTATCTCCTTCCTTTATCATGCTTCCCTCTACAACCATATTTAGTCCTCCTCTCCCACCCCCCCTCTCCCTACTTTTTTTTTTCTTTTACTTCTGCACCTCCTCTCTTGATCCCAGCTTTCTGACTTTTAGTTCTCATATTTCTCTCAATCTTCCCATTTTCTTTCCTTCCTACCTCTAGAATGATCTAACCTCTCAGGCACAATTTGACCCTCATTGTCGTGATGCCGACAAATAAACAAACTAGTCGATGTAATAATATCACAATTACACGCTAACATGTTTGGCAATATACATCTCCTTATCCACATATTCAATTTATTAAAACAATTATCAGATAAACCAAAGATAAAGTTGTGATGGTACTTCCAAAACATTGTGGTAGGGGTTTATCCACACAAACACGTACGTTGTACTGAGAAGGCCTACAGCGTTGTTCTTTATGATCTTGTTGCTATGCATCTGAATGGAATCTTTTAATGCATTTTAATCCATGCATGTTCCAGCGTCGAGTGCTTGGAAAACCAATCCAAGTGGCACGCATATTTGCGTGTACACGGTGTGAGGCTCGCATAATATATCTAAAGTATGATCCACAGGCTTAGGTAATTAGTTAAAACATGTCTTTTAAGCAAATTTGATCTGTTTTATACCTACTTTGTCAAAATGAATCCTCTCTGGTGTATAAAGCATTCGAGAAACGTGTTTGTGTGGGGGGGGGGGAGTCGCGACCTCTTTTTTCCAAAATCATATACCCCAGTCTGTAGAAAGAATTAATGAGCCCAAGAGAAAAAGTAAAAAGGCATTACATTTTGAAAGGGTGACTTTTGACATTTTTTACGGTATGCTTATTCCACAGTTCTTGCACCTTTTGACTTTAATTGAGCAATGCCGTATTCAGTGACAAAATTCCGTATGTAAAATGTAAGTTACAGGATGTACCAGTATACAATATGCTATACATATTAGGAAAATAAACTAAAAACAATTAATAAAGTTAAATATCAGGCATTTTCCTTTGATTTTGGGGCAATTTTCTTCCATTTTCAGATTTATTCTCTATTTTCGGGAATTATTTTTCATTTCCAGAAAATTTTGTCAAAACTTTTTTTAAAGACACAAATTTCTAATAATTTGTACAAAATTTTCCAAAAATTTACCAAATTTTTCCAATACTTTTATCACAAGCTTCCTTCATTATTAATTGATAATTTTACCTCCCAACAGGGAAGGTGAAATCATCACAGCTTCTTATAATGCTTCTGGGTACAGATATTTTTCCGATGATTTCTGTGGCATCGAAAGGCTGAATATGCCGCTGTAATTTAGGGGTACTTTTTATTTTTAAAAAGGGTACTTTTGTAATTTTTCGGAAAAGTGGTGGGGGATAGGACACGTGCCCATCTGGCCCCGGTTCCTACACCTATGAATCCACCCTTTATTACTTTATAGAAATTTAAAATAACCGGTACATTTTAGCTCACTGCATCATTGGCTGATTGTTGGTGTGCAAAAAATATGATAATAATACTATGTTCTTATATAAAACGCTGAATCCACACAAGTTGCGCGCTTATAATAGCATAAGGCGAGTGCCGCAAAGGGTGCACAAGCCTGACATAACCATACTATACCTCACTCAAACACCCATTGATACACATATGGTTTAAAAAAGATCCCACACCTTAAAACTCGAAGCGCGCGATATGTCACCCACCCGACTCAACAATGTAAAAGCATTTCTCAGTAATGAGATTTCATGATCTTCAGTTTTGCACAATGTGCCATTACCCTTAAGATACATATCCTTGTCGAGCCCTATAGGACCAATTTTGTGGACCAAAATGTACAATTTTGAAGGACTTCTGGGAACTTTGCTCCATGGTCTGCCAGCTTTGCCCCATGGACCCCTACCAGGGTCCTTAATCGGACACTTGGACCCCATGCTGCAAAACACTCACTTTATGATTAATTAATCATCCCCCACCCAGATTACCCCCTCCCACTTTTTGATAAGAATGGCTTGAAGTTGAACCTTAAGATTGGTGAACAAGAAAAGTGAATTTTACTTTCATACCTTTCTGTAACTTCGTTGATTTACTTACCCCACTTGTAACTGTTCATTAAGAAGGACCACCCGCCCCCTCCCCTCACCACCTCCACAAACTAGATTATAAAATGAGTCTTATAGTGAGGTATATCAGAAGAGTCATTTGGAAGACAATTAGATGTAAGTGCGACGTCACATTTGATGTACATCGGATCAACGTCAGACTCTGCTTTTAACAGTCATTTGGGTGTCGAAAATGAGACATCGCTTTTGGGATATCCTTCCAACGTCGGCTGGACGTCTGAAATGCAACGTCCTTTTGGAGGCCTCCACCTGACATTGACCCGACATCAGTATATTGATATGGCCCCTTCGACTTCCAACCGATGTTAGATTGACGGTTTGATGTATATATAGTTGTAGTGACGTCCATAGGATGTCGGAGCGGCGTTGACGCCAATCCGACGTTGTGGACCTTAAACTGGCATCGGATTGACAGTTCGATGTTTACTGAGATGCTTTGCCATTCTGATCGTGTACCTTGCAAATGAAAGAAAAATTAATTTGTATTTTATAATTTTTAAATAATTATCTTGGATCTGCAATCATAACCATAGGAGTACGGGGCAGGGAGGGGGGACAGACTGCCTCCCCAAAATTTTGGGCACCCTTCGGGAAAAATGTGTATCAAAATTCGGGAAAAAGTGTGTTGAAAAAAACTTGACTTAAATATTTTCTGAATAAAAGAAAACAAATTTAAGATATGAATATGATCTTTAAAAGCTTTATTGCGTTGTTTGTTGTTTAAAAGCAGATGATTTGGCATTGTGGCAACATGAAATGTGGATTTTATGAGTATATTCATGAACTGTGTTAAATTAGGGCAAGATTGGAGGATTTGGGCAAAATTGTTCTGCCCCTAAAATAAAACTGTCCCAGACGCCTATGTATATGACATCACATTTTACACTGCAATGTCAATTTTCAACACACTGGTGAAATTTGTAAATAACTTCTCAATGAAAAAAGATATCAACATGGATTTTCACCCGCTTGTTTCTTTAAAAATCATAAATATTTATGGCAGATTCCTTTAAGCGTTTTGAAAGAAACCCAACAATACACACCCATCAATCTTCAAAACCTTAGTATATGAGATTGAGCAACATCATATAAGGTGTTTTTTGTTCTGTGGTTGTTTTGAAAGGAAATGAACTTTGAAGATAAGTGGTTAATAGACCTTCAATTTTCTAGGAAGAAATTAGGAAGCGCTGTAAACGTGTTACCTTAAAGGTCTATGGACATCACAAAAGTTCAACTAATGACCGCAAAGAGCATTAAAGTCCGAGTTTAAAAGTCATTGCAATTTGAAAATAGCATGTGTAGTTTTCAAGTTATGAGTAATCAAGTTTCAATTTTTTTAAATATATTTAAACACCTCAAAATTCTTTTGTTGTTCTTTATTTTTATTTTTCTGGACATTTTTGCCACAAAGTTACTGAACTCTATTGGGGCAGTTTATAATCTCATGTGCTGTATTTTTATTTTGCTTTGTTGGTTTGTGGTGCTTTCTTTGCGTTTCAGATCTCTGGCTATACTATGAACCTTGTCCTCCAGACTAGCTGTTGTACTCGATACTTAAAAATAATAATTTTTTTCCTTAATTTTAGACCTTGAAATTGTTTAAAATGCCTTCTCCAGCTTCCGGTTGGTTGGGGGTATGCCATAGATTTAATCCTCTTTGTTAGAATTATCTTCGCTTTTTCAAAGAGCAATGGCAGAGGGTTAAGAAACAATGGATTTCCTGTTCATTTGGTCAAATTTGCATATGTGCCCATATTTGTACTAATTTCTTCAAAAGGCTGTAAATTGGTAAAATTTTAACCAATTTTGATGAAATATTTTGCTTTATTCATGCTTTTTAGTGGATTTTAGATTGTTGCTAATGTTGCCTCTATTGTTCCATATACCATTAATCTGTCAAATACGGGCTACAGTACCTGGTGCACATATATTTTGCTATTGAGAATCATTTTTGTTTTTCTATTTATTCAAAAGGTTTCACATCATATACTCTTATTTTTATGACCAAATGTCACAGTAACATAAATTAAGATATATGATTCAATTCAAAGCTTCTGATTGGTTGAAATATTTACACAAATACTGGCAAGCCAGTCAACATCTGTGCTGGAATCAAATGTACATCAAAGTTATGTCGCTAGTATGTATCAGATTTACTGGTAATCCCACAAGAAATATACCTTGATATGAGCTTCCCTAATGGGAAGTGACAACTTACCAAGTAGAGTTTGAGCTTGGACTTATTTCAAGTCAAGAGTCCATGCATTTTATTGAACAGTTCTTTCTCAAAAAGAAAATAGAAAAAGACTTTTTGTATCACTTTTCTGAGCAGATCAATATAACTATGTATTTGCACAGTTCACATTTCATAGAGAAAACTGCATACATACAAACAGTATACTAAGTGAGATGAAAGTTTGACAAAATATACAGGAACTTATGTCATAGTACATTGTTGAAAGGGAGGGGTTTTTTCTAACATGTGGTTCCCACTCTGGGTATCATGTTGTATTCTTGACCAAGACACCTTATTTCTGAGCACTTCAGTCCACTCAGCTGTAAAATGAGTACCAATTTGCTAGGATGGGGAGTAGCCTATGATGGACTAGTGTCCTATCCAGGGGGTCATGTTCTCTCACCTACATGCATCAAGGAAACTAGAGAAAAGCAGGAACCCAAATGAACCTTAAAGGCTTGCAAGGGTTTTCCGTTGATTTAATCCTAGTTAGCTGCATTTCTACGTTATTGTGATAGATGATTAAAAAGCGAATCAACGATTACCGGTAGAAGATGCCAGTGTGGAAGTAATCATAAATTTGTATAAAGTTGAATAATTAGGACGGGAAATTAAAAGAGATCTGATATGATCCATTTCTAATTGATTTTGAAGGGTTCTTTTGACATTTGTTAGAGATTTTAGAACAATCTGCAATGCTCATATTGCATCTAGGCACCATCAGCCCTTTAAGTGATGGATGTTTCATTCATATATTCAGGCTGGTTAATACAAGAGCAGTGTTGCTGGAGGCAGATTTGAAAGTTTGCTGTGTTTCAAGAATACAGCTGGGGAAAACTTATAATTCTCCGTCATGATATTACAATAATTCAAATTGACATGGTGTTTTTGTGTGCTTGCAGCTTGTACCTATCATATGAAGAAATCCAGAAATGTTTGATCAAAATTAAAACAGTAACTTCCTATCCCACAGCTACCATTTGCTATAATCAGTGCTAATTCTTAATGAATTGTAGCAACAGCTAGAGGCAACATTGGCTAGATGAAGATCCCTTAGAAATCATGAAAAAAACATTTTTAGTTACGATTGCGAAGGCGTGGAACACATCCTATGTGTGTGAGTGGGTGTGTCATGGTGGTTGCTTGTGTGTGTCTGTAACAGCAGGTTTTTACACAATATATATCATGACCAGTTTTCCCAAACCAAGTTTTATGCAATACACAGGTACAATAACTTCTGGAATTTCTGTGTGGCCTATTATTTTTGTATTTATAACTTAAGTATTGTTGGGACAAGGTAATTAAGCCATAATTAGACCATTATTGAAAAAACCTGGCCTGCATCTGGTCCCTAGCAATTATACACCGGTATCAAACCTGCCATTCCTATAAAAAGTGCTGAAAAAGGTAGTTCTTTCACAGTTTAACCAGCACTGCGACCTATATTCGCTGATCCCTGATTACCAGTCTGCCTATCGCAGCGATTACAGTTGCAAGACTGCATTTGTGAAATTGATGAAAGACATCTTGTGGAATATGGGAGAACCAAAAGGTGACACTTTTATTAACCTTAGCGCGGCCTTTGATACCGTGGACCATAACATTTTATTGAAGGTCCTGTTTGCAAAGTATGGTCTAAGGGGCAAGGCATTGTACTGGTTTGAGAACTATTTAAGACCTAGGGACTGTATTATCAATGTTGGCGAAAAGTATTCAAGTCGGCATATGCTTGAATTCTCAGTTCCACAAGGGAGCTGTACTGGACCAGTTTTGTACTCGAGTTACGCTAGTACACTGCAAGACGTAATTCCTGATGGAGTTGATCTACATGCTTTGGCAGGTGATCATACATTTAAGTTGGCCTACAATCCTAATACTACATTAGGAGAGAGTGACTCCATCCATATCCTTGAAAATCTGTGTACAAATAATAAACAATGAATGGACACAAACAGGCTGAAAATGAATTCATCTAAAATGGAGTTTGTTCAATTAAGATCCAGTAGCAGACTTCCTGACCACTCATCCATCTTTTCAGCCGAGGCTAAGGCCATTCTCCTCGCCCTCAACTTTATTGAGTACTCTCCTCTTAGTCACTTTGCCATTTTCTCTGACTCAAAGGCTGTTCTTACTTCATTACTCAATCTTAAATGGGACAACCTCACCTGCCACCTCCTCCTCCGGAAACTCTTTTAACCCACCCTCTGCAGGAAAAGTGTTCTTTTCTTCTGGATACCCAGCCATGTTGGCATCCCTGGCAATGACAGGGCTGATACAGCCGCTAAGCTTGCCCTTAACCTCCTCCCTTCCCCTTTTCCCAAAACCCTCTCTGACATCAAACCGCTTATCGCTTCTCTTGTTCGTGACCGCTGGCAAACCTTATGGAACTTCCAAATTGATAACAAACTCCATGTTATCCAGCCCACAATCCCGATCAAATCCACCATCAACAACCTTTCTCGTATCGACAACGCTTCATATTACCCGTCCTTAGAATTGGTCACACCCACCTCACTCACTCCCACCTCCTTATTGGTTCCCCCAACCCCTCTGTAACAATTGCCACTGCATCCTCACAATCCAACACGTTCTCCTTGCTTGCCCCTGTACAACCTTCCCAGAGCTTCCTCGCTCCCCACAACTCAATTGCTGAGTTCTTCCAAAAAAATCCTCCAGATAAAATAGTCTCCTTCCTTCAGCATGCATCCCTCTACAACCATATTTAATTCTCCTCTTCCACCCCCTCTCTACTTTGTTTTTGTTTTACCCATGCACCTCCTCTCTCGATCACAGCTTTCTGGCTTTTGTTCTTGAATTTCTCTCATTCTCCCCCTGGTCTCTTTCCTTACTACCTCTAAAATGATCTGACCTCTCAGGCACAATTTGACCTTCGTTGTCGTGGTGCCGTTAAGATTTCATCAAACACAAACAAACCAGAAGGCAAATATCAAAATGCAAAATTGATGTAATTAACATTAATAAGGAATGCGCTAGAAAATCAATCGAATGAAATACCTTGGAACGTGGGTGGATGGTTAGATGTCTCTCAAGAGACACATTGCAGAAAAATGTAAAATTGCAATGTGGGGCATATACAAAATCAAAGAAATTCGTCAGTACCTTACGCAGGATGCTTGCGCCACACTCATGTCTGGGGTAGTGCTGTTACACTTAGACTATTATCTTAATGCAATCTTTATACGACTTGCGGATTGTGAATTGAACAAACTTCAGAGTGTACAAAATATTGCAGCCAAAACAGTTCTGGACAAACAAATATTATCATTACAGTAAAGGAATGCCTCAAAATCTTACATTAGCTTTGAGTCAAATTGAGAATTCAGTACAAGGCACTTACCTTAGTGTACAAGTGTGGTAATAACCAGGCACCAAATTACTTGAAAGCCCTATTAATTGATGTACCTAATAGACGGAACACCAGGAACTACCTTATAAAAAGTTATTTGTACCATTTACCAACGTAACCCTTTTGCTGGTCGTTCTTTCAGTGTAATGGGACTGACAGATTATATTAAACTTGCTCAGTTGGTAAATATTTTTAAGCGTCGTTTGAAAACTTACCTTTTCAATTAGGTCTAGTGGTATCTCCTATTTATTTGTTTTGTTTATATTGGTTCCATTGCACTGGCAGAGCGGCTATCATTCTTGTTTTGTCATTGTATTGATGTTTTATTTGTAAAGCGCCACTGAAGATTGCCAGATCAAAGTGTGCGCTATATAAATTTATGGATTATAATTATGGATTAAGTATTGTTAATAGGTGGCACAAATGCACTTTTTTGCATTCAGAAAATTAGGAAAAGGTTAAAATTCTTTTCTAAACTTGAGCACTGCCTTTCTTCAATTGTTGTAATGAAATTTTCAGTGTTTGGTCTAACTAGGGTGGTAGATTGCAATAGGTGTGCCCTCCCCTGCTTTCTGCACTTATGTTGTCTTTCCCTATTTGACACATTGTTGAGTCTTTTTTCCCCCCAGTTCTGTGTTTTAGAGTATTTTGACAAAACGGTTGTAGCATTAGTAATTGACTTCTAGGAATTCTGATTGGAACTTTTCATTTACTCATTTTTGCAGTTTATTTGCCATTTTTTAATCAACTTTAGTTTTCATGTCAGTAAAGTACCCAAGTTATTGATATGATACAAATTCTTCAAACTGAAACTTACAATTATTCAACACTGAAAGTCTGCCATTTCTTTTCTGCATTAAACATTTGTATCAATGATGTATTTAATTTTGTCTATACTCGTATACTGCGAAAGTTTATTTGACTTTCTTCCTTAAAAGGATGATGTATATCTAAATATGGTTTAAAATGCCAGTGGAGGCATTAATCAGCAACTTATTTGGCCATATAACTTCCTGAAGTTGTTTTTGTTCATATTATGAGTTGGAAAGCATTTGAGTGACATGGCAGATATATAATTCCTTCAGATACCTTAAATAGCTGAGCCCCAGGAATGTATTTTGATCCCTTTTTGTGGTGAACTTTTGTAATATTTGTTCAAAGTTGTGTTGCATATTGTCATAGTTTGATCATGTTTGTTACTTGAAACAATGTTGTGCAATGCTGGAAAAGAATTGTGAATATTCCTCAAAAAATTGTTAAACAATTTGTGACACATTCAGATCTTGAAATCTCTTAAATGGAATAAAATATCAAAGTAGGTTTTTTTTTTCTTCCAGGTATTATTCAAGATAGGCATATCAAGATAGGCATATCAAGATAGGCATATCAAGATAGGCATATCAAGATAGGCATATCAAGATAAGCATATCAAAATAGGCATATCAAGATGGGCATATCAAGATAGGCATATCAAGATAGGCATATCAAGATAGGCATATCAAGATAAGCATATCAAAATAGGCATATCAAGATAGGCATATCAAGATAGGCATATCAAGATAGGCATATCAAGATAGGCATATCAAAATAGGCATATCAAGATAGGCATATCAAGATAGGCATATCAAGATAGGCATATCAAGATGGGCATATCAAGATAGGCATATCAAGATAGGCATATCAAGATAGGCAAATCAAGATAGGCATATCAAGATAGGCATATCAAGAAAGGCATATCAAGATAGGCATATCAAGATAGGCATATCAAGATAGGCAAATCAAGATAGGCATATCAAGAAAGGCATATCAAGATAGGCATATCAAGATAGGCATATCAAGATAGGCATATCAAGATAGGCATATCAAGATAGGCATATCTGACCAATGAAATAATCCTTTAAGATGTTGATCTGGGAAAATTAAACTACAAATAAGAAGAAGTTACAGGAACCCTTTTTCATTCCTTCAAATTATGATATCCTTTGGTATACCATTGAAGACACAGAGAAGTACCTATTTTCTTAGATTAAGAAATACTCATAGATGATTAACTGTATTTGACCCATTTTGGTGATACATCCCCATATCCCTCTTCATCTTGAGTACCGAAAACGAGGAAAATGAATGCCTTTACATTTAAACATGTACCCTTTGAACACTGTTATGGCCACATTCCTATTTTCTCTGTTTATGATATTTCTACTAGAACATGTAGAAAAAGTAACATTTTTGTGATGTTCTTCAAGTTTCAATTGTATTTCATGTTTACTACATCATTGCTTTGGTCACTCTTGAATCAGTTTGGCCAATCACATAGTAGTACATTGCCTTAGCATGCTGGGGGAAATGACTTTTCATGGTTCTCAATCTGCCACCAGCAAACAGATCACATTTGTGAATCAAGGGGCTCAATCTAGAAATTAAGTATATTATTAAATTGTGTTTAATTACTTAATTAGTACAGTCAAAGTAATATGGCAAAGAAATAAATCATACGCCTGAACATGTCATAGCAAACTATGGATTATCGAATAATTGTTTAACCACATGGTAAAATTTTGAGAAAAAATAAGGCTTTTTACTAATGAAAATATCTTATCAGTTGACGTTTAGAAACATCTACAAATTTATAGAGCATGTTAGACTATCTTTGTCATGTGCAAGATTTGCCTACCGAAATTGGGAGAGGAGACGGGAAAAGACACATTATGAACATTTTCCAACAAAATTGGGGGCAAAATCATGTAACCATGCTAAGATACAACAAATTTACCATACAAAAGATACAAATTCAATACCCCCTTTTCCTCATCTCAACCTGCCCTCAAATGGAGCAGGGCCAGTCGAAGAAAAAGCTATATATTTCTTTGTTTCCCAAACCACAAAACTGTATACAATTGTATTCAGTTTTACCTCTCCAAGGCTCCTTCAAGATAACAACTACCCCCACTGGTGCTACATGGTATTTTTAGTGACACACATCTGAGTATAATGGCAATCCTTTGTTATATAAGTAGTAACCGTAATCAATACTGGCACCCCGGGTTCAATCCTGGGGTGGGTAGACACGCCAGTGCACCACAACTGGTTATCAAAGGCCGTGGACATTGACTTGGTTGTCGATGTTATGTCTGTCCGTACGTCGTACCTGTGTTCTCGTCCGGGTCGTATTAAGCGTTTCGTGATAGCATTTGTACTATCATAACCGAATATGCAGGCGACGACCCCGTCATTGTAATTGTGTGTTCAACTCTCTCTCTCTCTCTCAATACTGGCATTGTTTGTCTTTGCTGCTGGGGAAAGGTGAAATGAACAATTAGCATAGAACTATTTATTCCTCAATGTTATGATGCAAAGTTAATATGGTGGAACAATGTGGTTAATTTGTTGTTTGAAAATTGCAGGCCAAATTTTTAAGCAGTGCCTTTACTAATGTCTGTAATCCTGCTTGTGATCTTTGTAATGATGACTTTCCGCACCAACATTTTCAAGCTAATTTATGACATCTACAATCAGGGACTTGACAAAAAGGCACTTTTCCTCCTTCCATTCATATTCAATGTTGGAATGCAAATTGGAGCAAAAGTGTTCGGTAATATATCTGCGACATTGAAGAGGGGTATAAGGGGAAGGGGAAAAATGCCAAGTACTTTTGTCCGGGATTGAAGCATCAAAGCTCAGATATTGAAGTAGCATCTTCACTGTTGCTTTTGTCTTCTCTCATACAAGACAGATATGCGTATTAGTCTGACCACACTGTACTGTTCTGGATTATTCAATAGACAAATTAAGGACTTGATTGCAGCACCAGCAAACCGAGAGCATCAAAGAAAGAACTTTCTCGAAAGAAATTGATTTCTATATTTCCAAGAATGCATTTAAAGTTTTCATCATCTCAAAAATTATATTTTTGTTAGACTTTATAGTACTCCACACATTATTGCCCTATCTCCTCTTCTTTTTGATTAGTCATCCTCATCTAAACCTGTATGAATTAGCCAATTCGAAATTCATGAAGTTGTGTCTGTGTTTACAATGTACTTTGTGCAATCTGTAATTCTGCACCACTTTTGCCAGGTGTAACTTAAGGTAAGTTGTGTCTGTGTTTTCAATGTACTTTGTGCAATCTGTAATTCAGCACCACTTTTGTCAGGTGTATCTTAATCTCAAGGTAAGTTGTTTCTGTGTTTTCAATGTACTTTGTGCAATCTGTAATTCAGCACTGCTTTTGTCAGGTGTATTTTAATCTCAAGGTCGGAATTAGCCCTAACTGCATGCCTGCATAATGTTTTGCTTAAAATAGCCCTGCCTCATAACATACAGTATATGAGCAAATTCATCAACTAGAAAGTTATGAAATTACACTTCACCACATTGCGTCCTGTTATGTCTGATGCAGAGACTTTTTAATCAGGAAAACTGTAATTGGAAGAGGAAATGTGCAAAGGAATTAAGTCAAAGAGAAAGTTAGAAACTAAAGCTAGTACCTAAACATCTCTCTGATTAATGTTGCCTTTTTTTTGTAGATGACTTTGTGAACAACTTGAAAGTTGCAGGAAGCGGGTTTGCATCACACCAATGCGTATTCAGATTTGTAATTACTGCTTTCAACATGGCAATATTCAAGATGCACATTGTTTATTTAATTGTTTGTGTGGAAATGATAACCTTTCTTATTATTTATGGTAAAGGTAGTATCAGAAGCCCTTTCCATTCACAAAACACATTTTAAGATTAGCCACAGATATTTCTTTAGGATGTACTATCAGATGACATCACAATATCCTTACTGTATAGCATTTTCGGGTTTCGTGGGATCTTTTGTACAAAAACTTTTTACCTAGAAAATATATTCGAAACTTGAATATGAAAAACATTAAGTAAATGATTTTCATTAAACTTAACCATAAAAGTTTACCATAATTGATTTATATAGCACAAATCAGACATTATATGAAAGTAATGTAAAGAATGCACTTTACAATAAAATCATAAATAAAACAATGATAAAATTTGAAAGAATGTAAAGAGGTAAAAAGCGGATAAGCGGCTAAGAATAGATGTGTATTAGATATATAAAGACAATTTTTAGAACTTCAGAATGTAAAGTACCTAAGAATATTGTGAGATATGGATATGCTTATTGTAGGAGTTATGCTCCCGTCGCAAGTGCTGCAACGTGTCCTTGGGCAAGACACTTCACTCTACTTACTCCAGTCCAACTCAGCTATAAAATGATGAAGAGGGAGTCATATGCTCTCATCTGCGAAACCTGGATTAGGCATACATGGCCTGAGTATGGATGATATACTGTATACAAATACGATTAAGACTAAAGATTAAAAATATATTACTATTGTTAAGATATAGACAAGGTTGAAACTTAAGACTGATATTCTTTAATAAACGGACAGGTTTTAAAAACAGGACCATAGGACCATAAACACTAAAGAATCTAGGAGGAAAAGCGTTTTAACATGTGAAAGGTGCACACAGCATATGATGCAATTTATCACACTTTTCAAATATACATGTTGGCCATGTACATGTTACATGATAGAGGACATTGATAAATGGAAATAACATTATATTGATATCATATTTCTATTAAGACTTATTCCAGTTAAAAGCTCTAAGGAATATACGTACAGACGGCTAGAAAGAGGCCAAGTGTAACATATCACACTCCACAGTATCACCACGTCAATTTGTTTAAGTATTGGGTGCATAAACATGTGTGCAAAACATGTTTATATGAATTTTATGCTATACCTTGTGTCTGTCATCAGAATGAAGTGCTTCCAAAAATGTATTGAATTGAGGAAATATTGTGCAACAATGGATGCAAAAAACAATACCAAGTTAGTTTTGCAGTAAACATTTGAAGAAAGCGCCTCTTGAAACACGGACGGGATGAAACTGCTACTGTCATTCCATCCCGTTCCAAGGACACTCCTAAATAACACATCCGGATCTGTTATTTGCCCCTGGTATTATGCAATCATTTGGCCACACAGGTAGTTGAGGCAACTTGATAAAACATGCTGTAATTTTATAAAACCTTAGCATTTGAATATCATAGAGTTCTTACTTGGATCATTTATACCCTGAAAACTGGTTTAATTATTTCATTTGGTGCAGAAATCGTAAAAATAGCACCATTTTCAGCATCGTAACTCTGAGCGACTTTCAGAATCTTGCCGACCCATTAACGTAACCTCCTCCCCTTGACACTATTTTAATAAACAATCCTGCGGTTTTGCCATTTTTGTTCATCAGTGCAATATACACGTAGAACAAGGACTCTGTATTGTGTGTGTAGAGGTTACGAGTTGTTCATCATCAAGCATACTTACTACTTAAAGCAAACATGTGCGGTGCTGCAGTGTGAAAAGGTTTTTTCAAAGATAATGGTAGGCAATACCAATTTATACGAGATATTCATACACATAAACTCATGCTTCTTTGAATATGACTCAATGAAATTATACATTGGTTACTTATGAATATATAAGAAATACACTTTACAAGTTTCTTTATGCCCATAACTCCAAAGACATAACACATATTGATGTTATTCGTTTAAAACTTTCCTCGTATTGCCATTATACGGGGAGGAAGTTTTATTGTTGGAATACTGCTCTTGATTTGTGCTCTTGATTTGTTAACTTCAAAATAAATTTACATGAAAATACGAAATATAGCCTCAATTTCGATATTCAAAGGTTGCATCTTTTAACAATTTGTCCAATTAAAACAAATTTCACATATTTTACACCTTAAGAGGACAAATTTTGTCAAAACACGAAGTGGAATAATTAGGAAATAAACTGGAAATTGCAAACTGCCAGATGCGGTTACTGAAAAGGCACAGAAAATCAGGATGGAGTTCTGTTTAAGGGCCAAGTTCAATAATGAATATCATATATTTCACCTATATTAAAAACCCTTCAAACCCCATTATTACCTTCAATAGATGATAATTTTATTCCTTACTCTTGCCAACCATCTCAAAATTCTATTGTGCCTTTATGCTCAAATTCATTTTTCAGTATGATCATTCTTGTGTGCAGTTTCAGTTATTGTTAAATTTCAGATTTTAGACAGGCTAGTTGCATAGAAATGTTTGCCTAAATTCGAAAAGGAATTGAAGATAAACACGTGAAGTCACAATGCAGGTTTCTGCATGCCCAGCCAACAATAATTTTAAGCTATTATAAGCTTTTAAACTATATTATATATATATATATATATATATATATATATATATATATATATATATATATATATATATATATATATATATATATATATATATATATATATATATATATATATATATATATATATATATATATATATATATATATATATATATATGTATATATATATATATATATATATATATATATATTATATATATATATATATATATGTATATAGATAGATATAGATTCATATATATATATATAGATATATATATATGTATATAGATATATATATATATATATATAGATTTATATATATGTATATAGATATATATATATATATATATATATATATATATATATATACATATACATATATAGATATAGATATATATATAAACATCTATATATACACATATTTATATATATATATATATATATAAATATCTATATATACACATACATATATATCTATATATATATGATATGATATATATATATATATATATCTATATATACACATACGTATATATATATATAGATATATATATATATATATATATATATATAGATATATATATATATATATATATATATATATATATATAGATATATATATATAGATATATATATAGATATATATATATATATATATATATACATACATATATAGATAGATAGATATATATATAGATAGATAGATATATATGTATGTATATATATATATATGTATATATATATGTGTGTGTGTGTGTGTATATGTATATGGGTGTGTATGTATGTGGCCTATATGTATGTATATTTACATCTTGGATGTTATTGTATATTACCATTTACTAAAAAAATATTTTTCCTAATTTACTGTTTTTTATTTTTATTTTTCTTTTAACTTTTATGTAACTGATGGCTCCAAGGAAGGCAACAAGACAGCTGCTGCTGCCATCATCAAGACATCACCCTCAGTAGCAGACTTCCTGACCACTCATCCATCTTTTCAGCCGAGGCTAAGGCCATTCTCCTCGCCTCAACTTTATTGAGTACTCTCCTCTTAGTCACTTTGCCATTTTCTCTGACTCAAAGGCTGTTCTTACTTCATTACTCAATCTTAAATGGGATAACCTCACCTGCCACCTCCTCCTCCGAAACTCTTTTCTCCCACCCTCTGCAGGAAAAGTGTTCTTTTCTTCTGGATACCCAGCCATGTTGGCATCCCTGGCAATGACAGGGCTGATACAGCCGCTAAGCTTGCCCTTAACCTCCTCCCTTCCCCTTTTCCCAAAACCCTCTCTGACATCAAACCGCTTTATCGCTTCTCTTGTTCGTGACCGCTGGCAAACCTTATGGAACTTCCAAATTGATAACAAACTCCATGTTATCCAGCCCACAATCCCGATCAAATCCACCATTAACAACCTTTCTCGTATCGACAACGTTCATATTACCCGTCTTAGAATTGGTCACACCCACCTCACTCACTCCCACCTCCTTATTGGTTCCCCAACCCTCTGTAACAATTGCCACTGCATCCTTACAATCCATCACGTTCTCCTTGCTTGCCCCTGTACAACCTTCCCAGAGCTTCTCTCGCTCCCACAACTCAATTGCTGAGTTCTTCCAAAAAAATCCTCCAGATAAAATAGTCTCCTTCCTCCAGCATGCATCCCTCTACAATCATATTTAATCCTCCTCTTCCACCCCTCTCTACTCTGTTTTTAGTTTTACCCATGCACCTCCTCTCTCGATCACAGCTTTCTGGCTTTTGTTCTTGAATTTCTCTCATTCCTCCCCTGGTCTCTTTCCTTACTACCTCTAAAATGATCTGACCTCTCAGGCACAATTTGACCTTCGTTGTCGTGGTGCCGTTAAGACCTCATCAAACAAACAAACAAACATTTATATTTATAACTTTTACATATATATTTCTTTTTAAATATCTTTGAACGTTTTGCTACAGGGCGACAAATTTCCATATTTTGTTGTGGATGAAATAAATTGATCTTATCTTTTATTGATCTTATCTTATATATGCAGCTGAAAATAGCTTTTAAAGTCTGTCATTAATTATGACAAATGTAGATGTAAGTCCATCAAAAAAAAATTTGATCTTAAATCGTCAAGTACTTTTTAAACAATAGAAATTTAAGAAAAGATCAAAAGAGTATTAAACATACAGTAGCCAAAATTATTATCCCTGGATTGTGTTTATTTTAATATATTATAATTTTTGGATTTTGTTTTGTACATTTGAAAAATATTTTGTTTCATATAAGTAGGAATGTTCATACTGTTTATCTGGTAGTGATGCAAATGCCTAAGATTTCTCCAGGGATCCTATGCATTATGATGGATACACTTTCATGTGACAGAGTTGTAGAAAGTGTTGAGAATGGGGCCCAATACAAAAACTTGAAAGACAAAGTCACATAATACTGAAAACCATAATGAAAACCTGAAATTTGGAGGAATTTTCCCTCACTTAATCCTCCTCCCCCGCTCCTCCTCCAAAAAATAATGAAAAATATTACATAAGTGAAATTTGTATGAATTATATGATAGATAACATTTGCCCCTGAATTGCCACAGCTACCCCTATTTTCCCTCGCAACATTTATGTTGTGCTGTCAGGGGGTAATTATCCCCAAAATTATTGTTTTGATTATTTTGGCAAGTTCTAGGACAAGGTGTGCAGGATTATACGTCATTCAAAGCATGTTATCAGGTATTGCTTGTAAAGAAGTTTTGGCTTTCACTTCAAAAAAAAAGTTATTCAATGTACATTTATTTGATGTGTTTTATATGATGCTTACAACAGATTTGGTAAAGTACAGCAATTAAGTATCTTAATATTTCCAGATTGGTATCAAAATAATTTCATTTTTCAGAGAAAAAAAAAAAACCTTATTGCTTTAAATCACTTAAGTTTTTAATGACATACATTTTCATTAAGTTGTCAATGGGCTTAAATATGGAGGACTTAGCTGTATTTGGTATAAACAAACCTAATGTGAGGTTATGTATTAAATTCATGCATAATACTACATACTTGATAGCATATGTACATCAGTTTTAATGATATTCATCGAGTCAGAAAAGATTTCACATTTGCAGCCAATTCAAATAGAATAGCAACTAAATCATGTTTTTTCATGTTTTCCATCACAACCACACCAAATTTCTGATGACACATTCAAAAGCTAAAATTATGAAAATCATTTCTTTTGTTTTCACAGTTGTCAATGTGATTTATTATGCTGATTCATAAGCTACCCTGGATTGTGTGCCTTGAAAGACCACAAATGTCTCATTTTCACCAGTAATTAAAAAACATATGATGATTAGAAGTTATGAGTCTTGAATACTCAGTGTATATGTAGCATTTCCAAGATATGGCAGATCAAATTCAACGAGTTCATAGTTTGCCAAATTTTTGCCTCATGAAAATGCTACAATAGTATTTCAATAGTATTCTTCGTTTATTTCAAAACCTTTTGAAGATTTTAAAATGGTCTTTTACAGCTTGATACCGATAATTGGTGAAGGATAATAATGACCCAAAATACTGTTTATTAGAGTCACCTGCGCACTTTTTCTTTAAAAAAAAGAAAAAAGGCAGAGGACGTGGTACTAATTACGAGGGAGGATAATGGTATGTGCTGCCAAAGTGGATCACACCTTTTGCCTCCTTCCTTTTAAGAGTTTTTGTTTCCGTTGCGATAGCATCAGAAACCTATGCGGTCATGATGGCGTATGTGTGTGTGTGTATGTGTGTGTGATGGCCAGCTCGTAAACACAATATCTCAAGTACAGTAAACTGGATTCATATCATATGTTGTATAGCCCATGGACCGTAGATGTGCCCTATTGTTTTCGATGGTGATGTCGTGCATATTAATGAGTAGGCGGGGCTTAATGTAAACATTTTTTAAATGTTCATATCTTAACAACCGCATGTCTGTTTTGTTTCATATTTAGTGTAATTATAATGTTAGCTGGTGTGTACATTTTCATGATGTAAAAATGTTGAATTTCAATAATGTGGGCGTGGCTTAATATGGTTTTGCAGAAAATAGCTTGTAAACATGGTATCTCAAGAATGGCAAACTGGATTCATGTCATATTCAATACACATATAACTCATGCCCTGTAGATATATTGTTTTTTATGGTAATGTCATGCATATTAATGAGTAGGCAGGGTTTAATGTACAAATCTTGAAATATTCATATTTTAAAGGATTAGTTTAGTGGTCAAGCATGTCCATCTTATATGAAAGAGGAATTCCAAAAGTAATAAATTGGAGAAGAAAGCGTTAAAAAATCTTATTCCATTAAGGAGATATTCAAGTTTTAAAGTTTGGTATCATTTCTGTAAAAACCACCAAAATGAGACTAGTTGTGATGTCACACAGCCTCAGACTCCTCAAAGTCTTTATGTATTTTAAAGAAAATTTATTGAATTTTTTCACTATTTAAATTATTTTTCCTCCAACTTTCTTCAGGTGGTATATTATAAATACCTTTCCTAGATTCAGTTTTACTACTTTTTGATATATCCCATGGTTTTAAGCCACAAAATCGTAAGACAAAATATGATAGAATACATAAAGACTTTGAGGAATTTGAGGCTATGACATCACAACTAGTCTGATTTTAGTCATTTTTACACAAATGATACCAAACTTTAAACTTGAATATCTCCTTAACGGAATAAGATTTTGCAATGATTTTATCACCATTTTGTTTCTTTTGAAGTCCTCTGTCATATAAGATGGACATGCTTGAACACTAAACTAATCCTTTAACAACCGCTCGTCTAATGTTTTTCATATTTGGAGTAATTATGATGTTAGCTGGTGTTTACATGTTCATGATGTAAAAATGGTGAATTTTATTAATAAGCATAGTGGGCAGGGCTTAATATGATTTTGCTGAAAAAAGCTTGTAAACACTATATCTCAAGAATGGTAAATTGAATTCATGTCATATTAAATACACAGATATCCCATGGTCTGTAGGTGTGCCCTATTGTTTTTGATTGTGATGTCATGCATATTAATGAGTAGGCAGGGCTTAATGTAAACATCTTGAAGTGGTCATATTTTAACAACCACATATCTGTTTTGTTTCATATCTAGGATGATTATAATGTTAGCTGGTATGCATATGTTCATGATGTAAAAACATTGAATATCATTAATATGTATAATGGGCTGGGCTTTACATGATTTTGTTGAAAAGAACTTGTAAACAGTGTCTCAAAACTGTACATGAGATTCAGTTTATATGTGGTACACAGTGATGTAAAAATCTTGAAATGTTCATATTTTTGTCTGTTTTGTTTCATATTTGGGATCATTATCATCTTAGCTGGTGTGTACATGTTCATGTTTATAAACATTGAATTTCATTAATATGCAGAGTAGGTAGGGCTTAATATGATTTTGCTGAAAAGAGCTTGTAAACACAGATATTTAAAGAATGGCAATCTTGATTCATGTCATAGTTGGTACACAGAAAGCCCATGGTCTGTAGATGTGTCCTATTGTTTTTGGTGGTGATATCATGCATGCTATTAAGTGGGTGGGGCTTATTAAGTGAAAATTTTGAAAAGTGATATATGAGCAAATGTATATCTTGCTTTTGTTATCAGCAGGTGTCATTGATATGCGTGGTGGGCGTTGCTTAATGTGAAAGTGCTAAATGATGTAAACACGATACTGCATCTCATGAACAATATATCACATTTATGCTATATCAGGTACACAGATGGGTAATGGTCTGTATATATGTTATAATGTTGTGGCAGTGATATAATGAATATTAATGAGTAGGCGGGGCTTACTGACAAATTCTCGAAATAGAATAAATGAGCAACCATTTTTGCATTATACTTGCTATGATAATGTTGTTAATTATTGTGCAAATGTAAATGTTGTCAACATTTTTATTAATCTGCATGGTGGGTGTGGCTTATGAATAAATATCATGGAACAAATATTTCATGATATACGATAACATGACAGTTAATACTACAAATCAATCAGCTTGTGAAAAAAATCATCGGAACCTGAAAACCAATTTGGTTCTGGTTGAGTATTATGGGGGTGGAAATCTGAAGTTAGTGTAAAACGGGTCTCTATTTGAACATTTTGTTGTATGAGAATGAGTAACATAGGTAACAAGGTGTGAGAATGGGTAGCAAAATGATATGGTATGTTGTATAAAAATGAGTCACTATTTTAGATATGAAAACCCTACCATAAATTGGGTACCCCTACCTGGGCAAAGGAATACAACACGATGGACTCACATAAGATAGTAAAGATATTATTTGCATATATTACGACCTAAACATTTGAAAAAAACATAAAACGGCTAATTTTTAATGGGATATGGGATGTATTGATATTTGTATGGCTTCTGATTGATTTAAAACAATAGAGCTATTGTTTCCTTTGTACTGTGATACCTGCAGAAAATTATATTTTTGAAGTGTTTATCAGCGAGTACTATACAATAAACTGGTTGACAACATAAACTTGTACGCAATAATTAATAACATTATCAGAGCAGTGACACAAAATGTACATATTGCTGCTCATTTATCAATTTAAAGAATATCACATTTTGTATAGCAATGGAACCTCAACACACTTTGTGTTCTGGTTCTGGAAAGTGAGGAAGAGCATGATAGAGTACACTATTTACCATTCATTTCTACAAAAATGTAAACTTGAAAATCTGAACATAATATGATATTGAAGTATTTTCTTCAGTACTTTTTTATTATTATTTTTTTAAATTTATTATTATTATCATTATTATTATTAATATGATTATTATTATTATCATTATTATGATTATGATGAAGATTATTATGATGATTTTTATAATTATTATGATGATTATTATAATTATTATTATTTATTATTATCATTACTATTATGATTATTATGATTATTATTATTATTATTATTATTATTATTATTATTATTATGACGATGATATCGGTCACCAGCCATAACATACAAATTCACATTGCGGAGCATATAACAAATGTTACATACATCAATTACCAACTTCTTACTTTACTGTTTTATGAGCTCTTCTCTTCTTTTCAGTGCATGTCTAATGTAATCAGATAAATTAACAGCAAAATTACTTTTGTCTGAAAATTTTGTCTGAAGTCATTGTAACTAGAGCAAATTGCTAAAAAGTGGTTTTCATTTTTACCACAATTATTTTCACATAAACAACAAATTCTCTCTTTTCTTGAATTGTTTGCCTTCTACCCGACTCATTACACAGTTTGAGACACGAAAAACGAAAATTAGCAATTAGTGACCCTTTTTTTTCAATTTGTGGGTATTCTAATTAGTTTCATCCAAAATTTAATACACTTTACAACTGACTTGGCAAACACCATAATAATGGCGAATACCATTTGTTATTTATGTCCTCTTTTATGTAAGATGAACTTGCTTGGGCACTGAACCAATCCTTTAATTTGTAAGGTATGCTTGCCATAGTCAGGGGCGGCGTGATATAGTTTTGATTGGGGAGGGGAGGGGGTAAAATTGTGGATGGTTATCATTACATATAGATAATCTATGTGCCGCCTTGGTGGCACTCGCATGTGCATCATGCGCCCAATAGGTCTGGGGTCCAGGGGCCCTGGTGGTGTCCAAGGGTGAGGCCTGGTAAGGGTCAAGGGGCGAAGCCTCCGGAAGCTCCTGGATTAGGGCATTTGAAAGTTCAATAACTTGCTTTAATTCGATGAAAATTTGGAATGTTTGGGATAGAAATATAACACGTTTCATTTAGGAAACTTGATATGAATCAGCACAAGTCGACTGCAAAATCGCCCATAAATCTATGACCAAAAGAAAACCTGAAGGGTGTATCCATCACAGAATCTATCAGTTTTTGTTTTGTGAGGGAAAGGTAAAAAGTAAATTTGAAGTCTTTTTTTAAATTTATTTTGGTCTATAAATGCGAACAAAACCAGGGGTGCAGATTAAGGGTGTGGAAGAATAGGCAAATCTAAAAATAACTTGGAGATATTAAGTAAGAGAGAAATTCTTGTTTCAAACTGCTGTCTAATTATTTCTTTTCCTATATATACATTTTTTACGTTGCAAAATTTTGGGGGTAAATACCCCTCTTATTCCCCCCTCCCCCACCATAACACCACCCCTAATAGTTTAGAGATTTATTATGTTTGCGAAATATGTAGTGTGGTGTTCTGGGGTGCTACACTTTATGATATATTGCCATCAAAATTTGATGATAAATATCCCACTTATTGTTTTTCCCCATACTTCCAATGAAAGGGTAGGGTGAATAAAATAGTGTGGGTCAGCACCTGTCATTCAAGTTGTGGCAGTTGCGTAAAGCCTAATAAAATGGTATTCCCATCGCATATGAACTGAATTACTTGGACTGTAAAGCCTAGGCATTACAATGACAACAATAGTGACAATAGTTCCTCAAAGATTTTTAGTTGAATAAGCAATATTTGCTCATTTTTAGCTCGACTTTTTGAAGAATAGTAGAGCTTCCGGTTAAAAGTGTCGGCGTTTGGTTAAATGTTTTGGTTAAAGTTTTAGTTAAAGTTTTCATAACTTAACCCTTACTCTATAATGCGGCGATAGTATCGCCGTTTTCAAACCACCTTTTTCTACAAATGAAATCGGAACTTAACCACAGTCCTATAGGAGTATTCTTGGTATCATTTTAAAGTACTCGGATATTTCTTTTACAAAATAAAACTTTTTCATAGGGGTCATATTACATAATTTAAAAAAAAAGTACATCGAAAAAGGGTAAAACTCAAAAATTGCTAAAAAATTTACAATTTTTTTTTTTTTCTCTTTTAAATCTTACAATAACTTCAAGATCACTTTTTTGCTTCAAAATCAAACACGCAAGTTCTAAGATATGATAGTATTGGTTTCTGGTATGATTTTTATAATCCCTACGTGCAATCTTTTGTTCTGGAGAAATTTCTTTAAAATTTCATGAATTTCTGCCATTTTTGACCCGTTTTTTCTCTCAAAAAGTTGTGTAACCAAACCAGTACATCACACATGCTTCGTTGAACAGCCATTCAAAAGCGCTTGAAATTTTCTTTCATTTGATTTATAAATAAAGGCATACCTTCCTCTATTTAGAACCTATCCTATAAGAATTAAATTACACCTGTCTAATTTGAACGACTACGTGGTGCAGAGGAAATGTACGCGACTAGCATGCGAGCGCTCCGGGTTCGAGTCTCACCGTGACCACTGCGTAATTATTTTTCTGCTGCAGCTTTCAGGGGTTGTTTGACTTCTATCATTTTTGATGTGTTTTCATCTTTCCTTTCTTTCTAAAATTTATAGGTTAGTATCATTGGAAAGGCAATTTCAAAAAGAATCTAAATATGTAACACAAATCTCTGTTTTCAATACTGACAAGAAGTTATACTTTTGCAAAGATTGACCATTTGTTGACCAAATTTAGCCAAAAAATGCTTAATTTGCATAATTTTGTCAATATTTCCTAAATTGGTTTTAATTACTCAAAAGATAAATATCTTAGCATCTATTTCAACCAAACTTGTAATGAAAGAAAATGAAAGGAAAATTGTCAAAAATGCATATGAAAAAAAAAGTTACAAATATTGGGGTCGCTTTTTTTAAAGCTCTGGTAGAGTAAGGGTTAAGTTATGATTGGTGTACATTCATGTGACTTTGCATAGGTAGAGGACATGGCTACTGATCAAATGAGCATGATTGAGGGTTGTGTGTGCATACTAATTAGCTTATTTGCATAACAATGAAAAATTTGTCAGGTTAACATTTTGGTTAAAAGTTTTGGTTAAAGATTTGTGGTTAAAGTTTTTATAAGTTATGAATGGTGTACATTATGTGACTTGGCATAGTGGTAGAGGACATTGGTTTTATTCAAATGAGCATAGAAATCTGAACAATTTTTTGTAATCTATGTTGCTCTGGGTTGGCATATGGAACAGGGTAGGTTGGCATGTGGAACAGGGTGGGTTGGCATGTGGAACAGGGTGGGTTGGCATGTGGAACAGGGTGGGTTGGCATGTGGAACAGGGTGGGTTGGCATGTGGAACAGGGTTGGTTGGCATGTGGAACAGGGTGGGTTGGCATGTGGAACAGGGTGGGTTGGCATATGTAGAACAGGGTGGGAGACATGTGGAACAGGGTGGGTTGGCATATGTAGAACTGAGTGGGTCGACATGTGGGACAGGGTGAAATGGCATGTGGTAGGGTGTCATCTGGATTTCAGTTGTGATGGCATGTGGGGTGGAATGACAAGTGTATCTGGTTTTCAGATGTAAATGCATAGAGTATAGGTATGCAATGACATTTGGGACAGGTTGGGATGGAATGTGGGACAGTCTGGAATATGCATTATTAGCAGTGAGGGGATTTGTATCGTTTCCAATGTCTAGTTTGTCATACGTTAAGCATTATTGTTTTGCATAATTTTGCTCTAATCTTATTGTACATTTTCATGTTGCTTGACTTTGCTTGACATACATATTTTCTAAATGGAAGCTGTATTACAATCCAGGATATAGTTTTGGGAATGTGTAAGGGTTGGGGGAGGGTACAGGATGGAAAGGGGGCTTAATGACATTCTTTCATTGACATTGGGAAATTGGGGCTCTCCTTTCTTTGTTGTTCAATTGATAGAACAAAAAGAGGTGTTATAGTTATAAAGACTGTTAGCTTTTACATGTTTTCTGGGAGTTACTGCATGGATTAAATAACCTTGAGCTTTTTTTTTTTTCTTAAAATATCTGGGAAAGATATTTTGAAGCTTGAAGTAAAATTAAAATTAACAAAGCAAATGAAAATGTAAGTGCATCTTTCAAAGCTCAAGTAATTTGAAATCATCTGCCCCTGCTACCCTATATACTTCCCTCAATAAGCCCATTCTCTATACTAGCTTTGAATAGTCAAGCATACTGTCCTTCAGACAGTTCTTGTTCATTGCTATTGTAAGATATAATTCCCTGTTTATTACAAGTGAGAAATAATGGTTTGCCTGAGTGGGTGGCTAGCTCTGATTCTGTTCACAATTTCAAAGTCTTTACTAACTCTGGGCATTGTTGATTCTGTTCATTTTTCTGTAGTCTTCTTTTGTGGTATGACCATCTTAGCCCATCATCTTGTTATGTTGTGTTATGTTATGCCTTAGCTTTGTTTAAAGTGTGGGAGTGTCATAACAATGTTTATTATAATGCACAGTATCTTTTTATTGATTGTTTTTGCTTTTCCAAAACGTAGTATTTTAATATCCAAGACTTAATTGAGTTATTCTTTGATATTTTGATTGACTTACAAAATAATTCTATGCACAGTTCCCTAGCAGTCTCCATACATTATGCATTTATGTGCATGTTTTTTAAGCAGATTTACCATACTTTGGTTTATGATCTTCACCAAACCTCTTTGAACCAAGCAAACTTCACTCAATCAGTCCTAAAGTTGGAGGTCCCTCTACATAGCTCATCTTGTATGGTGGACGTTATAGCTCTCTGTTAATTATATACTTATACTTCTAAACTGCCCTGTTAACATACATGTCAATAACATTAATTCACCCTATGACTCCATCTCGCACCTCTTTTAAAATACTCTTCCTCTAACAATATTAGTTCAGTGGTGACGGAACGAAAAAATGTGTGCGGAGGGGAGGGGGGGGATTTGAATTAAAATGGGCAAAGAATTTGCTGAAGTGCATAGCCTAAAGGCCGTGGGGGGTCTTGGGTCCTCTGCGATGTTAGGCATTCTTGTAGGTAAAATTGTGCATAAGGAAATAGTCGCCATACTTGAACCAGATTGCAAATATGTATTGATGTAGTGATACCCTAAAAATAGATTACATTTTTAACAATTCAGATAACAAATTTGGAGGGCTAAACATGATTTAAACCCCACTGTTTTCATTTAGAGTTCTCCCCCCAAGTGTCCCCCCCCCCCTCAGTTTTGCCACCACTGTATTAGTTTCATCTGTAACTGCAATATGTTCTATAAAATTGTATTTGTATAGGTCCTACCCTATTGTATCCCTGTATCCCTTTCCTTTCCCCTACTTACTGCCCCCCCCCATATTTTCTTCTCTATTTTACTTTCCAGTCTTTATATATAACATTCATGAAGCAATATCTTTCCTTAAGAGAATTGGTCTGTCAATCATTTAGTTAATGCACACATCAGCTCAGGCATATGATACACAGCTATTTTATTACCAGTTTGAAAACAAAACTTCTCCCACTAAGACACTTAAGGTGGCATATACCCTTAAAATAGTAGTAATTAAATCTGCTATTCACAAATGGCGTGGCATATTATGGTTTTATCAAAACTTCCCATCGAAAGTCCATATTTTCAACTTTCCGAAATGATGCAAAATTTTTATGTCATGCTTCAGTACAGCTGATTAGCATAATATAAAGAAATACATTAGAAATTGTGTTTTAGCAAGATAACTTCAGAATTTTTTATCCAATATGAATGAAATTTGGTGCACAGCAGCACATTAGCATTCCCCATAGCTTGAATTAACAAAATTTAAAATATCTTACCTAAAACTCTATTAATAGGTGATTAAACGTAATTAACTGCCTCAAGTTAACACTAATTAAGCCTATAGAATCAATTTGGTCGAACATTTTGTAATTTTTTAAAATTCAAGCTAAGGAGAATTACAATAACTATAAGTGTGCCAAAACTCCTTACATTTGCACATTCCACTGTGGAGTTATTGTGTTAAAACTAACCAAAATGGGCCAAAATATGCGTTTTGAGAAAAATGCGTTTAAAGTTTACACGCATATTATGCTGGCGATAAATCGGTTGAAGAATTGAAATAAATATAGTTTTAGGGATATATATTTCAAGATTGTGACAAATGAACCTATACAAAAGTATAATACATGTTTAAAATGCTCCTGCAGCATAAACCTCTCCTTCTTGTTACAATTCAGTTTCAATTTCATGGCTAATCCATTACATGCATCCATATCAGGGACCAATTTCACCTGTCCTCTGCATGCACAAAAGCAAAAACTTTCAATTGCTTGTATTAAAATTGCAATATTCATAATTACATTGACATTCAAATCATCCCCTGCTGACTTATCCAAACATATCCTTTTTGCTTCAGTATCTTTAACTTCAAGTTTCCTTTTTGAGGCACTTACATTACCACTTTTTTCATTTGCATCACTTTGACTGAAATCCAAATCACTTGTAGCAGTGGAACTACTGTCCTCAATCAGCTGTTCATTAGTTGCAGAATCTTTTCTTTTATGACCATAAAAACCTTCTGTTCTTAGACCTGTATGGCCCATGTTTCCTTGGCATTTTAAGTTATTTATACTTCAAACCCACAGGAACATGAAAAAATAATCACATCGAATATATTCCAAAACAGAAATTTTAACTTTTAAAATGCATGTTATAGAAAAACAATTTATGAATGAAAATTCCAGGTGAATGAGTCATTTTTGGTTGCTTGAGTGGCCTCCAACAACACAGAGGCTAAAAATAAACACCTTGGGAACATTCTATTTCAGTGGAGGGGGTAAAGGAATAACTTAAAGGAGTTCAGAGTTGAGTTTTTGCCCATTTTTCTTGGGTTTCTGATACCCGTTGCCATGGCAACAGTAGGAAAACAAAGTAGGTTTATTTATTTAATATGCTAATTAGGTTTACTTAGAAAGCTGTAAATTTGATCAAATTGGTATCATATGAAAGAGGAAAGATTAAAGTTTCAAAAAATAAAATAAAATTGTTTGGCCTAGTGAGGGCGCTATTTAAGAGTATATGCCACCTTAACACGGATGAGTGATTTCAATCACAAAAGTGCCCTGATTACTCAGCTCTGGCTTTCTGTAATCTTATGCACACAAATAACCTTGGGCTACTTGGCTGTGGTACGCATGGGAATGGCAGATTGACATTCATTGTTTGGAGTGGAAACACAACACTGAACAGGAAGTTGGGTTAGTAATTGTCATTCCTGAGATTTCACGAATAACTCAGGTGTCGGGTCCGGGTAGGCTTAAAGAAAAACTTTCCGGCATGTACATACAAACAATCTTAAAAACGCTCTCCTTAACTCTCATAGGATAAGCTTTCCACAAAATTTGATAAATAGAATGACTTCAGGGAAACAAAAATGAGGAAAAAAGTTTTGCATACAGTTACTTATGCTAATACAGAATAGAGCTAGAAAAGGATTTCATAAAACACCTTTTGTCCAAAATTTTAGATTTAAAGTTGACATTAAAGTCTGTTCTAAAATGGCTTACACTTGGATATCATCATACTCCCTTTATGGTACAAATATGATCTAATTCTTACAAATCCTTACAAGTGTTATATTTGGAGGTTTACTTTTAGTACGAATAGAGACTATACACAACTCTTCAAGTACAATGCATTGTCATACCCCAGCGTGACGTCATCTCATCCGGCTATGCACCAAAGTATTACTAGGTTTACATTTTGACATAACCAAAGCTTACATGCTGCAAAACAGGAACTCTCAAAGTCTGTACAGTTTTATATCAAAGAAGTGAACTTACTACTATTGTTTACATCAAAATGATGAACTCAAATAAACACAAGAAAACAGAAAATAAAGTTTATCAAATAAGCACTGACAAAACAAATGTCTAATCTAGGGAAAGGGTATGAATAATATTCTTTGAATGTGGGTGTGTATTTATGTTTTGTGTAGTCATGGCATTGTGCTCTGGTTTGTGTCAATATCACAGTGGCAAATGTTTGGCTCTTTTCCAAATCATTTACTCCACTTTTTGTGTGGGTGTGTGTGTAATGTGTAATTATGACATTGATTTTACTATACCAGGAATATTGTTTTGTTTAACTTTCAAATAACACTTTTTTGATTTTTTTTCTTTCTGGTTATTCTTTTAAAACCAAACTGGGATTACCACATGTCGCTGTATTATCTGTACACATGAACGATGGTAAGATGATTTCACCACATTATAAATGGAATGTATCCATTTACAGTGAAACTGGAATAAGCCCTAGTTTTAAAATTTAAGAGTTAGCTAACAGTCCAAAATAGAAATTCCTTAATTGCTACCAGATTTATGACTCAAAGTTAACATAAGTAATTAGTTCAATCTATTAACCCTTACAAAAATTCAAAATCTAGATTATATCAAAATTGTATCTGGCTTATGGCATCTGGGATAATGAATATCAAGTTATATTTGCCCAATTCTTAATCTGGTCAGATCTGGGATTGATATTAAATCCTGATCTGGATTTTATATAAATCCAAGATCTGGCCCAAATCTGAATTATATCCATGTTTCTTTTCTTGTGATGGAACACCATAAAGAATACAAAACAGTTATTAAATTCATAGCCCTGTTTAAAAAATATTTTTTTAAATGTTTGAAAGTTTTGAGTTTGACAGACGACAATTAAAGGGACTATGTGATGAAGAAATCTTTAAGTTATGCCCTTTTGGAGATTGATGTTAAAGTTAGAGGCACTTACGGATTTTTGTAGCAATGTATATCAGAATAGAAGCATTATTTTGGCATTGTGATTTAGATAGCTATACATTTTATATTCATAAATATGTAGTAAAAAGAAATGAATAACTTCCTTTTACTTGCAAACAGAATTGACTTACTTCATGCATGAGACCCCCACTTGGTATACTAAGTGGTTGGTGGACAATATGACGTGGATGGACAATTGCCTGCCTTAGTCCATAGTGGGTATTCAAATACTATTGTAAGCAGTGGCAGCGATTTCTTTTCAACATTGAGGACCAACCCAGTCAATGAGGGACACAAGCAGTTTAGTCTTCAAAAAATTATTGAGGGGTTATGTCCCCCACCCAAAAAAAAAAAAAATACACATATATATATATATATATATATATATATATATATATATATATATATATATATATATATATATATATATATATATATATATATATATATATATATATATATATATATATATATATATATATATATATATATATATATATATATATATATATATATATATATATATATATATATATATATATATATATATATATATATATATATATATATATATATATATATATATATATATATATATATATATATATATGTATATATAAATATATATATATATATCTATATATATATATATATATATATATTGAGGGATTATGTTCCCTCAAACCCTCCCCCCCCCCCCTTCCAGATTGCCACCTATGGTTGTAAGTCTTGTAAAATTCCTACTCTGGCAACATCAATAGATTATATTGAAGAAATGGTATTGTTTAATTTGAATTCATGCCTTTTACTCTTTCACGAACAGAAGCACCAAAGGGACAGTAACTGGGAGCCAAGAGCCAGGATGTCAAAGATTTATACATACAACAACCATCAGATTGGGAGGATCAGAGGGACTTTCATTGACACATGGGGTACCCACTGGTATTGGAAAGAGGTGATGTAAGCAGGACATTATCGGGAGTGATACCATTCCAGATGTGGTAACATTTTAAATGGTAGCTGCCGAGCTGTGAAATCCTTTTGGCAGCTGATAATTGGAATGTTGCAGTATTGAATGTATCTTCAGGTTTTTATAATAGATAGCTGACCTTTATTAGGAGTATGTCTCATGTGATATAGTATGACCTGAGTGTGATAGATAGCTGACCTTTATTAGGAGTATGTCTCATGTGATATAGTATGACCTGAGTGTGATAGATAGCTGACCTTTTTTAGGAGTATGTCTCATGTGATATAGTATGACCTGAGTGTGATAGATAGCTGACCTTTATTAGGAGTATGTCTCATGTGATATAGTATGACTGATGTGATATAGTGACCTTTATTAGAATATGTATCATGTGATATAGTATGACTGAGTGTGATAGATAGCTGACCTTTATTAGGAGTATATCTCATGTGATATAGTATGACCTGAGTGTGATAGATAGCTGACCTTTTTTTAGGAGTATGTCTCATGTGATATAGTATGACCTGAGTGTGATAGATAGCTGACCTTTATTAGGAATATGTCTCATGATATAGTATGACCTGAGTATGATAGATAGCTGACCTTTATTAGGAATATGTTTCATGTGATAAAGTATGATCTGAGTGTGATAGATAGCTGACCTTTTTTAGGAATATGTTTCATGTGATAAAGTATGACCTGAATGTTTTTCAAGTCTTTTAAGTAGGTCTATTCACCACCTGATATTAAAATGTATAGTAGGTCTATTCATTACCTGATATTAAAATGTATGCTAGGAAAATGCAAGACTACTGTACTTAAGACAAGCAGCTCAAGTGGGAAATAGTGTTCACTTTATATAGAAAAGTGATTCTTTAGTGATTTTTCTGCTGAATACGATGGCATACACCAATACATTACAAAGTGTGCCCAAGGTACCCCCACAGGAACCCGGGTGGGGGGGGGGGTCCTAATTTACTATATGGCTAAACATTGACCGATTTAAGTAATTTTGGTGTCTATTTGTAGGTTTTTGCATGCACCAATTTCAAAAAAGTCATTTTCAAAATTCAAAATGGCTGACTTTGGGATCAAATTTTAACATGGCTGCCATGTGGCCCCTCTTTGTCCAAATTTACTGTATGGCTAAACATTGAATTAAAGAACCACTTTTCTATATCAAGTGAACACCATTTCCTACTTCAGCCACTCTGTGAGACAGACTAAAACTTAAAATGTAGCAGTCAGTAGGGTATGGTCAGACTGAAGGGTGGTGGGTTCTATTAGTACTATGCCAGGCAGATTATATAAGTGGGGAGGGGATAAGTTTTGCTCTGTGATGCTCTTATTGTCTTTGTCAAGAAAAGCTAGAAACAGAAGTAAAACCTTTCATGTGGCAAGAGATCTTTTTAAAGAGTAGGCAGTGGCATAGCCAGAGGAGGGCCAGGGGGGCAATGCCCTCCCAGTTACATATTCTTACCCCCTCCATTTTCCAGTGAAATATTAATGGACTTGATGATTCCTTATAGGTAGGAAACCTTATTTTTGACATTTGGCCCTTAGACCCCTCCAACCTGACAACCTCAATTTTCTCAAATTTAGGGGTAATCCACACCATTCATTCCGAGAGACTCTCCACAATTCAATGACTAGCGACCAGCTATTATTACACCATACACAACACAGGAGCTATGTATACCTTCTTAACTGACAGCATCTTCATAGCATGTCCCAAACGTTGAAGAAAATTTCCCAAAAATTCAGCTGAAGAAAACTTGGGCCAAATTTCCCGATAATTAGAGGAAATTTCTTTTTAAAAAAAACAACTGCCAGAAAATTGAGGTAATTTCCAAAATGGAAGAAAATGGTTCCGAAAATTAAAGAAAACTGCCCAGAAATGGTTCTGAAATAGTGAAAAATGGAAAAAAATCTCAAAATTTGAATGGTATATTACCGAAAATTTGAGATTTTCAAAAATGAAGGAAATTTTCCAGAAATGGAGAAATATTCAGGATTTATTTCTCATGTATTACTTTTAAGGTTCTTTCAACAAAGTAATGTTGGGTACTAAGGCTAATGGCTATTCTAGGCTAGAGGCAGTCTTTTAAGATTTGAAAGGGTTTTTTTTTAACTTTGTACTTTTTGAACTTTGCAAAAACAAAAATAAGGGTGGTGCGGTGAGCCTACCTACATAGGATTTTCATTATTTGAAAAACATAATGATTCATTTGCCTATCAATGCAAGAAATTTAATTCATTTTGAATAGCGATGCAACCCATGGAAAGTGCAGCGTACAAAACATTTCTGCATACATTTTGCAAAAAAATTCACGATTTAACTGGAGAACATGACCGATCACGGTACTTATGTAGCAATAAAAGCATTGGGCTCAGCACAGTGAATTCACTTAGCCCAGTTAACTCCCAGTCTGAAGTCCTTATATGTATGTGTGCAAGTGTATGGTGGCCAGTGACATAACTATACTTTTTTTATAAGGGAGGGGGACAAAACCATATAAAAAAAATCTAAATCCAAGCTACCGCACTACCACACACACACCCAAAATGAAAATTCTAAGGGAAAAGTTGGAAGTTTTGAGGAAAAACCTTGCTGGGTCCCCACTCATCAGGCCGTGTTAGCAGTTTTTTTTTTTTTTTTTTTTTTTCAATGACGAAAGGCGAAACTTGGCATCAATTTGTATTACAAGTCTGCAAATTATTGGGGGGCCCCCAGCCCCCCTCCCCCCCCTCCCCCACTTTCAATGGCACTTATACCGTATAACAATATATACAACATTTGAATTTGGTTCTATACAGGCAAAGTTATAGCCTTATTTAAGATAATTATCATATTTAAATTTATTGTTCTTCAGTCATAAATTAGTGCAGTGCTACATTCGACACTGCAATCAACTTGAGGGGAGGGTCAGAGGCGTAGGAAATCAACTTGAGGGGAGGGTCAGAGGTGTAGGAAACAGAGGGGGAACTTGGGAAACCTTTCCCCTGAGAGGATTTCAACTTCCCGGTTAGATTCCTTCTTGCAAGATGGGAGGTAGTAAAATTGGGAAGTGAATAAAATAAAAAATTGGTAAAATTAAAGGAAATTTTGTAAAATTGAAGGAAAATTTGGTAAGATTATTGGCAATTTTGGCAAATTTTGCAGCATTATCCAAATACTTGAGGAAATTTCCTGCAAAGTGAAGAATATTTCCCACAAAGTGAAGAAAATTTCTCATATTGAACGAGATTTCCCAAAAATTGAAGGAGATTTTCCGAATAGCAGAAACTTAATTTACTGGTGCGATTTTCCACTTGTAACCAGGAAATTTTGACCTTTATTGCCCTTGTCTTCCCTCTAGAGAGGATTGTTGCCCCCCTAAGAATGTAATTCTGGCTACGCCACTGAGAGTAGGTGAAATGATTTTCACTGGGATCAAGAGTTTGGAGAGGCTCGTAAGATGATATAGTAATGTAAGATCCATACACTTCAGTTGAACAGTACAGTAAAACAATGACATAACAAAAATAAATCAAAACTTTGATGATGAAAATAATAAGTTTCAACCGTTTGATTTCAATCCTGAATGATTGTAAATGTTTATTTGGACACTTACCCAAAGTGAGTAGTTTTGGTGATGTTACATTAAATACTGATCTCTTATCATTTAGTCTAGTTGGCACAGGTCTATTCTTGTGTGTAACATAATTTATTGTGGTTAAGACAAAATAATCACATATAATATGATACATAACATTAAGAGAAAAACCAAAAAATATTGTAAACAGTTGTTTTTGTTGTTTGCTACCTATTCTAGATATCATCTAATGTTCTGAAATGTATCACATATTAAATGTTACATTTCTATCAGTTATTTAATGTAATTTCATATGTAGCAAATTAAACCGTCTTTCAAGATGTCTTAAAGTTTTATCAAAAACTTTTCTAACCTGTGAAAAATTTTACAAATGAATTATTATTTAAAAACAAAATTGTGTTATACTGCTTACATAAACATTTGGTAATATTTGATGAACAGTCAAATTAAGAGAGCATGGGTAATTAGTTAAAACAAAAGAAGACACCTGCTGCTATCTTAATTACATTTTTGTTGTTAGTTATTATTCCAAGATTGCTATCTCTTTAATTTCTTTCTTGCAATGTAAATGTATATTTTTGTTAATGGTGACCAAGATTTCATCATTTAAAAGAAATTACATTATTTTTTCAATGGGTCAAGTGCATTATACTTAGTTATGATTTTAATATTGCTTGAGAGAAAAGTAAAATAGATTTGACCTTAAAAGATTAGATATCTCTTTTTGGAAATTGTTCTTGATATCTGTTATTTTAAGAATGAAAAGTGTCCCAACAAAATTTTTAGCCACCAGATTTCTGCATTCTTGCACATTTGTTTGCTGTAAAAATGTGCTTTTAGGGTATTTAAGAGAAACCAAAATAAAACCACATAACCAGTTTAACACTGTGAAAGAAAACATTCCAATTTGTAAGAGAGTAAAGGGAACCACTGTGACAGATGGGATATTAGCAGGTGCATTAGTAGACCATTTTGACTGGGGGAGGGGGTGGGGGTGTAAAATATAAGATTTACTGGCTGCCTCAAATTAGCATCCCGTTTAAAGAAAAAAAAAAGTGCCTCCCATGTAAAAACCGAAGATTTACCAACTAATTTCAAATTTTACCGACAAGTCTCAAACTTTGGGGGCTGTGACACCCCCCTCCCCCCTACCCCTCTTCCAGGTATTTACCCCCCTGGATATAAATTCATGCTTCCCTTAATAGCGGTTTTCAAATTAGAATGCAGAGAAGGTAACCATGGAAAGGTTTGACAATTTTATTGTCACAGTATGCAATATTGTCTTGAGTGTTATGCGGCATATGGTCCAGGGTTAAAACTTTGGTACATTGGGTCCAGGGTTAAAACTTTGGTACATTGGGTCCAGGGTTAAAACTTTGGTACATTGGGTCCAGGGTTAAAACTTTGGTACATTGGGTCTAGGGTTAAAACTTTGGTATATGGGGTCCAGGGTTAAAACTTTGGTATATGGGGTCCAGGCTTAAAACTTTGTTACATTGGGTCCAGGCTTAAAACTTTGGTACATGGGGTCCAGGCTTAAAACTTTGGTACATGTGGTCCAGGCTTAAAACTTTGGTACATGGGGTCCAGGGTTAAAACTTTGGTACATGGGGTCCAGGGTTTAAACTTTGGTACATTGGGTCCAGGGTTAAAACTTTGGTACATTGGGTCCAGGGTTAAAACTTTGGTACATGGGGTCCAGGGTTAAAACTTAAGTACATGGGGTGCAGGGTTAAAGCTTTGGTACATGGGGTCCAGGGTTTAAACTTTGGTACATTGGGTCCAGGGTTAAAACTTTGGTACATTGGGTCCAGGGTTAAAACTTTGGTATATGGGGTCCAGGGTTAAAACTTTGGTATATGGGGTCCAGGGTTAAAACTTTGGTACATGGGATTCCGGGTTAAAACCCCATGAAGCCATAACAGCACCTGCTATCCTTTTTGGATGGAAATTTAGGCACTTTTTAGCCAACCAGAAATTTGAAATTTGCATGCTCAATATTATCATCTAAGGCAGACATGGTTCGCTATTCATCTAATCTAATCCTTTAAGGAAGGTATTGGTTAAATATTAAGACTGATGAATATCAAATGGACTTTAAAATCACCACTGTCAGTAATGCGGCCATAATGTGCAACCTCAGTTCCAAAACTTGACCATCCAATGTTTTGGAGTAATTTGACTGTCAAATTCAGAATTTGAAGCTAATGGCTTTAATGCAAACCAACTTTATATGGCTTGATTCTCATAGGAAAAAACATTAAGTACTTCCTGTTATGAATAGAATAATGCTTGTCAATGTTTGATATGTTTCCCTTGACTAGCATTTGGCCATCAGAATTCTCTGAAACGTACAAAGGTGTTATGACTCATTTTCTACAAATCGCTTGCTGCATTGTGTTCTATAAAATGGGTAACGGTAAAGTCTAATGGTAAAGTCTCATACAATTTCACAATCAAATAGATAGGTTATAAGGAGGTATGAGTATGTGAAATTGTATTAATCGATAGATGTGACAATTTGTTTGCAATTTTATTGATTACATTTTCAAACTGAATATGGTTGTGCTAAGTTGAATGTTTATCAGTTAAAACTCAAGGAAATACTGGATAATGGTATTACATGACTATTAATGAATTTACTTTTAGTAGTGCTGTCATGACATGTCGATTATCGCGATATCTCTTTTCCCACGACATGAAATATGCCTCTCGCGACATATCGCGATACCAAAAACTAATACTCAACTAAGAAATTTTAGCACAACCACGCTAGGCTACTTCATACGTTACAATTCTAACATTACGGTATTAAATCTAAAAGTCAAGTTTAGGCCATTGAAAATGTACAAAAATAGCCTGAAGCATAAAGATATTTTAAAAACTAATTAAAAATTGTGCTCCGTCACCCCACACTGGCACGTTCCGATGCAAGTTGGCAAAAAGAATGAAAATTGGCCCAGAACATGCCTCTCAGGCTCTCACGTTGACGATTCATAGTCATGCTGACTGAATTACCAAACACATGCGTGATGTGTGATGAACGTAATAGTCACACGATCATGTCGTCTGCTAGATCTGCAAATCATTTTTTCTTGCGTTTATCATAAAAGAAGTAACGTTAGTGATATTAGCAATTTGTGTCGTGAGTCGTTTTCTTGAAAAGTATCACGATATACCAATATATCACGATATTTTTCTTCACAATAATCGATACATAGTGGAGCCATGTCGTGACAGCACTAACTTTTAGTCAGATTTGCATGCTTAGTGATAATGTGATGAAATCAATTTCTTTGTACTATTTGTTAGCAATGCAAACTAAAATGCCAATCTTCATCCATAATAAGGAAATACAGGAAAGAAAGCCCCAACGGAAAGAAACACCAATAAATGTTGAGTTAGAAGCTCATAATCAGAATAGTCAGACAGAGTCAAAAGTTTGTATTCGTTGTTTGCAAAAGGAGGGCGATATTATACATAGTAGTGGGGAAGTACAGTATATCCATGGATTATCCCCCAAAGTGCCTGGATTGCATCCAGATACAATACCTAATGATTAATTGCTGATTGTAAAGGCATTTTTCTCCCTTTGAAGGGGTTTCTGTTTGTTATTCACCGAGCTGGCTTTAAATGCAGCATCATGTACCACATTCAAATTGTATACATATTTAAGTTTTCCATTTTCACGTGCTCGCTAAATATTTTCAAGAAAAATAATTAAAAGTTGATTAAATTGATATTTTGAGTATAGTTTATAACTGTGTTTATTCCTCCTCTGTGCCAATGATTTGTAAGAGAGAATGCCATATACTTCAAATCTCTTGATTTTATCCAAACACTTCACTGAATGAACAAGATTTCCTTTGCTATTGTAATATTTTGCTTTTGTCATTCTTCATTTGTGCTATGTTAAGTTTTTTCCTAAGTCGATTAATTTATCAAATCTAGAAAACACTTTCTTCGTTAATCAAATTACTATCCACTTTCCCTTCTTTTTATAGCCTGCTCACCCCTGACTCAGTCTCTCTGTTCAGTAAGAAAAAAAGTATTTTGAAAGATAATCATGCTTTTAATGCTTACATAGATTTAATATATTTCAGCAATCATCGTTTCACATGTGACAAGCAAAGAGGTTCCTTTGTGCTTGATAAACAATTCCCAGCATGTTCGATCAGAGGTATTTAACAGCAGGGAAACGGTACTAATTTTGCTTATTCATAACATGTAAGCTACATTCCACTGCAAGAAATTTTTATGATTAGATTAAATCTTTTTGTAAGATGTCTTTTGTTTTCAATTTATGCAAGCATTTTACAAAATGTTGAGGATGAGAATGTGTTGTATTGCATATTATTATAAGTGGAAGTTTGCAGGAAGTTTCGCTGAAAAACAAAAATGCATGGAAACATATATATTTATAATCTTGCAGCAGACAATCAATATGAAATAGTTTTTGAACTGTTGTTTTATTTATTTTTGTTCTTATAAAAGTGTATCCCGGATTCTTTGTTCTTTAATTCAAAGTCAGATCAGAGAGGTCAGATTACTGCATGAAGTCTGGTCTTAATTAATACTGAAATTAAACTATCATATTTGACTGAAAAATGTCATTTTCATTTAATGAGGAGAAAGGTAAATTTATTAGAAACCAAAAGATCAACTCTTATGAAGTTTAATATCTTTATACAGCCATTCCATTAAAAGAATAATTTCGCAAAGTGCAAAAATTTATTTCAGACAGTAATTTTTTGTAATCTCGTGGGGAAAAGATTTCTTATGTTTTTCAGAAATCAGCAAGAAGGCAATTTTTAAATACATTTATTATTTCTGGAAATTTACCTCAAACAGATGTTTAACATACATTATAATAGAATAGATCATTATTGCTGAGCAGATGTGCAGTTTTCAACAATATTAGTCAATATTTTTTTCAGTTTCATTTGACATATTTCTTCTATTTTGAAATACCAGAAATTGTTTCATACATGTACATACTTTGAATGTATTTATCAAATAAAAGAGACAAAAAGTTTCACTGACATATAGAAGTGACATTTTTTGGACTTTTTCTGAATACGCTGTAGATTGTAAGTTGTAATGAATTATCTTGCCCAATGAACTTCAGACATATTTGATAAGTATCAGCGGCCGGCACTCGGTTGATTTCACCCAAGTAAGAACCCCACAACAGCCATCATTCTAATATGACACTTTTCTTTTTATTATTTTAACAGAAAGGAATGTTTTTAGAATTCTCCCTGCTTTAGTTAGGGTACAATTGACCTACCCTTCTGTGAATCCATCATATACTAACACATTGATTGGATGATTTTATAATTCTGTCAAATTAAGACAACCTGATATTGTTATAATTCTGGCATCAAAATAGGGGGCACTTTGTGCCAGTAATGATTTATACTCCTAAAATAATTACACAAAATGTCTAAAACTTTAATTGTCATTTTGAATCGTATCACAAATCTTTTTAATTGTCTTTTAAACCTTTTAATTGTCTTCTATTCAAAATAACTTGAAACATATGAACAGCTTCTATTTCCAAAATGGATTTCTATTGTCAAAATGGACTGGAATAAACCCTCCACATTACCATTAAACTTTTTTGATACTTAACAAACTGTGTACCAGAATAGCTAACAACATTTTTGCTTGCTATTCTGGTAAACAGTTTATTAAGTACCAAAAAAAGGGTATAATGGTAATGTGAAGGATTTATTCCACTCCATTTTGACAATAGAAATCCATTTTGAAAATAGAACTTGTTTATGGTATATGGGAAGCAGTAAACAATTAATTACTTACTCCTTTTTGTTTCTTGCTGTTTCACCTATTTGCACAATTTCTAGATTCAAGTTTTGAAAATTTTGATCCTAAAAGTGAAGAATTTGTGGCATGCTAACACTGAGCTTAGAATAAGTTCTCAATGGATTTTTCATGAAATATATCTTTTATGGATCTTTCAAATTTGCTGAAATGAGCATGCAAGTACAACTTAAGATATTAACGGTGAGCTTACAAGTCATTGTGGTGAGAACCTGAAAAAAAGTGAAATCTCACACCTACTTACAACAATCTAAAGGAGAAGCATTTAAATGATCTAACTGACATGAGCTACCTTACTTGTGAAGGGCATTTTTCAATGGGATGTAAAAATGTTGACGCTGATGTGGAACCAAGCAAAATGTGTTATGAATATTTTTTCTGGATAAATCAAATCTCTATTCCAGTACTTGAGTTATTCTCAAGCAGGGACATATCTAGCTTTTTGTGTTGGTGTTTTTCTTTTTTCGGGGGAGGGGCTTAAACCTAAAAACACATATTCAGGGCCCCCGACACAGTTTAGATAAACTACTGAAATTGCCACCATCACTTCTGGTTTTTGCTCATAATTTTCTTTTCATTTTTATTCTGGTAAATCTGAATTAAGTGAAACTACAAGGACGCTCCATTCTTTTTCAAGATTGGGCCAATTTTCTCTTTTTATGTCAGTTTGTGGTAAAACTTTTTGGAAGAGTAAACAGAAGAAGCAAGGCAAAGGGCCCTTCCCCCTCAAAATGTCCATAGATATGAACTATTAAGGTACTAAACTAGGGGTAGAGTGAACCTTGCTATGGGCATGTGTGGGAATAACACTATTTGATAGTTTCATCTCCTTTCGAATTCGTAAGATTAACATGCTTGAACAACCTAATTGGCCTTTTCCTTGATTGTTGTAAACATTTAAAGAAGCTCCTTCATGAAGTCCAGGAAGCTTTTAAAAAGTGTGTGGGGGGAGGGGGGCACAACTTCTTAGGGGACACTTCCCAAGTCATATAAATTATGCCCCCCCCCCCCCAGTCTATATATAGAATATTGAGTCCAAAATAACAATGTCAAAGGGGCTTTTCGTTTTCAAAGAGACACTTTTGTAATGTTTTTATTGATTTAAAGTGTGTGCACCTCTGACAGTAATTGAGGGGCATTTTTTTATTTTTAAAAGGGGAACTTTTGTCAATTTTCAAAAAGGTGGGAGGGGCACATGCCCCTGGTCCCCTGGTTACTACACCTATAAGTATTCCTTTTTTGTTAGCTTGTGGCCTCGCCTATATTTGGATTCATATAGTCACTCAATTGGTTTTGATAAATTTGCTGTAATGTTGGTCAACTTATGACATGTAAACCAAAATAGACCATTTCCCATCAATTTGCAGCCGCAGCCAAATATAGCCATTCACCCCCCTTCCCCCACTTCCATATGTGAAGGGGAACTTCCATATGTGTGGTATTATGTGCCGCCCAAGCAGTTGCCTTTTTCAGAATTTTCGTAGTGCAGGTATCAAAAATCCAATCTCTCATACTGCAGGTCTCAAAACAAATTGCATATTTCTCAATAATCATATCATTTTGTACTGCAGGTATCAAAACTCACTTATTTTCATACTGCAGGTATCAAAACTCACTTATTTTCATACTGCAGGTATCAAAAGTCACTTATTTTTGTACTGCAGGTATCAAAAATCAGTTATTTTCGTACTGCAGGTATCAAAACTCATTTATTTTTGTACTGCAGGTATCAAAAATCAGTTATTTTTGTACTGCAGGTTTCAAAACTCACTTAGTATTTTTGTACTGCAGGTATCAAAACTCACCTAGTATTTTCGTAATGCACTCAAAAATCACTTAATTTTGTACTGCAGGTATCAAAAATCACTTATTTTTGTACTGCAGGTATCAAAACTCACTTATTTTCGTACTGCAGGTATCAAAACTCACTTATTTTTGTACTGCAGTATCAAAACGCACTTATTTTTGTACTGCAGGTATCAAAAATCACTTATTTTTGTACTGCAGGTATCAAAAATCACTTATTTTTGTTATGCAGGTATCAACAATCACTTATTTTCACATACAGCAGGTATCAAAATCATATACTGTCATACTGCAGTTACCAAAACATCTCTCATACTGCAATCCATTTTTGAAATACCTATTACTTCAGTATTCACTTCAGCCTAACCCCCTCCTTCCCACCCTCTCCCCCCTCCCCTCCCCTCCCCTCCCCTCCCCTCCCCCCTTCCCTTCCAGCTTTCCCTAATTTTGATCAAATGTATGCTATTTATAAAAGAAAGAAAACATTTTAGCAATTTGGCCATGGAATATACCAAATATCAATATCAATCCTGGATATTTGTGGTCTTGGTAGTTTTAAACACATATGAAACTTCACTTCACGGAATCCCCTGCCATTTTGAATCTGTTTCGCAACCAATGTATTCACGTCATCGAAAAATAAAATATATAAAGTGTATCAAATGAATTTGACTATGGTTACATTAACTTTAATGCTAAGTTTAATTTTGACTTTTAAAATATTGTAAATATTCGGTGAATCACAGACAGAAATTGAACAAGTGAATACAGATATCATGTTTGCCATGCGTGGGGTTCAAAATCAACTTTCAATATGTTCAATTCTCAATGCGAACATGCAAGCGAACATCAACAACAATCAAATTTGATCATTGCAGGCTTGCTGCAATGGCAAGTCAACCTGGTTATGATTATCTTCGTAACAGGGGCTAAATATGAATGGAAATATTGCCCATTATTTATGATAGGGGTGAATTTGATTTCTACATTAGTTGAAATTTTGAGTTTTAAAAGTATTAAAATCTGACCAGATCAGTTTTTGAATTAAAAAAAGTTATATAAATATATAAAAATATTCATATGGAATTTCAATTTTATGTATCTGATGATTAGAAACAGATTAGTAAAAAAAACAACTTCCAAGTTGATATCTCATTCCTAGAAGAAGTTATTCAACTTTAAAGATTTTTCTTGCCTGCATAGAAATTACTTTTGTAGCGAGTCTAACTCATCATTATGATGTCATCACACCACTTCGTGTACTAATCTTTATGTATTTCTTTGAAAATTAATTGCCAAATTTTCATCTTTCAAATGTAAGTTACAAGAACAGATTGGAAAACATTGTAAATTTTATTCTACACTATTGTTAATCATTTTTGAAGAAATGTTTTCCAATTATTTGGAAAATATTAAATTAATTTTCACAGAAATACATAAAGAATAGTACAGAAGTGCTGTGATGACATCATAATGACGACTTTGACTCGGACCAACAATCCCTTTTATGCAGACAAGAAAAATTATTAAAATTTAATATTTTTTTGTAGGAACCTTTATTTTTCACCAATCTTGTTTCTTTTATTGTTCTCTATCAAATATATTAAAATGAAATTCCATGAGAATATTCCTTTAAATTTGATTCCTAAATCTTAATCACTATTTTTGATATTCGCTTATATCTGGGCACTTTATTACAAATCAAACCTCGGGGGAGGGGGGGCACTTCCATACTAAAGTGTATAGAGAGTTGGAGTCCAAAACTTATTGTATTTTTAATCCTTCAAGTTCACCAGCGTTATTTGAATGGGAGTGGTTGAATATGACGAAGAGGTACCGTGCAGTCTGGTGATTTTCAGTGACTGAAATTTAGAACAGAAATTTAAAAGAATACATTAAAGATTTTGAGCTGTCCTCCCTTTCATACATCACAAATTTTACATAAGATTTTTTCAAACTTTGATTAGCGGTAATGTGGAAATTATAATGCATTTGACATAATTTAAAGATGATTCAGAATTTAAAGATGATTCAGAATTTAAAGTTCTCTCTTTACTGTAGGTCTGTACCTGTCCATACCAATTCAACAGATAAACTGTGTTTTTTTTTTAGATCTAAGACCTAAAAACACCCGAAAATTTCGAACCATATTTCTCAAAATTATTCGATATTTATGTGTTTACCCTGTACCGTTTAACTACACCAGTAGAAAAGGTGGGGTGTAGGAATAGGGAAAGCTTAGCAGGACCATGATGAGACAAAGTGGGGTATAGGAGTGAGGAAAGCTCAGTAGAACCATGATGAGACGAATAGGAATAGACAAAGCTTAGCAGGACCATGATGAGAAAAAGCATGGGGTATCGGAATAGGGAAATTTTAGCAGGACCATGATGAGACAAAGTGGGGTGTAGGAAGATGGAAATATTAGCAGAAACATGATGAGACGAAGTGGGGTATCGGAATAGGAAAAGCTTAGCAGGATCATGATGAGACAAAATGGGGTATCGGAATAGGGACAGCTTAGCAGGACCATAATGAGACAAAGTAGAGTATCGGAATAGGGAAAGCTTAGCAGGACCATGATGAGAAAAAGTGGGGTATAGGAATAGACAAAGCTTAGCAGGACCATGATGAGACAAATTGGGGTATAGAAATAGGGAAATCTTAGCAGGACCATGATGAGACAAAGTGGAGTATAGGAATAGGGAAATCTTAGCAGGATCACGATGAGATAAAGTGGACTCGAATAGGAAAATCTTAGCAGGACCATGATAAGACAAAGTGGAGTATAGGAATAGGAAAAGCTTAGCAGGACCATGATGAGACAAAGTGGGGTACATACATGAATAGGAAAATTATGGAACCTCCAGTCAAATAGAGGGCCACCTTCAGGACCTCAGCTTAGTAGGACCACATCTTAGTAGGACCATGAGAAAGAGGTCCCCGAAAACGTGCATGGGAATTTTCATCGTTTTCGAGCTTAAAATTAATTAAATTCTGTAAATATTATAGATACAGAGCTAAAATGTCCCTTCATCACCCGACCTGCTGCTGCAGCTGACGGCCCTTATTTCTGGATTTGGTGCGGAGCAATGCCTTTTGGAGTAAAGAATGTTTCGCGTCCCTGATCACGTTTACCTTTTATATCTGTCGTAATATTACAATTCATGGGCTATGTGATGTAATATCAAGTGAGAAAATGACGAAACTGCAAAATTTAGTAGTAAAGATGAAAGTTTGTTTTACGTAAAAAAGAAAAGAAAAAAAGAATGAGCGAAAAGCTTGTTAGTGTCTGATTTTTTGTCTAATGTTTTGATCATCATCTGGGGCGGGGGGAAAATGTTTTTTTCGCCCTGTTATAATTTGCTACTGTGTTACAGAGAGAGGGGTTGGCTGGGTTGGCTGTACTCTTTGCGATCTTGGTTTTTTCCTTTACCAAACTTTACACTTATAACTGTTGTCACTTTTAGGCACATGCCAGGGAAAGCACACATGAATCGCAATTGACTTTTTTTCAGTGTGAACTCAAGGAATTTGCCAGGACGGCTTTATAAGCAGCCTAGGCCCGTAGCCGGGAAGGGGGAAGGGAGTGAACGAACCCCCTTTGCTGAAAAAGTGCCCTTTTAAAATCTAAAAATATTATAAGCACCTGGAATTTCAATATTTGTTGCCCTTTAAACGAAAAACAAACCCCCCACCCCCTTCCCACCCTTCCCCTCTTCAAATTCCTGGCTACGGGCCTGCAACCCTTGAGCTAACATGGCTAATTATTTACATTTAGAAAATTCAAACTGATGATTTAGATCGATACAGTCGGACCCCTGTTATGCATGGAAAGTGCATTATTTAGATAAATCTAGAACTAATATATGATTTGTTTAATTATGAATACCGTTCAATGTCTCCAAGCATGTAAACAATTTCTTTATCAGCTATTTAACGATTTATTTCTACATGTTTTTTTGAGTTATCATAGCAACTAAAAATCACTGTAATACTGAGGCGGGTCAATTTATGAGAAAAAAACACCTAACCCCCCAGAAAAATTATTAAAGGATTTTCAGTGGTTTTGGGACCTACTGGATGCTCTGAGTGAGTGATAGAAAAAAAAGTCTATCAAATTATGACCCCCGGAAGTAGGTCACATCTAAGATTGCCGCGCCGCCGACCCGGGAAAATGGGTAGGGGTTGTAACTTCCTTAATATTTGGAAAAGAACAATGATTTTTGGTTCTACTCTATAGTTTTAAAGGTCAGGCTACTCAATCCTGTAAAAGAAATTATAACCTGACCTCCGGAAGTGGGTAAAAACTGGGTCAAATGCAAGGTGGCTGCCACCACCGCACCCTGAAAATAGTGAAAACGGCTGTAACTTCCTTAGTATTTGGGATATAACAATAACTTTTGTCTCTACTCCGTGAGTTAAAGGGTAAAGCAACTCATTGTACCAATACAGTTCTGACCTGACCCCCGAAAGTTATACCAGGCAACATTTAAGACCAAGCAAAACGAGCAATGTTTT